>OY856412.1:551234293-551549293 GCA_963693085.1 Alisma plantago-aquatica
AAATACCTAATTCTAGGGGTTATGGTGCCCAGAGGTATTCCCATAGGTCTACAACTCTAGACCCCCTACCCCTATATAATCCAGACTATGTGATATCTCCATGACCATATTGTCCCTCACCTAGAAACCCCTAAAGCAATCTCTAATTTCTCCTTCCTTGTCATTTTCTCTAAGGAGACTAAACCCAACTCTTCATTCATCAACGGTTAATTGGAGGTTCATCGTAGAGCTTGGGACTTCCAAGTTGAGTGAAGAAGATTTGCTTGGGCTCCATTGAAACACTTCCTGGATTAGACATTGTTAATTTTAGCAAAACTCGCAATAACCACCTCCTTCCTTGTTTCCTTCTTGGGGTTTTGTTGTAGCCTGGATCAAGCATTGTTGGACAATTTTATGGGTTTTTCTTCCTTCGCTTGAGTTCATGATATGCTTGCAATTTTTTTCACCTATTTAATACACATCTTTTTGTCTTTGCTCACTTTTTCTACTTCAAGATTGTTTCTCCCATGGTGGAAGCTAGTTTCGGGCCTCTAAACACCTCACAGCTCCTCTAGGGGATCATCAAGTCGGGAAAGTTGAGAGGAAGTCGGTGTTGCAACCTCCCACTAATGAGGAACAAGAGATTACTGAAGGTAACTTTGAGGTTTGATCAAGTTTCAACATGTTCCCTCCATTTTTTCCAAAAAGATATGTAGGTAGTTGTGTTGGATCAAAGGGATCTAGAGGGGGGTGAATAGAGCTAAAAACACTTAACAAGATTTGTTAGACCTTCAAGTTACTTCAAGATATGGGATTGAAAATATTGAACTTGTAGTGCAACTAAGCATACATAGAAAGGATGAGAGAGATTGAACAAACACAAGAACAAGCTTTGTATAGTGGTTTCAATCTCCAAACTAGGAGAAAGTCAGTCCACTACCTGAGAGGTCAAGCTCTAGGATTTTGCAACCCATGTATACCTATATCCCATTACAAAACATACAATATGACCTTCTTTTTCCGAGACAAGAATACCTAGCCTCCTTTTTAAGGACCAAAAGGAGCCAATAAATCAACCAAGGACTTACCTATCCTTTGATCTAGAGCCTTCTACCTCTACAAGGTCTTACCTACTCTTGCAAGTAGTTGGGTACCTTCTCCAAGGAGATCCCCTTCTTGCACTGAGTCTATTGCCTTGAAAGATTAGCCCACTCTACACATGGATCTTCATCCTTGACATTCTCCTTCACCTTGGAAAAGCTTTTGCACCTTCTCCTTCCACTTGTAGAAGCCTTGCACCTTCTCCTTCAGTTGGAGAAGCTTTCACCAACTTGATCTTGAAGAAATGGGTTGGGGAAAAAGAAGCTTTGAGAGATCTACTAGTCTACAATGGAGTAGCTCTCTCACACATATCCAATCTCACTTATATGGACGTTTTGATTTGCAAATAAGAGATAGAAAGGGGCTTGAGTGGATTGTATGCACTGAACTATAGCTAGGATCTTGAATAGCATGAAGGAACAACCTTGGAATGAACTCCAAGAGGTCCTATTTAGAAGTGGGGGTGTCCACTAGAGGCTAGGAGCACTAAGGAATGTTTTCTATCCATTTGGGGTGTTGCAACAGATATGATTTTTAGTTTTGCAAAACTCCAATAGTTAGAGTCACTATTTTGTACACTCTATACAGTGCAGTCAATCGAGTTTCAATAAAGGTAACTCTACCAATTACAGTATATGACAAAATAAATTTGAAGCATCAATCGAGTTTATCCTAGATGAAACTTGGTCGATCACTTAAAATTAGTTTTGCTAGTGTAGGGTGTCAGTCGAGTTATGTGTATCGGAAACTCAACCAAACCTGGACATTCTCAAAATGCATCAAGGGTGTCAGTCAAGTTTGACACGAGAGAAACTCAACCGAATAGACACTTTGTGTGTAATTTGGAAAATGTCATTAGAGTGATTAAATGTTTGAACTAAGAGCTCCTAATTTTTTCTCATCTTATTTACAAGTCATAACATCATTACAAATGGTTAAAAAATCATCCTAAGGGATTTTGGGTGTTTTCTACAAAAGTACATTTTCATTTCTTTTGACTTGAACTTGATCAAGCTAGGGATTGATTGAATTGATCATTTTCATGTACCTAATACCTGCAATTAATCTCAAGTAGACATAATAGATACATATGAATGGAATGGTTAAGTCATTATCAAAATATGGACAATATGTAACTCTTAGGTCAATATTCTCCCCCTTTTTGACAATGAAAAACCATTCGTCAAAATATTGAAAAGGATATGAAAATTAAACCTTTACCTTGTGAAATGCAAGGGGATACATGAATGAACAAATTTAATTGCTCCCCTCAATTCATGGTTAATTTTTCCTGTATGGCTAGTCTTTCCGCAAACAACCATAGCACATATATATACTATATGGTCCTCTAGCAAGTCACATGATATTTCATATAATTGACTAGAAAAGGATCGCATAAGCAATAAGGCAATATGTCTGACCTCGTTTCTCCCCCTTTGTCATATAAAAAAAGAAAGGGGGTCAGAAGAGAAATAAAACATAGGTCTTTGTGACATGCAAAAACTACACAAGAAACCACTAAAGCAAGCACCAAACAGAGAAAAAATAGAGAGAAACAAGGCATCTAGAGTCATAATCAAAATATGGGAGCACATACCAACAACTCATAAGATGTATCTAAACAAAGAGTTATGGTGCATAAGATTAAGATTATAATACTAGATATGTCCTCTCGATATAGAAACTTCAAGCCAGTGAAAAATGAAGGTATAAGAAAATAGTATGCATCAGATCAGTGCCCAAATCACCACTACATGATAGTCTACAAAACGTTATTTGTATGAGCACTCGAATAGACTACAAAACTAAATATCTACACTATCTACATTAACAACATCATCATCCTCATCCTCAATATGGAAATCCTCATCTCCATCAGATGGTGCATCAGTAGCAACAGTTGTAGCCTCAGCATCATCACCATTAGAAGAGCCATCATCACAAGCATCACCATCAACATCCTCAGCATCATCACCATCTCTAGCATCTTCCTTAGCATTATGGTTAGGCGCCTCATCATCATCAGAAGGTCCAAAAGCATGAGTACCAAGCCACCTGTCATTTTTCACAGCCCAATATATGCCACAAGCATGTAATGCATTTTCTTGCTCAAAACTAGGAGTAGCAACTCAATCATAGCCAGCAAGAAAGTGGCAGAAAGGCCAACGAGAAGAGCTATAAGAAAAAGAGAACCAGGGGCAGGCCCACCATCAAAAGAAGTAGGGGATACAGCAGAAGAAGCATGTGGTGGGTCACTGTAGAACTGGTTGTATGCATAAGAAGCATAGTCAACACATGGGTAATCCTAGTAGGGTGGGTAGGGATGGCTGCATAACAGGTCCATGTGTGACAAGATTTAAATGAGGTCATGGTGGATGTGGTCCTGAACATTGAGGTTATACACCTATTGATGTATCATATATCCCATGAGGGCTTCATTCAATACAAAAAATGAGTAGTCAGGTCTAGTAGGTGATGGAGGAGGAGGGGCATGGGTGGAGGTAGAGGCACCTGGTGTGGTGGAGGAGGTAGGAAGAAAGGTTTTCTTTATGTTTCTCTCACTGATGCAAACTCCTTTATGACTTGATTTGTAGCCAACGTCGTGGAAGAGAGATTTTTTAGCATGGTGAACAAACACACCATAGATCGGGTTAGGATAGGAGGTTTTCTTCCCTGAGTCAAAGAAGGTCATATGATGAAGAATATAATGAGCCCACTTGACTTTGATATCATTCAATAGACAATACATGAACATTGTTGTATTCTATGCAATCTCTCTTTGATTCCTCTTGGGATTGATATTGCAATTGACTACTAAAGTGATCAGACGTGTCTTAATATCAAGGGAAGAGGAGGGTATGGTGGACTTCTTCTGGTATGGGACATCAGGTTTCTTCAAAAACTTGTGGATATCGAGAAGGGTAAGCACAGGGTCAAAGTTTTTGTAGAAACTCTCGGGTTCTAGAATGTCATGGTATGAAGGATAGGAATCCAACCAAGAAGCGATAAAGTAAGTACTAGAGAAATATGTATAATTGAATCCTCAGATATTGTTATCTTGGTATCGGCTATCATCAAAGTCAAGATGACCTGGGTATTAGGTGGGGCACTGTGGTGTTGTATTTCCACCAGATTGGTTCGAGGACAGCCTTCATGCTAGATATGGCATTTGTAAAGCACAAACACTATACACACAAAGCACTAATATGATGTGCTTTGAACACCTTAGAAACCTCTTTGATCACCTCACTCATTGTAAAATGAGGTTCAAAGAAGGTACAAAAAAGAAAGGGATTCCTGGGATGGAGTTCCTTGTACCTATTAACATCTTGAGTTGAGATGAGAGACATGCCATTAAAGGAGACATGGCAAGGAGTAGTGGAGGAGGATGGAGCTCCAACTTGTCTGGATCGTTTCTTATGGTTGGAGGCCACTTAGGTCAGATTGGGAGGAAATGACCACTAAATGAGAAGGAAAATACAAGCAGTAGGTCTCCTAGCCACCTAGGTCATGGTTGGGAGAGGAAAGGAGGGATGATTGGATACGATCAAGGGTGTAGGAGAGGCTGGGTTAGCATAGGGTAGGAGAATGAATAGTGTAGGTTGGATATCAATCAACTTTCTCTAGTTGAGAGGGAGAAAACTTGGTTGATACCCTTTTTAATTTGCATCCAGACACGGTGTTGGTCAAGTTCTGTGTTTAGGAAACTTAATCGATACTGCATTATAGTTCGGTCCTCATCTGGGGATCATTTGAGTTTGTACTAGGTTAAACTCGAGTAAATGGTCATCCTATACAAAACATACAAAATTTAATTCTAAGCCTCTAAAGTTCTATATAAGTTTGTTTTTCTAGCTTATCATGTGTTTTGAACATGTTGAGGCACATTCCACTCACCATTGGAAACTATTTTGCAATAAAACTTGGGTTTGTGAGAAATAGCCAAAACCAAGCAAAACCAAGCATGAAAACATGGCAATCATATCACTTTCAAGTAAAACATGACCAATTATAAGCAAGAAACATATATCTATCATAACATCTAGCTAGATGGTATGTCAATATCATCAAGAGCAGTTATGAGTAGTTTTGATCTAATAAATGTAAATTTCTCTCTATATGGAGGTTATGTAAAAATGTCCGCAAGTTGATTCTCTGTGTCCACATGCGTGATATAGATATCCTTCCTTGCAATGTGATCACAAAGAAAGTGATGATGGACCTCTATATGTTTAGGTCTACTATGCAATATAGGATTACAAGAGAGATTAATTGCACTCGTATTGTCACAATAGATAGGAGAAGCATCAAATTGAATGTTAAAGTCTTGGAGCATTTGCTTCATCCATAGGACTTGGGCACAACAACTCACAGTTGTAATGTATTCAGCCTCGGTAGTTGAAAGTGCCACTTTGCTTTGTTTCTTAGGCAACCAAGAAACCTAACATGGTCCTAGGAAGAAGCAAGTGTCACGTGTGCACTTGCTATCAATCAAATACCCTGCATAATCAACATCACTATAGACAGTAAGAGTAATCCCTTGACTTGGGATACCATAGTCCAAAATTTTGAGTTTCAACTAGATACCTCAACATACTCTTAACCACTATGAGATGTGATTTTCTATGACTTGATAGAAATCATGCACACAAGACAACACTAAACATTATGTCAGGTCTAGAGACAGTTAAATGTAATAAACTTCCAATCATACCTCTATAGAGCTTCTCATCCACTTTCACACCTTCTTCATCTTTGTCAAGCTTGGTGGTGTTTGACATGGGGGTGTCCATCGGCTAGGTATTTTCCATCCCAAAGCACTTCAAGATTTTAGTTGTGTACTTGTCTTGGTTGATGAAGTTACCTTCCTTGGTTTGCTTGATTTGGAAGTCAAGGAAGAAAGTAAGCTCCTCCATCATGCTCATCTCAAACTCACTCTGCATAAGATAACTAAACACCTTGCAAAGATCAAGATAAGTTCTGCCAAATATAATATCATCAACATAAATTTGAATGATCAAAATTTGCTAGAAGAATTTTTAAGAAATAGAGTCGAATAGTAATTGTCTAGCAAAAAGTTCTTTAATTTCTCATACCAAGCTCTAGGGGCTTGTTTGAGTCCATAGAGAGCTTTTTGCAACAAAGAAACATGGTTAGGAAGCTTATCATGTTCAAATCCAGGAGGTTGAGCCACATAGACTTCCTCCTCAATTTTACCATTCAAAAATGCACTTTTAAAATCTATTTGGTAAAGCAAGAAATTCTTATAGCTAGCAAAGGCAAGTAACATTCAAATAGATTCAAGTCTAGCAACAGGTGCATAAGTTTCATCAAAATCAATACCTTCTGGTTAGTTGTAACCTTGAGTAACTAACCTTGCTTTATTTTTTACCACTATGTTGTTTTCATCTAGCTTGTTGTGGTATACCCACTTGGTGCCAATGATATTTCTATCATTTGGTCTTGGCACTAAGGTCCACACTGTGTTATTTTCGAACTATTCTAACTCTTCTTGCATGTCTAGGATCCATTCATCATCTTCATGACATTCTTGCACATTTTTGGGCTCAAGTTATGAGATAAAGGAGTTTTTGACATGTTCTTTATTGTATGCATCCCACATCTTCACCCTTTCAAAAGGTTATCTATGATGATCTCTTTTGGATGATGTTCTGCAAAGCGGGGAGTTAGATCCTTCTTTTCTTCTTTCTCTTTTTCGTCAACTATCACCTCTTTTCCTTTGTCAATAATGTTGAGCTCTTTCAAGTGTGGGATCACCTCCTCTACAACATCATCATTCACAATATTCTTGAAAATAGAGGGGTTAGTTTCAACAAAGTTAACATTGATGAATTCTTCAACTTTAGATAATTCAATGTTAAACACTCTATAAGCCTTTCTAGTAGTGTTATAGCCAAGAAAGAAAGCCTTATAATATTTTGCATCAAACTTGTTGAGAGAATCCTTGGTATTAAAAACAAAACAAGGACAACCAAAAACATGAGATAAATCAATAGAGGACTTCCCCCGCATCATAACTCATAGGGGGGTTTCTTTAAAGATGGATGGGTGAAAACCCGATTTTGCACAAAACATGAAGTGCTTACGACTTCGACTCAAATATACTTTGGAGTGTCATACTCTAGAAGTGTGATCCTAGCCATTTCCAATAGTGACCTATTATTTCTCTCTACAACCCCATTTTATTGAGGTGTTTGAGGTGAAGAAAAGTTTTGTGCATACCTAGGTTTCTCACAAAAATGTTCAAATAAGTCATTTTGAAATTCTCCCCCATGGTCACTGTGGATAGAGATGATCCATCAAGAAGCTTTGTTTTCAACTCATTTAAAAAAATTCGAGAAAACATCGAGAGTATCACTTTTTGAAAACAAAGAAGGTCCAAGTAAAGCGAGAAAAGTCATCGACAATCACAAGGCAATACTTGCTACCATGAAACAATTGAGTTCTCATTGGTTCAAAAAGATCAATGTGAAGAAGTTTAAGAGCTCTCTTGGTACTAAGGACTCCTTTCTATTTAAAGGAGGATTTGGTTTTCTTTCCTTGGGTACAAGGTTGGCATTCCTCATCCTTCTCAAAATCCAAGTTTAGAAGTCCTTTAACCAATTCTTTTTTGCTCAACTTCTTCAACTGATGCATATTTACATGAACAAGCTTATGGTGTCATAAAGATATATCATTTGAATTGACAATAAGACATCTACCAACAATAGGCTTAATAGACTCAAGAACAATAACATAGAGATTACCATTTCTATTCCCTTATATATAACATTGTAGGAGAGGGAATCTATAAGCAAGCATTCTAGTGAGGTAAAAATAACAAGATAGCCATTATCACATAAAGACTAACACTACTTAAATTGTGATGTAGGTCGTCTACAAGAGGAACATTTTTTATGCATAGTGAATCACCTACATCACCCTCACCTATCACTTTACCTTTGTTCTTGTCACCAAATGTCATTGATCCTCCTTTATTCTTTGTGAATTAATTGAAGTGGTTGATTTAACCTGTGATATGCTTTGAGCAGCCACTATCAACAATCCATTTTCCTTTTACCTAAAAGAAAGGAAGTTGTTGGTGCCCAACTCAAACCTTGGGATCCGATGTTAGCTTGGGGACCTATTTCATCTTTGGGTTGGTCCCCTTCTCTCAATAAGGACAATAAGTAGAATAATGGTCATCACTCTTGCAATGTACACAAACCATAGGCTTCTTAGAGTCAGATGACTCTCCATGGAAGAAATGAGGTTCCTTTATCTTTTTCTTACCCTTAACCTTGATATTTATCTTCAGAGCTCCCCCCCCCCACATATCGCAAACCACTAGTACCAACTTGTTTGGTAGAGTGATCTAAAACTTCATTGAGGGACTTTTTCCCTCTAAGGAATTTCTGTAAGGAAGCTCTAAGTTTGTGATTATGATCACTAAGAGTAGTGATAATAGGAGATAAGCTAGAAAGATCATCTTGTGCATGAAGTAAGTCGGACTCCAAATAAAGGGATTTAGTATGATAAGAATCTCTTTCAAGAGTAATGCTAGCTACCTCATTAATAGGCAATAGAGTCTAGAAGAAAGATCATTAATTTGAGGCAAGCAATCTAGCATTTTAGTTCTAAGCATGATAAGTTCATCAAGATAGATTTTGTTTTCATATTTAATAGCATCACAAGTGTAACATACCCAAATCTGTGTATTTACATCAACCTTCACTATTCTAAGGCACATTTTAATGATGTTAATAATACATTATACTTCTTGAATTAAATTAATTTAAGGCACTTGAAGTCAAAATTTACAATGTTCTAACCAATATTCTTTTGCATAAGGATTGATGAGAAATGAATTAATGAAGTGTTTAATTGGTAGTTAAATATACCTATTCACCAATTAATTAATTTGACACTAGGATTAGATCATTTGAGTAATTTTAAGGAAAGGAAATAAAGAAATACAAAAACAAATGTATCATATGAATTAAATAAGGCTTTAAACGCATTAATTGAGTACTAAACTCACAAGTAATAAATAAAATAGTAAGCATTTTCAAATAACAAAAGTGATGTTAAAATTGAGCTCATCGTACCTTAATTAGCCAAGCTGTCAATTTTTGTGTCAATTGAACTCTATTTGACCATACATTCAATTGGTTGGTATCCTAGCCCCAATGAACTCAATTCATCTAAAACTTAGGTCCTTAATTAATTTAAGTCAACTATCAATGTAAATTTGAGTGTTACTTCTCCCCTTTCAATCGTGTCTCCCTCGTATTTATGTGGTTGTCACAGGGCTAACTCCAGTCATTCCACCCCCTCTCCCCAAATCCATCTTCCTCTCCCCTTCCTATTTCCTCATCTCTCTATTATAAATCATAACCTTCTCCATCTCAGCTCCACTAACCCCATGCACCTTGTTTGACTCTAGTCTCCGACCTCCTTTATAGCATGATGCCTGTCGTAGTAGTGGAGGAAGCCACCATTACCTATCATGTAGGTCACCACTAGCCAAGATGCAACTAGGAGTTCCTACACCCAGAATCGATGGTGGCCTGAGACCGATGTACAAAAGCCTTAGGCTGGATAGACCAACAAACTAAAAACCTCGCCAGCAACTCCACAACCTCCTTCATATCCCTTATACCACTCGAACTTCCTCACCAATGTCGTGGCCTACTGAAGAAGCCAACACCGGTGTGGATTCTATTCTAGACGCATAAGATGTTGTGGCCTACTCCACCTTCACACAACCACCACCTACATGCCATGTAGGTTGTCTCTAGCCTAGCTACAACTGATGACTCTAATAGTAGAGACTCTTCGATGGCTTGAAACCTGCAACACCACACTAAAACATGAAGAACTCCCTTTGAAACTGCTGCCCTCGAGCCTGGCCTCAACGTCCATACTTCTCCATCCCCCTTCCAATGGTGATCTGACATGGAGAGGAAGATCTACAATAATGCAATGTAGATCATGGGTTGTTGTCATGGACTAATAGATCAACACATCCAGTGCAGTGAGATCTAGTAAACATACCCCTATCTTCATCCTCAAGCCCCAATCGTGTATCTCCAACAAAAGACCAACCCTTCTTTCTCCTTTATCTAGACTCAACTATAGGTTTTAGACCCCAGATGATGTTCCCTTCATGGCTATTCTCCAATGTTTTGGAGTCTCAAATCCCCATACTAGTTACCAGGTCCATCCCAGGGTACCGACAGAGATCATGGCAGCACCCAGTAGTGGTGGCACTGCCTTCTCTTCTTGCCATCACGCTAGGTGTGTGGGTCTTTGGGAACCACCTCTGCCATGATAGCAGTAGGGTACCGCCACCCGCTGTGGCAGCCTTTGACAACTCTGTCAGCCACCAAGAAACTCCAAATGATACCCTTCCTTTTGTATAGGCCTTCTCCTTTGACTTGGCACCCCTCAGTTGTAATAGATCACCTCCAAGAAAAGAAGTTGTTGTAGTAGGAAACCGCTAACAACCATGTAGTCACCTTCAAGCATAGCAGCTGCTAGGTGCAGCGGCCGTCCCCGACCTTCTTGACCATGTAGTCAACACTATAATCTATGGCCTTGACAAGGGAACCCGACAACAAGAATAGATCCTTCATGGTTGCAAGAAGTAACCAAGAAATTTGATTTGTATTGGGACCAACACCTTCCAAGCACATCCAAACTGGTCCACTATCCAAAGGTCAAGGAAAATCCAATATGCATTTCAATTACTAAGAATTTATTTATTATAATAGATCATAGGTGTATGTCAAATATTGGGGATCTAATTGGTTACAAATTAGGTCTGTCAATTCATAGATAGTAAGTTGTATACTAATAACATAGTAATATTATATTGCTAGCATGTAATGTATAACATGATATTGATATGTTAATTAGAATATAGATGAAAATCTAGGTGTTTAGGGTTATAACAATGATTGATTATAGTTGCCAAGCCTCTTAAATAGTTACCATAATGCTAATAATATTAGTATTCACAATATAGTGATTAGTAAATTGTATGTCGACAACATCGAATTTATAGAAAATATCCCATACATATGTTAATAAGAAAATTATATAATAAAGAAAACATGCTCGAGATGGTAATTTCTAACCTAGTGGTAACATCACCCGAAAGTTTGTCACATATGTATCAATATCCTAGATTCACATATATTGGATTATACTATGGAATTTATTCATCTATAATGTCCTTATTTTGATCAAAGGGGAATGTAAGAGAAAGATCTTATACAATGCTTTTATAAATACATATGTGAAAGAATTTATGTTATGACTAAAATTGACATTAGAAAACATGGAAGTCTACTTTAGTCGTTAGGACCATATGGAATTTATTAGTATCCTATCATATCAAGATTTGAGTATAAGTTACATCTTATTAAACCCAAGATATTCTTAGTAAGGGTATTATGAACTATAATAACTTATCTTGTCCCTCACACTATGTATGAATACTTCTAATATTTAAAAACTAGGGAACCAACACCAAACGAACAAATTAGGTTTGGATATGCTTTCATTTATGAATGGGTAATCATGGACTAAATGTGTGTATATGAAACACCTTTAGGTGGAGGAGGACGAGTGACAAACTTCACTCTTAGAGATAGGGATTAGTCATGAAGATCAGGTATGTACTCCTACCTATTTTAAACTGGGAATTTATATGAATAAATTTCCCATAATGAGGCAGGATTTGGAATACTTACTCTTGTTCTTACCACTTGCTAAAATATCATATTCTCCCATTTAAACTTATTGTTATTATTCTGAAATTATTATTATCCTATTGAATTGGGTCAACGACCCCACTTGCTTGGTTGTGCACTTGAAAATCTGAATGGTGAAAGTAAATTTTCTTGCCACTCTATTTATGCATGTTAGGTAATTCAACTATTTTAACTATTATAGACACTTATGTGTAACTATTAGGTATGCATTTCTACCTGGGGTATGCGTTTCTACCCTTATATATATACATAGGCATGCTTTTCCATCTAGGGTGTGTTTTTCCACCCATTTTACTTAGGCCAATGAACCAGTGGTGTCATGGCCCTACTATAGTTACTTTAGTCCAATATATTTACATGCAAATGGTTGTTGTGATATAATGATTGATTATGGCAAGAGTTGTTGTTTATTACTTATATTTTTTCATTCTTTTGAAAATTCTTTCTTTTGTTAAATCTCATTGAAACTTACCTATCTTTAATGCCCCCCTTTTAGTGGGAACATCTTCATTTAATTTTGAATCAAACAATTCCCTAGTTAACCCTCTAAGGTACATACTCAGCTTTTGCTGATGCATATCTTATTTTCCTATTTTCTAAGTGTTCCCTCCACCCAGTTGTAGGTTATTTATAGGGAAAGAATGTGGGATGATCGTGAGCTCATTGATGAACATAAGGATAGCTTGAGATAGCCTTGTCGCCCTATGCATATGGTCTTATGTGTATATAGATGTAACCTTTTCATTTTGTGTACCACCCTTAGGGTGAGAAAGTTATGTACATGGAAATATTTTGTAACTTTGTAAATAGGTATACTTTCTGTTGCTTAATTGTTTCATGTCTCATGTTTGTACCATTGAGTGGTCCCACTATTGGGTCCCACTCCTTACAACAAGCACATTTAAGATCATCATTGTCAGTTCTAAGTAAAATAAGCTCATCAAGGTGGGCTTCGTTTTCCTCCTTAAGATTATTGATGTTCTTAAGGTAGATACCATTCTCTACTTCAACTCCATTGTATTGGAGATCAAGATCAAGAAACTTACCTTGCAAATAATCTATACTATGAATATTCATTTTCTCATTTTGATCAAGGATATCAAGCTTAACGTACAAGTCATCAATGATTTCCCCTAACCTCTTATTCTTATATTTGCATTCAAAAAGAGAAGAGTGGGAAGCATTAAGCATATAAATTAGGGTTTCTTTAGATAACTCATGCAAGCTTACCTCACTTACCTCACCAATTTCTTCACTAGTAGAGGCCATGAGTGCAAGGTGGCATTCTCCCTCATTGGAGTTGGAATCACTGGAGGAAGACTCCTCCCATGTGGCATGGGTTGCATCCTTGCTTCTTCTTTCCTTCTTGTCCTTCTTCTTTTACTGGCCATCCTTCTTGTATTCCTCCCTTTTCTTGGAGATGATCTTGTGGTAGGACTTCATGGCCTTGGGGCACTCATTCTTGTAGCGTTCCTTTTCCCCACATTCATAGCACCTTGGAGTGGAGGAGGAGGATGGTTTTCCTTTAAAGTGCTTCCCCTTGGAGTAGTTAGTTTCATGGTCACTGGGGGCTTCATCTTCACTTGAGGAAGGAGGAGAAGATCGGAAAGCACGTCGTTGTTGGAGAATCATTGCCTCCACTCAATATTTGAATGCATTGACTTTGATCTTCTTTAATTCTTTCTCTTCTTGCTTCTCATCTTCCTCTTGTTTGTCAAGTCTTGGCTCATGAGCTTGAAGGTTGCCAATGAGCTCTTCGGTGGCTATGTCACCAAGGCATCTAACTTATTCAATGGAATTCACCTTGGATTCCCATCTCTTAGGAAAAGACCTTAGAATCTTGGTGTTGATGGTCTCTCTATCCATGGTGTGGCCCAAAGAAGCAAGTCTGTTGATGAATTTGTTAATCCTTGTGTATATCTCATCCACTTTCTCCTTCTTTCCCATCTTGAATTTTTCAAGGAGACCCTTGAGCATGTAGATCTTAGACTCCTTGACTTGCTTTATGCCTTCGTAGGTGATGCATAATTTGTTCCATATCTCATGGATTGTGTCCCAAGATGAGACCCGGTTGAACTTGGAGGGAGTGAGGGATGCATAGATGATGTTTATATCCTTTGTATTTAGTTGTGCCTTCTTGAGTGTAGCTTCATCCCAAGTAGCTACATTTCTAGCCAGCTCCTTGTATGGAATGATGACTACTTTCCACTTGTCATAGCTCATCCCTTGAAGGTACATTTGCATGTGTCTCTTCCAATAGAGGAAGTTTGTGTCATTGAAGATTGGGGGTCTCATCGAGAAACCACCTTCTAAGTTGAGAGACCCAAGTAGGTTTTTGCCCATATTCTCATCTCCTAGGAGATTTTTTGGAGAAGACTATGACTTTGATACCACTTGTTGGATCAAAGGGCTCTAAAAAGGGTGAATAGATCTAAAAACACTTAAACAAGATTTGTTAGACCTTCAAGTTACTTCAACATACGGGATCGCAAATACTGAATTTGTAGTGTAACTAAGCATACATAGAAAAGATGAGAGAGATTGAACAAACACAAGAACAACCTATATAAAGTGGTTCCAATATCCAAACTAGGAGAAAGTCAGTCCACTACCTAGAGAGGTCAAGCTCTAGGATTTTGCAACCCATGTATACGTATATTCCATTATAAGACATACAAGATGACCTTCTTTTTCCAGTCCAAGGATACCCAACCTCCTTTTTAAGGACCAAAAGAAGCCAATAAACCAACCAAGGACTTACCTATCCTTTGAGCTAGAGTCTTCTACCTCTATAAGGTCTTACCCACTCTTGCAAGCAGCTGGACGCCTTCTCCAAGGAGATCCCCTTCTTGCATCGAGTCTTTTGCCTTGAACTCTATACCCACTCTACTCCTGGATCTTTAGTCGTGACCTTATCCTTTACCTTGATGAAGTGTTTGCACCTTCTCGTTCACTTGAAAAAGCCTTGCACCTTCTCCTTCACTAGGAGAAGCTTTCACCAACTTGATCTTGAAGAAAGGGGTTGGGGAGAGGGAAGCTTTGAGAGCTTTACAAGTTTACAATGGAGTATCTATCTGACACATATCCTATCTCACTCATATAGGCATTTTGGTTTGCAAATAAGAGAGATAAAGGGGCTCAAGTGGACTGGATGAACTCAACTATAGCTAGGAGCTTGAATAACATGAAGGAGTAATGTTGGAATGAACTCTAAGAGATCCTATTTATAGTTGGGGTGTACACTAGAGGCTAGGAGCACTTAGGAATGTTTTATATCCATTTGGGGTGTTGCAACAGATATAATTCCAAGTTTTACAACACTCCAATGGTTAGAATCATTTTTTCTGCACACTCTGCACAGTGCAGTCAGTCGAGTTTCAATAGAGGTAACTCGACCGATTGTAATATATGCCAAAGAAAATTTGAAGCATCAGTTGAGTTTATTCTGAATGAAACTCGGTCAATCACTTAAAAATAGTTTTTCCAGTACAGGTTGTCAGTCGAGTTTTGTGTATTAAAAACTCAACTGGACCTAGACATTCTCAAATTGCATCAAGAATGTGGCTCGAGTTTGTCACGGGAGAAACTTGATCAAATAAAAACTGTGATTTATTTTGTAAAATGTCATTAGAGTGATTAAAAATTCAAATTAAGAGCTCATGTTTTTATCATCTTAGTTACAAGTCATACCATCAATACAAATGGTTACAAAATTCATCCTAAGGGTTTTAGGGTGTTTTCTAACAAAGTGCATTTTCATTACTTTTGACTTGAACTTGATCAAGCTAGGGCTGGATTGAATTAATCTTTTTCATGTACCTAATACCTGAAATCAATCTAAAGTGGACATATTAGATATACATGAATGGAATTGTTAAGTCATTATCAAAATATGGACAATGTATAACTCTTAGGTCAACATTCTCCCCCTTTTTGATAAATGACAAACCATTCCTCAACATATCGAAAAGGATATAAAAATTAAACCTTTACCTTGTGAACTGCATGGGGATACATGAATGAACAATGTTAATTGCTCCCCCTCAATTTATTCTTACTTTTGCCTGCATGGTTAGTCTTTCCACAAACAACCATAGCACATATATATACTATATGGTCCTCTAGAAAGTCACATGATATTTCAATAATTGACTAGAAAAAGATCACATAAGAAATAATTTAATATGTCTGAGCTCATTCCCCCCTGTCATATCAAACAGGTAGGGGGAAGAAGAGCTATAAAACATAGGTCTTTGCCACATGCATAAACTACACAAGAAATCATTAAAGAAAGAACCAAATAGAGATAAAATAGAGAGAAACAAGCAATCTAGAGTCATATCAAAATATAAGAGCACATACCAACAAGTCCTATGATGTAACTAAACAAAGAGTTAAGGTGTATAAGATTAAGATTACAAATCTAGATATGTCCTTTCAATATGAAAACTCAAGCCAACAAAAAACAAAGATATAAGAAAATAGTATGCCTTAGGTATAATGCCCAAATGTTTAGTAAATGATAGTCTACAAAAAGTTACATGTATGAGCACCTTAATAGACTAGAGAACTAAATATCTAGGTTATCTAAATCAACAACAACATCATCCTCATCCTCGGGTTGGTAATCCTCATCTCCATCAGATGGTGCATCAGTGGTAGTAGGAGTAACCTCAGTATCATCACCATCAGAAGAGCCATCATCACCAACATCACCATCAACATCCTCAACATCATCATAGTCTCCAGCATCTTCCTTAGCATTCTGGTCAGGCATCGCCTCATCAGTAGGAGGTCCAAAAGCACGAGTAACAGGCCACCTGGCATTCTGTGCAGCCCAAGAGATGCCACAAGCGTGTAATGCATTTTCTTTCTCGAAACTAGGAGTAGCAACTCCATCATAGCCAACAAGAAGTGTGGAGATTGGGCTAACAGGAAGATCTAGAAGTAGAAGAGCACTAGGAAAAGGTCCACCATCAGAAGAAGCAAGGGATATAGAGGAAGCAACAGGTGGTCGGTTAGGTTAGAACTGGTTGTATGCATAAGAAGCATAGTTAGCACCTGGGTAAGCCTGGTAGCATGAGTAGGGATGGATAAAGGATAGGTTCTTGTGTGACATGATTTGAACAAGGTCTTGAGGTTATATGTCATTTATGTATCATATATCCCATGAGGACTTCATTTGATATAGAACATTAGGTGCGGTCAGGTCTAGGAGATGGAGGAGGAGGAGGAGGGGTCTGGGTGAGGTAGAGACACTTTTTGTGGTGGAGGAGGTAGGAAGAAAGGTTTTCATTATGGTTGTCTCACTGATGCAAACTCCTTTTTGACTTAGTTTGTATCCAAGGTCATGGAAGTGATATTTTTCAACATGATGAGCAAACACACCACAGATAGGGTTAGGATAAGGGATATGGGTACCAATGGTGTTCTTCCCTGAGTCAAAGTAGGTCATATGATGAAAAATATAACAAGCCCACTTGAATCTGATGTCATTCAACAGACAATACATGATCACTGTAGTATACTCTGCAATCTCCTTTTATTCCTCTTAGAATGGATATTGCAATTGACTACTAATGTGATCAGACATGTCTTGATATCAAGGGAAGAGAAGGGTAGGATGGACTTATTTTGGTATGGGGAATCAGGTTTCTTCAAAAACTTGTAGATATCGAGGAGGGTAAGCACGGGGTCAAAGCTTTTGTAGAAACTCTCGGGGTCCAACAAGTCATAGTATGAAGGATAAGAAGCAACCAAGAAGTGATAAAGTCAGTACCATAGAAATATGTATTCAAAAAATCCTCAGATACTGTTATCTTAGTACCAGCTATCATTAAAGTCAAGATGACTTGGGTATTAGGTGAGGGAACTATGGTGTTGTAGTTCCATGTGAGATTGGCATAAAATTCATAGACATCCTTCCTGCTAGACATGGCATTTGTGAAGCACAAATTCTCTACACACAAAGCACTAAGATGATGTGCTTTGAACAACTCAGAAACCTCTTTGATCACCTCACTCATTGCAAAAAGGTTCAAACAAAGCACAAAAAGGAAATGGATTCTTAGGAAGGAGTTCCTTGTACCTAATCATGGCTTGAGTTGAGATGAAAGAGGTGCCATCAAAGGAGACATGGAAAAGAGAAGTGGAGGAAGATGGATCTCCATATGGTCTGGATCATTTCCTACAGTTGGAGGTCATTTAGGTTCAATTGAGAGGAAATGACCACCAAACAAGAAGTGAAACACAAGCAGCAGGTCGCCTAACCACCTAGGTCATGGTTGGGAGAGGTAAGAAGGGATGATCTGAGGCTAGGAAGGGTGTATGAGAGGTTGGGTTAGCCTAGGGTTGGAGGACGAACTCTGGAGGTTGTCTATCAGTTGACTTTCTCTAGTTGAGAGGGAGAAAAGTTGGTCAATTCCCTTTTTAATTTGCGTCCAGTCATGGTGTCAGTTGAGTTCTATGTTTAGGAAACTCGACCGATACTGCATTATAGTTTGGACCTCAACCAAGGATCGATCGAGTTTGTATGAGTTTAAACTCAACCAAATGGTCAACCTATTCAAAACATAGAAAATTTAATTGCAATCCTTTAGAGTGCGATATAAATTTGTTTTTTAGCCTATCATGTATTTTAAACATATTGAGGCACATTACACTCATCATTGGCTACTATTTTGTGATAAAACATGCATTTGTGAGAAATAGCCAAAAGAAAGAGAAACAAGGCATGAAAACATGGCAATAATAGCACTTTAAAGTAAAATGTGACCAATTATAAGCAACAAACATATAGGTACCATAACATCTACCTAGATTGCAAGTCAATATCATCAAGAGCGGTTATGAGCAGTTCTGATCTAATAAATGTAAATTTCTCTCTAGCTATAGGTTTTATAAAAATGTCCACAAGTTGATTCTCCGTGTCCACATCTGTGATATAGGTATCCTTCTTGGCAATGTGGTCATGAAGAAAGTGATGGCATACCTTTGTATGTTTAGCTCTACTATGCAATATAGGATTATAAGATAGATTAGTTGTACTAGTATTGTCACAATAGATAGGAGAAGCATCAAAATGAATGTTAAAGTCTTAAAGCATTTGCTTCATCCATAGTACTGGGCACAACAACTCCCAGATGTGATGTATTCAGCCTCGGTAGTTGAAAGATCCATTGTTCTTTGTTTCTTAGAGAACCAAGAAACCAAGCATGGTCCTAGGAAGAAGCAAGTTCCACTTGCGAACTTTCTATTAATCAAACACCCTGCATAATCAATATCACTATAGGTGGTAAGAGTAAAGTCCCTTGACTTGGTATATCATAGTTAAAATTTTTGAGTTTTGGCTAGATACATCAAAATACTCTTCACCTCAATGAGATGTGATTTTTTAGGACCTGGTTGAAATAGAACACACAAGCCAACACTAAACATTATGTCAAGTCTAGAGATAATTAAATATAATAAACTTCCAATCATACCTCTATAGAGCTTATCACCCACTTTCTCACCTTCTTCATCTTTGTCAAGTTTGGCAGTGTTTGACATGGGGGTGTCCATTGGCTTGGTATTCTCCATACCAAATGCTTCAATAGTTCATTAGATGAAGTTAATTTCCTTGGTTTGCTTGATTTTGAAGCTGAGTAATGTTGACTCAAGGTCTAAATTGACTAAATCCTTGTTTTGATGATGACTAAACCATTCCAATTAATTGTGTCTAATGTCTCTACTTGAGTGATTTCAAATTAGGTATAGACACAGTCCAAATGCCCTAACTTGCGCATCTCAACATGGAGAAAAGACAAGTCAAAGTCAATACAAGTGCACATTTTTGTAATATGATGTAAATCCATTAAAATCATGTTGTAAATCACTTGTAATGGTTGTATGACTTGTAATTAATCTTAGAAAAAATCAGGAGCACTTAGATCGAATGTTTAAGCACTCAAAAGCTATTTTCCAAAATTCACATCAGGATGTTCATCGGTCGAGTTGCAAACTCAACCGATCCTGATTGGATCTTGAAAATGACTTTTGATCGGTCGAGTTTACACTTCACATAACTCGATCGATCCCTCTAGTGACCAAAACTGATTTAAGTGAATCAGTCAAGTTACCCCAGGACAAACTCGACCGATGGCCTAAATTGGTCTTGTCTTTTAGTGGGATCGGTCGAGTTACCATTATAAAAACTCGACCAATTGCACTGTACGGAAAAGTGCAAAAAAGTGTTTCTAGCCGTTGTGGAGTTGCAACAAGTGAAAATATATTTTTTACAATCCACAAAATGGCTAGTTTTTGTTCTCAAGTGTTCCCAAAGGCTAAGAGGCATCCCCAGCTATAAATATGACCCCTTGGGCTTCATATCAAGGTTGAGCATTCATTGCAAAACTCTATGTGAGGTTCCTATTCTATAGTTGAGTGCTTCCTACAGCCTCCTCTCTCTTCTAAGCTTAATCACTTGCTACATTCGTTAGAGTGAGTAGGAAATCTGTAAGAGAGCTAGTCCTACATGTATATCTTGTGAGGCTCTCACTTCCACCGCCTCCCCATCTCTCTTTTCAACCATGAAGATGAAGGTTCTCTCTCTTAGCTAAGAGAGGTGAAGAAGAACAAGGGAAGGAGTCCCTTGGTGATGATCAAGGCTAAAAACTTGGAGCAAGAGTGGGTAAGCCCTTGGTGAAGGTGAAAAACTCCTATCTCAAGTGGGTCAGTCCTCAGTGGAAGCTTCTCTGAGTGAAGGTGAAGTCAAAGGATAAAGATTTAAGAAGAGTGGGTAATTCCTTGAAGGCTGAAGACTTGTGCAATAGTAGGTAAGTCCTTGGAAGAAGGCAGAAGACTCCTTGCAAAGTGGGTAAGTCCTTGATAAGGTTGAAGACTCTTTGTATTGGATAGGTAAGTCTGTTGGTGGTCATGTATTGTATCTCTTATAATGAATATAATGAACATACCAGGTTAATAAATCCTAGAGGTTGACCTCTCTAGGTAAGTGGACTGACTCACTTCTAGTTTGAAGTGTGGAACCACTCTAAATAGCTTGTCTACTTGTGTTTGTTCAATCTCTCTCATCCTTGCTATGCATGTTTTAGTTTCACTCAAATTACCTATTTGGAAACCTTATCTTGTGATGTATCTTGATGGTCTAATGAATTTTGTTTAAGTGCATTCAGCTCTATTCACCCCCCCTCTAGAGCATCTAATCACCCATCTAGGATCCAACAATTGGTATCAAAGCAGGTCTTCTCCAAGCATACTTCCACAAGTAGGACAAGATGGGTGACTACTACGGAGGGAGATACTTGATCAACCTTCCAATCTTTGATGGGAGCAATTTCCTCTATTGGAGAAGAAGGCTTCAATTCTACAACCAATGATCAAGTCTTGAGATGTGGCAAATGGTGAACAGCCCATACAAGCTACCGAAGACAGATTGAAGAATGGGATGAAGCTACCTTGAAGAAAGCAACCTTGAATGCTAGAGCCATGCACATCTTCTATGCCTCCATGACCCCCACCGAGTTCAACCGGATTTCTTCATGTGAAACATCCTATGAGGTATGGAGAAAGGTATGCATCACTTATGAGGGGACAACTCAAGTGAAGGAAAGCAAAGTCTACATGCTCAAAGGGATACTTGAGAAGTTCAAGATGGTAAAGGAGGAGAAGATAGCCAACATGTACTCAAGGCTCAACACTATTGTGAATGTTCTTGTTGTTCTAGGACATCCTATGAGTAGAAGTAAGATCAACTCTAAGATCCTTAGAACTCTCCCCAAGAGATGGGAACCCAAGGTGACTCCAATTGAAGAAGCAAGGTCTCTTAAGGATGTCCCTATTGAAGATCTCATTGGAAATCTACAAGCACATGAAGCCACACTTGACAAAAGAGAAGAAGTTGAAAGATAAGAGGAGAAAGAGCTCAAGAGAATGAAGAAGGCTGAAATGAAGGCTCAAATTGAAGCTATAATGGGACAAGCCTCTCCATCCTCTCATGTTGAAGAAGATGTCATGTACTCCAAGGGTAGATTCTACAAAGACAAGAATTCCTCCTCCATCTGGTGCCTCAAGTGTGGAAAGAACGTTCACTTCCAGATAGATTGTCTACAATGCAAGAAGACCCATCATCACAAGAAAAGAGAAGAGAAGTACAAGATGAAGGAGAATTGGCACTCAAGCTCAAGTGACTCCTCCAACTCAAGCTCAAGTGAAGAATCAAGTGAAGAGTCAAGTGGGAGATCAAGCTCTAGTGAAGAAGGAGAATGTCATTTTTCTCTCATGGAATCAACAAGTAAAGACTCAAGTGAGGTAAATGTAAACTCTTTATATAAATAACCTTTAATTGCTATCATTAATGCTACGTGTGCCTCTCTTAAGTCTTCTAAAAAGAAAAGAAAAAAGTGTGCTAGAATTGTTGATAATATGCATATAGAATTAGATGATCTTGAAAATGCTAATTATTGCTTGTTTGATGATAAAAATGCTTGTCTTAGTCAAGTATAGTCTCTTAAACTTGAAAATGCTAATTTGCTTTATAAGATCAGATTTATAGAAGCTCAACCTCCTATGCCTGGTTCTAATGAAGAGCATACCTTAATTGTTTGATTCTCTCATGCATGATATTGATGTTCTTAAATCTAAAAACAAGGACAAAGATTTTGTTTTGCAAGGATTAGAATCTGAAAATGGTGTTTATCTTTCAAAGATTTCTTTGCTTGAAATAGAAAATGCCTCCTTGCTTGCTAAAATCAATGTGCTTGAATTTTGTTCTAGTAGAGAGAATAATGTTGATGTTCTTCATATTGATAGAGATTCTTATTTAACTAAATCTCTTTGCTTAGAAAATGATCTTTTGCATACTAGAGATAATATCAATAATTTGTCTTCTACTATTGCCTCTCTTATGCATGGTAATGACAGTTTGAGATCTTCTTTGCAAAGATTCTTAGTTAGTAAAAAAAATCTTAATGACATATTACACCATAATACTAAAAAAATTGGTAGACATCGTTTAGGATATGATAGTAGTCAAAGGAACAACAAAGGTAAAGGACCTCCAACCTTCCATGGAGAATCCTCTAGTTCCAAGACTATGGGCACATGCAACTATTGCAATGATATTGGCCATTATTCTACTTGTTGTCCTTTTAGGAAAGCACCTAAGAGAAATAGGACTTGGGCTGCTAAGCTAACCCATCCGGACCCAAAAATATGATTGAGGACCATTTTATCTTTCTTCTTGTAGGTACTTGCAAATAGATTGACTTGAACTATTGAATTGCAAATTGACTTCTCAATCCACATGAAAGAAGAAAGGTGAGATGTGTAGAGGGTGACAACAAGTGGAAAAAGGAATGGTAAGAACAAAGGTACAGATTTTCTTGCTTATAACCAATCCTAACTTGTTTTTGTCAAGATAGTGTGCACTATACATATGGTTTTTGAGTCAAAATGGTATTTTGTGTTTCTCTTCACACTCTTGCTCAAAAACTATTTCTAATGCTTTTATAGTGCATTACTAACTTGCTTACACATGTTTGGATATGGTTTGTATTTTAGCATGCCTTTAAATATGTTTTTATGAATATATGTGCTTTTTGACAGCAGCTCTGTCGGTCGAGTTTGTCTTGATAGAAACTCGACCGATAGGCACCAATGGGTGTTGCCAACATCTATCATCGGTCGAGTTGTCAATACACAGAACTCGACTGAAAACACTGTGCACAGAATACACATTTGGCTTATTGAATGAGAATTTCCATCTCGACTAGATTTTCTCAACCAATAGCCTTATTCTTTGGCACTCTCATTTGGTACCTTTATATATGCATATTGCCAAGCTCTAAATTTCCTATCTTGCTTACAACTATATCTTTCAAATTTCTCTAAATTGGTATATCTATATCTTGAAATTACTGGATTTGAGTTGCTTTGCAGGTTCTGATGATGATCTCTTTGGATCTCTTGGTTGTGTCTTAAATTGCTTCCGTTATGCTCTAACTTGCTACATATATCTAGTTGTATATATTGTTTGGATACAACCTTGAGGTTCTTAGTGGTGATCATCTTTTGGTAATGATGCATATTTGTATGTGAGTTATATCCTTTCATGCTTCTAAAATTGCATATCTCTTTGTTTGGATATATCTCTACATCTACTCATAGCTTGCTTTATCTTGTGTATCTTTTGGTATCTTTGCTCATCTAGTGGTATTTTACTATATGCTATGCTTGTATCTTGTCTCATACATGCTCAAACTTGTTCCTTGAACTGCATATCTACTATCTTGAGTAGCTTGCATAACATTGTGATGCAGGGTACATAGATCTACATTGTATGTAGAAATTGGAGTATTTTTTAGTTTTCATGCAGATTTTGCTCCAGTTTCAGTTTTTGGTGCAAGACTAGTGTTTTTAATGCAAAAACTACCTTCTGAGAAAGGGTCATTGCTTTGTCATGAGCCATGACACTTTTTGGGCAAATTATGTCATCTTGAGGGTCAAAATTGTGATTTATTGTTTTTCTACAACACTTTATCTTGCATTTTGGGTTGTTCAAATGCATGATTTAACTTGTTTTTTCTTTCTGTGCTTGGACAAGCCCCTATCTGTGCTCTTCTATTCTCCTTTTTATAACTTTTGTTATCTCCTTTCTCTTAACAAGTGGTGTTTCTTATTTCTTCATACCCCCACTTTTTTAAATGACAAAGGGGGAGAAAGATATGTCTTCTTTTGACAAAATAGGGAGAAGGCATGTCTTACATGAAGAGGAAAAGTATGTCCATGTAAGGGGGAGAAGGTAAAGGGGAGAAGACATATATGTGTAGAACATATATGAGTAGAAGACATAGTATTCTATAAATATTATGAAAGCTAACCATGCAGGAGAAATAACATCAATTGAGGGGGACTATGAGAACTCCACCAACATCAATCGAGGGGGAGCATATGAACTCAATTCTATTGAAACCCCTAGGTTTCTCCAAAGGTATGACTTTACTTAAATGCTTTCAATACATTTATGGAATGGTTTGCCATCTTCAAAAAAAGGGAGAATGTTGACTCAAGGTCTAAATTGACTAAATCCTTGTTTTGATGATGACTAAACCATTCCAATTAATTGTGTCTAATGTCTCTACTTTAGTGATTTCATATTAGGTATAGACACACTCCAAATGCCCTAACTTGCGCATCTCAACTTGGAGAAAAGACAAGTCAAAGTCAATACAAGTGCACATTTTTGTAATATGATGTAAATCCATTAGAATCATGTTGTAAATCACTTTTAATGATTGTATGACTTGTAATTAAGCTTAGAAAAAAATAGGACCACTTAAATCGAATGTTTAAGCACTCAAAAGCCATTTTCCAAAATTCACATCAGGTTGTTCATCGGTCGAGTTGCAAACTCGACCGATCCTGATTGGATCTTGAAAATGACTTTTGATTGATCGAGTTTACACTTCACAAAACTCGACCGGTCCCTCTACTGACCAAAACTGATTTAAGTGAATCAGTCAAGTTACCACAGGACAAACTTGACCAATGGCGTAAATTGGTCTTGTCTTTTAGTGAGATTGGTCGAGTTACCTTTATAGAAACTCGACCGATTGCACTATACGGAAAAGTACAAAAAAATATTTCTAGCCGTTGTGGAGTTGCAACAAGTGAAAATATATCTGTTGCAAGCCACAAAATGGCTAGTTTTTTTTCTCAAGTGTTCCTAAAGGCTAAGAGGCATCCCCAGCTATAAATAGGACCCCTTGGGCTTCATTCCAAGGTTGAGCATTCAATGCAACACTCTATGTGAGGTTCCTATTCTATAGTTGAGTGCTTCCTACAGCCTCCTTTCTCTCTCTCTAAGCTTAATCACTTGCTACATTCATTAGAGTGAGTAGGAAATCTATAAAAAAATCTAGTCCTACATGTATATCTTGTGAGGCTCTCACTTCGAGCACCTCCCCATCTCTCTTTTCAACCATGAAGATGAAGTTTATCTCTCTTGGCTAAGAGAGGTGAAGAAGAACAAGGGAAGGAGTCCCTTAATGAAGATCAAGGCTGAAGACTTGGAGCAAGAGTGGGTAAGCCCTTGGTGAAGGCAGAAGACTCCTTGCTCAAGTGGGTAAGTCCTTGGTGGAAGCTTCTCTCAGTGAAGGTGAAGTCAAAGACTGAAGATTCAAGAAGAGTGGGTAATTCCTTGAAGGTTGAAGACTTGTGCAAGAGTAGGTAAGTCCTTGGAAGAAGGCGGAAGACTCCTTGCAAAGTGGGTAAGTCCTTGGTAAGGTTGAAGACTCTTTGTATTGGATAGGTAAGTCCTTTGGTGATCATGTATTGTATCTCTTATAATGAATATAATGAAGATGCAAGGTTAAGAAATCCTAGAGGTTGACCTCTCTAGGTAAGTGGACTGACTCACTTCTAGTTTGAAGTGTGGAACCACTCTAAATAGCTTGTCTACTTATGTTTGCTCAATCTCTCTCATCCTTGCTATGCATGTTTTAGTTGCACTCAAATTACCTATTTGGCAACCTTATCTTGTGATGTATCTTGAAGGTCTGATGAATTTTGTTTAAGTGCATTCAACTCTATTCACTCCCCCCTCTAGATCATCTAATCACCCATCTAGGATCCAACAAGTAAGAAAGTAAGCTCCCCCATCATGCTCATCTCAAACTCACTCTGCAGAAGAGAACTAAACTCCTTACAAATATCAACATCAGTACCGCCAAATATAATACCATCAACATAAATAATCATCATAAAATTTCTAGAAGTATGTTTAAGAAATAAAGTAGAATCAACTTTGGCCCATGATATATCCATTGTCTAGAAAAAAGTTCTTTAATTTCTCATACCAAGCTCTAGGGGCTTGTTTGAGTCTATAAAGAGCTTTTTGCAACAAATAAATATGGTTAGGAATCTATCATGCTCAAAGGACGGAGGTTGAGACACATAGACTTCCTCCTCAATTGTACCATTCAAAAACACACTTTTAACATCCATTTGGTAAATAAAAAATTTCTTATAGCTAGCAAAGGCAAGTAACATTCTAATAGGTTTAAGTCTAGCAATAGGTGCATAAGTTTCATCAAAATCAATACCTTCCTGTTGGTTGTAGCCTTGAGAAACTAACCTTTATTTGTTTCTTACCAATTTGTCACTTTCATCTAGCTTGTTGCGATAGACCCACTTGGTGCCAATGATATTTCCATCATTTGATCTTGGCACTAAGGTTCACACTTTGTTCTTGTCAAACTGTTCTAACTCTTCTTGCATGGCTATGATCCATTCATCATCTTTAAGATCTTCTTGTAAATTTTTAGGCTCAAATAGTGAGATGAAGGCATTGTCGGCTTGTTCTTTGTTGTATGTAGCCCACATATTCATCCTTTCAAAAGGATTATGTATGGTGAGCTCTTTAGGGTATTTTTTGCAAAGTGGGGAGTTAAATCCTTCTTTTCTTATTCTTTCTCTTCTTCATCAACTATTACCTGTTTTCCTTTGTCAACAATGTTAAGATCTTTGAAGTGAGGGATCACCTCATCTATAAAACCATCATTCACAATACTCTTAGAAATAGAGGGGTTAGTTTCAACAAATTCAACATTGATGGATTCTCCAACTTTAGATAATTTTATGTTTAACACTCTATAAGCCTTTCTAGTAATGTTATATGCAAGAAAGAAAACCTTATAATATTTTGCAACAAATTTGTATAGAGAATCATCGGTATTAAAAAAAAATAAGTACAACGAAAACATGAATGAAATAAATAGAGGGATTCCTACCATGCCATAACTCATAGGGGGTTTTCTATAAAGATGGATGAGTGAAAACCTAGTTTTGTACAAAATATGAAGTAATAACAGCTTCATCCCATAACTTCTTTCAAGTTCCATACTCTAGAATCATGGTCCTAGCCATTTCTCATAGAGACCTATTCTTTATCTCTACAACCCATTTTGTTGAGGTGTTTGATATGAAGAAAAGTTTTGTGCATACCCAGATTCCTCACAAACAATGTTCAAACAAGTCCATTTTTAAGTTCTCCCCCATGGTCACTGCGGATAGAGATGATCTGACAAGAAGCTTCAATTTCAACTTGTTTACAAAAAGTTGAGAAAACATCGAGAGTATCACTTTTTGAAACAAGGAAGAAGGTCCAAGTAAAGCAAGAAAAGTCATCGATAATCACAAGGCAATATTTGTTACCACAAAGCAATTGAGTTCTCATTGGTCCAAATAGATTAATGTGAAGAAATTCAAGAGATCTATTAGAACTAATGACTATTTTGTACCTAAAGGAGGATGTGGTTTTCTTTCCTTGGGAACAAGGTTGGCATACCTCATCTTTTTCAAAATCCAGTTTTGGAAGTCCTTTGACCAATTAGTTTTTTCTCAACTGATGCATATTTACATGAACAAGCCTACGATGCCACAAAGATATATCATTTGAATTGACAACAAGACATCTACAACAACAATAGGCTTAATGGAGTCAAGAACAATAACATAGAGATTATCATTTCTAGTTTCCTTATATATAACATTGTAGGATATGGAATCTGGAAGCAAGCATTCTAGTGAGGTAAAAGAACAAGATAGCCATTATCACAAAATTGACTAACACTAATCAAATTGTGATGTAGGCCATCCACAAGAGGAACATTTTTTCTACATAGTGAATCACCTACATCACCCTCACCTATCACTTTACCTTTGTTGTTGTCACGAAATGTCATTGATCCTCCTTTCTTCTTTGTGAATTGATTGAAGTGGATGATTTCACCTGTCACATGCTTTGAGAAACCACTATCAACAATCCAATTTTCTATTACCTACAATAAAGGAAGATGTCGGTACCCAATTCAAACCTTGGAATTCGATGTTAGCTTGGGGAACTGTTTCATCTTTGAGTTGGTCCCCTTCTCTCTATAAGGAGAATAAGTAGAGTAATGGTAATCACTCTTGCAATGTACACAAACCATAGGGTTCTTAGAATCAGATGACTCTCTTTGGAAAAAGGAGGTTCCTTGCTCTTTTTCTTACCCTTACCCTTGCTCTTGCTCTTTGGAGCTCCCCCTACATATCCCAAACCACTAGTACCAACTTGTTTGGTAGAGTGTTCTAGAACTTCATCGAGGGACTTTTTCCCTTTAAGGAAATTTTCAAGGAAGTTCTAAGTTTGTGATTATCATCACTAAGAGTAATTACAATTGAAGATAAGCTAGAAAGATCAACTTCTGCATGAAGTAAGTCAGCCTCCAAACTGAGGGATTTAGTATGATAAGAATCTCTTTCAAGAGTAATGCTAGTTACCTCATTACTAGGCAATAGAGGTCTAGAAGATAGATCAATCATTTGAGCAAGCAATCTAGTGTTTTCAGTTCTAATCACGACAAGTTCATCAAGATATATTCTATTTTCATCTTTAATAGCATCACAAGAATGTGTAAGATCATGATTTTTAGTTCTAAGTAAAATAAGCTCATCAAGGCGAGCTTGGTTTTCCTCCTTAGGACTATTGATGTTCTTAAGTTAGATACCACTCTATACTTTAAATCCAATGTATTGGAGATCAAGATCAAGAAAATGCCCTTCAAAGAATCAATACTACCAAGATGCATTTTCTCATTTTGATCAAGGATGTCAAGTTTAACATACAAGTCATCAATGATTTTCCCTAACCTCTTCTTATTAGATTTGCATTTAGAAAGAGAAGAGAGGGAAGCATTAAGCATATCAATAAGGGTTTCTTTAGACATCTCATGCAAGCTTACCTCACTTACCTCACCAATGTCTTCACTAGTAAAGGCCATTAGTGCAAGGTGGCATTATCCCTTATTGGAGCTGGAATCACTAGAAAAAGACTCCTCCCATTTGGCATGAGATGCATCCTTACTTCTTCTTTCCTTCATGTCCTTATTCTTGTACTTTCCATCCTTCTTGTAGTCCTCCCTTTTCTTAGAGTTGCTCTTGTGGTAGGACTTCTTGGCCTTGTGTAACTTATTCTTGTAGTGTTCCTTTTTCCCACATTCATAGCACCTTGGAGTGGAGGAGGAGGATGTCTTTCCTTTCAAGTGCTTCCTCTTAGAGAACTTAGCTTCATGGTCACAAGGGGCTTCATCTCCATTTGAGGAAGGAGGATAGGACCGGCAAGCAAGTTGTTGTTGAAGAATCATTGCCTCCACTTGAGATTTGAATGCATTGTATTTGATCTTCTTTAATTCCTTCTTTTTTTTATTCTCATCTTCCTCTTGTTTGTTAAGTCTTAGCTCATGAGCCTGAAGGTTTCCAATGAACTATTTGGTGGCTATGTCAACAAGGCTTCTAATTATTTAATGGAAGTCACATTGGATTCCCATCTCTTGGGGGGAGACCTTAGAATCTTAGAGTTGATGGTCCCTCTATCCATGGTGTGGCCCAAAGAAGCAAGTCCGTTGATGATGGTGTTGATCCTTGTGTACATCTCAGTCACTTTCTCCTTCTTTCCCATCTTAAAGTTTTCAAGGAGACCCTTGAGCATGTATATCTGGACTCCTTGACTTGCTTTGTGCCTTCATAGGTGATGCACAACATGTTCTGTATCTCATGGGTTGTATCCCAAGATGAGACCCGGTTGAACTCGGAGAGAGTGAGGGCTGCATAGATGATTCTTATAGCCTTTGTATTCAGATGTGCCTTCTTGAGTGTAGCTTCATCCCAAGTAGATACATCTTCCACTGGCTCCTTGTATGGAATGATGACTACTTTCCACATGTCGTAGATCATCCCTTAAAGGCAAAATTGCATCCATCTCTTGAAATAGAAGAAGTTTGTGTCGTCGAAAATTAGGAGTCTCATGGAGAAACCACCTTCCAAGTTGAGACACCCAAGTAGGTTGTCACCCATATTCTTGTCTCGTAGGAGATTTGTTGGAGAATACTATGGCTCTGATACCACTTGTTGGGTCAAAGGGTTCTAGAAGGGATGAATCAAGCGAAAAATACTTAAACAAGATCTGTTAGACCTTCAAGTTACTTCAAGATATGGGATTGGAAATATTAAATTTGTTGTGCAACTAAGCATACGTAGCAAGTATGAGAGAGATTGAACAAACATAAGAACAAGCTATGTAGAGTGGTTCCAATCTCCAAACTAGGTTAAAGTCAGTCCACTATGCAGAGAGGTCAATCTCTAGAATTTTGCAACCCATGTATTTTTATATTCCATAATAAAACATACAAGATGGCCTTCCTTTTCTGGGCCAAGGATACCCAACCTCCATTTTAAGGACTAAAGTGAGCCTATAAACCAAGGACTTACCTATTCTTTGAGCTAGAGTCTTCTACCTCTACAAGATCTTACCCACTCTTTCAAGTAGTTGGATAGATTCACCAAGGAGATCCCCTACTTGCATTGAGTCTTTTGCCTTGAAGGATATACCCACTCTAATCCTAGATCTTTAGCCTTGACCTTCTCCTTCACCTTGGAGAAACTTTTCTACCTTCTCTGTAACATCTCAAGATTTGAGGCCTCGGATAAAAATGATCTTAAAAGGAATGATTGGACTACCTATATCACCAAGGTGCACCTCCTTTTTAGGAAGCTCATTACTAAAGAACTCCATAGTTAAGCGTGCTCAGCTTGGAGTAGTACTAGGATGGGTGACCAGTCGAGAAGTTGATCCTGCCTTGTGCGTGAGTGAGGAAAAAGCATGCGGTTAAGGCTATTAGTGGTTTGTGAGGCCATTCGTCATTCCTGAAACTCAACTTGAGCCTTGGGCAATAGTCCTGGGCATTACAAATGGTATAAGAGCCTAAACCCCTCTAGTAGGTGGGGCCCACATGGACATGTCGCATGTTGGTCTTGAGTCGTATAGTCCAGGCATGTCGGAAAGGGCTATCCATGGTGATGTATCCACCCTTGTGTTGTGTATTCATGATCAGGAGTTGGGTGTCCATGGGCCATTCTGGGTCTGTGTTTACACTAACGAGTTTCAATCATTAAGAATGATCTTTTACTCAACCAGCTATATCCCGCAAGTATACGAGAGTAGTTGTAGTCGAGGTCAAACACAAGGAGCGCTGGTTAGTTAGACGTAAGAATTATGATTTTCAATAATCTAGATCGTTGTACACAAGATGATTGGATTAGAACAACTAAATTATAGATTTAAAACAAAATAGTACATTATCATTTAAGAAAGGTTAAGATTCAGATTTGGAAGGATCTTAGACTTGAGATTTCACTATCACATCATAGATTATATTAAAATACGAATTTAAACATGTTAATTAACTTGCAAAGGAGGTTTGTAGTCATCACTCACCTCCCAGTGAAGTGATGACGATTTTAACTCCATACATCACTCTCGTGTATGTATTTCATTTCAAATCACAAACCTTGCTCCTCAACATAATCCCAGCCACTCTCGCGGTCAAGGACAAGTTGCCAAAAGAGTAACTCCATACTCTCAAACACATCTTCTCAGATTATAAAAGAAAGTATAAAACATGCAAGTATGATGGACAATCACACAAACAAGCATTTCAGATCTGAAACAACTCTTGGAATATGAAAGAAACTAACATTTAGTACGAAATTCATATGTTCATACAAGCTATGACATGGGAGTTACTCTCCCATGTCCAAGAAAAAGAGTCTACTCGTCCATAATGATGTACAACAGAAATTTCAGAGTTTAACATGGTTTAGAGAAGGAAAAACTAAGTAATCCCAAGGTGTAACCCAAGAAAGGTAGAATTCCGACTTGAGGACGAAATTCCACTCCTACAGATGCTCCAAACCGGACAAACTTCCCTCCCGAGAAGATGCACGAAGTTGGGGAAGCTTGGCTGCACCTTGGAGAAGAAGCTTGGAGAAGAAGAGAAGAAGAATGGAGGTTCTTTGGCAAGGAACCACCTCTTTTCTCCTCCAAATCATCCTCCTCTGCTTTAGGCTTGCTCTGGGACGAGGGAACTAACACAAATGACCGAGCATAACTGCCCATTAAGTTCCCACTTTGTTTTAAACAAAAACTCGTATTTTTCAAAATACTGAAACTGCCAGGTGCACGCCCTGCAACTTTCTAGAAACTTTCAATTTGCTCCAGAATGTACTGTGCACGGCGTGTGCTAAAAAATTGCACGCCGTTCAACTTTCCAGAAACTTTTATCTCCCATTTGCATGGCGTGCGATGAAGAAATGCACGCCGTGCAACTTTCCAGAAACTTTCAGCTCCCAGGTGCACGTCGTGAAACTTTCCAGAAACTTTCATTTTGCTCGATGCTCCAGGTGCACGGCGTGCATTTTCAAAACACGGCGTGCACTTGGCTGTTCTGGGCTGTTGTGTATTCTGCTCATAACTTTCAGTGTGTAGGTCCGATTTACATGCCGTAAAAAGTGGTATTTGCGTAGCGTCGAACCCCAAAACATGTAGATACTTGAGAAGTGATCCAATAAGTGATAATATGATTTATTCCTCATCATTTCATTGCAAAATGTAGTACCTACAATCCAAACCATGAGACAAGTAAGAATAGCTAAAAATATAGAATCTAGCATGAATGATAGTGATATTTGAGTGAAAACAACATGGATATGCAACCAAACATGATCTAAAAGATGATATAATTTTTGCACATCAAATCCCCCTAAGCTTAAACCATTGCTTGTCCTCAAGCAAAAAAGAGCATAGAAACACAAATGAATAATTGTTAAGTTCATGCATAGATCAAATGAAAAGAAAGATGTGTATAAGACCAAACCAACCATGATGAACATGTTTATACTCATAGCCATCAATTCAACTTAAACACCCAAGAAAGAGATTTTTAGTTCAGAAGGGGTGGTCACAATTAAATGAATCAATCAATTAAACAACACTACGTAGAATTTTGATGACCAAGCCAAGCAATTAGTGGATGTGCAACTCAAACTCTCAACTATTAAGGATACAGATTATGAAATCTTAGTTAAAATTGACAATTTTAGTTGTACTCTCCTTCTTTATCAAAAGTGATATTCTATGGATTATGGGTTCCGACACTCGGCTGCTAATGTAGGCTTATGCACACGTGGAGTGTCGGTTGGGGTATTTTACCCTCTTTTAAGACATACCACCTAACCATCGTGGCTAGATCGGACTTACACTAGGCTAGCATGATATGTGGGCAGTGTAGCCATCTTTTATGGTGTATAAAGATGAGATAAGCCAAAAGAAATTTTAAATTTTTTCCAAAACATAGGAGAGAACTAAAATGCAACATTAACTAGATTTCATTCGTTTAATTTGAAAGTTTTTTTCATTGAAAGAGTAGTTGAAAATGCACTAAGAGCTTGGCAAGGGCATCCTGTATTCCAAATGATGTTGTAAAGTTGATTTACTCATAAAAATTGAAACCATTACATGTTTTAAGAAATCAAGGATGTGAAAGATGAATGTTCAGGTTAGAAGCATAAACCATAGTTAAGCACATGTTGATGGCCAAAAGTTTTCATTTGATTAATGCATGTCTTTTACAATTTCTCCAAATGATATTTCTCATCAAAAGAGTACAATCAGTTAAGCATAGGAGTTATATCCACATATAAAAGATAAACCTCATATCATACTAGATTTGCCACAAGAAGAGCATAATTGAAAACAAAAGACTGAAATGTGAACACAAAACAAAAGCAAATGACAAGAAGCAAATAACATGAAAGGGAAAAGCTAAAAGAACTAGGCTACCATCCGGTTGCTCCCCCCTAAGCTTGAAATTGGTAGTGTCCTCACTACATAAATCAAACTAAAAAGGTTGCAACCGGGTACCTCATCATGGTGGAAACATCAAAGTCCATGGAGGACCGGTGCTCTCATTTGCAACTGGAAATTGTTGTGCTAAAGATTGATGCCTCCTTGCAAATATATCCTTGATTTGGGGCAAGCGAAAGCACCTATGAGTTGTAGCAAGAATAGTCTTTTGTATACCAATATGATGTGTATTTTCATTCCCCTTTGAAGCATCATCAAAATATGAGTTGGGAAGAGTTTTCTCATTATAAAGAAATGTGTCATCTAGAGTGTGAGGAAGAAGGACATGTGGCTTGCTTGAAGAATCAACATGTAGGGCATGTGTTGTAGCTTTCTCCCCTTTAGTTGCAACTTCATAATCATCATGGGTATCAACATCATCATACTTTGAAGGATATACCTCTATAACAACACCATTCTTCAATGTCACTGGCCTGGAATACGTAGGATTAATCTCCGGTGGACTAGGCAAGAAAGGTGGAAATGCTTCTTTGCTAAAAAGAGCTTGTTGGGTAATTTGTTTCTCCAAGATGTGTGCATGAGTGGCAATATCGTCCACCTTAGAAGAGAGTTGGAAAATGGCACCCTTCATTGATTGTCTTTGTTGTTGGAACTCCTCATTTTATTGCATTTGAGTTGAAATAAATGTTGCAAGCATGAACTCTAATCTAGGAGTTACTTGCGGTTGTTGTGGCTGAATGAAATTCGGGTTCACATTGCTGTAGAAGCCCGGTGGAGTGTAGCCCATTGGAGAATAAATAGAAGAAGCATAACATTTAGAAGATGAGTGTCCAAGCAACCCACATGCATCACAAATATTGTTGGCTATTTGAATTAGTTGTGTGCTTAGATTCTAAAACATTTGTGACAAAATGTCTATCCTTGCTGCAATCAAGTCTATAGCATCAACCATGTGATCTTCCACTTGCATTTCGGAAGTAGTTTGTGAAAAGGATGGGTGGTAGCTTGTAGCCGAACTCCATTGGCAATGATTTGCTGCCATATCTTCAATAATAGCATAGGCTTCTCTATAAGATTTGTTCATTAGAGCTTCATTTGCAGTTGCATCAATAAACATCCTTGTATTGTAGCACAAACCATTATAGAAAGATTGCAATATAAGCCAATTGCTTAGACCATGATGTGGACAAAGATGTTGAAGATCTTTGAACCTCTCCCATGTATCATACAAGGTATCTCCATCCCTTTGAGAATAATTGATGAGTTGAATCCTCAGTTGTAAAGTTTTGCTAGGTGGAAAATATCTTGCTAAAAAGACCTTTAGAAGCTTCTCCCAAGTGTTGATTGACTTATTTGGTAAAGTATAGAGCCATGCCTTGGCTCTATCTTTAAGAGAGAATGGAAAAAGAATTAGGTGTATCCCATCAGTAGGAACACCATATATCTTTATGGTTCTTAGCAACTGCAAAAATTCAGCAATGTGGAGGTTTGGATCCTCCATTGGTGTCCCTCCAAATGCATTCAGTTGTAGCAATTGTATGATGGATGGGCTGATAGAAAACTCCTCTACCTCAGATTCTAAAATATTAATAGGCCCACTCTTGTGCATTGCAGTTGTACCAAAGTAGTCCTTAAGAATAAGGTCATCCTCCTTGACTAGTTCTTCATGTGAATCTGGAAGATTAGGTAGACGTGGCGTAGGTGGTGGTGGTGTATGTGGTATGGATGAAGGTGGTGGATATGAGGGTGTGTAAGAATTTGGTATGGGTGTTGGTGGTGAATTAGGTGTGAATGATGGTGATGTGGATGAAGGATGCATGGGTGAATGTCGTTTGGATGATGGTGACATGGATGATGGTTATGTGGGTTGTGATTCCTCCATACATGTTTGGGTTTCACTCCTTCTTGCTCCATGAGGGTTGCAAATGATGTGTTTAGTTTTTGAATGTAGAGATATGCACAGTTCAAGGATCTTTTTATGAACACCCCATATGCTCCTGCAAATAAACAATGTGAGTGAGATACAAAAACAAACATGGAATTACAACAAATTATGATGATCATGATGAATTATGATTTATGGATATGATGGTGGATATGAAGGTTGTGATCTAGTCTCATTTACTTATCAAAAACTCTTACTCTAATAGGAATACCGATGCTCCCCAGCAACGGTGGCAAAAACTTGTTGGCTATTTACACTAACGAGTTTCAATCATTAAGAATGATCTTTTACTCAACCAGCTATATCCCGCAAGTATACGAGAGTAGTTGTAGTCAAGGTCGAATATAAGGAGCGTTGGTTAGTTAGACGCAAGAGTTATGATTTTCAATAATCTAGATCGTTGTACACAAGATGATTGGATTAGAACAACTAAATTATAGATTTAAAACAAAACAGTAAATTATCATTTAAGAAAGGTGAAGATTCATATTTGGAAGGATCGTAGACTTGGGATTTTCACTATCACATCATAGCTTATATTAAAATATGAATTTAAACATGTTAATTAACTTGCAAAGGAGGTTTGTAGTCATCACTCACCTCCTGGTGAAGTGATGACGATTTTAACTCCATACATCACTCTCGTGTATGTATTTCATTTCAAATCACAAACCTTGCTCCTCAACATAATCCCAGACACTCTCGCGGTCAAGGACAAGTTGCCAAAAGAGTAACTCCATACTCTCAAACGCATCTTCTCAGATTATAAAAGAAAGTATAAAACATGAAAGTATGATGGCCAACCACACAAACAAGCATTTCAGATCTGAAACAACTCTTGGAATATGCAAGAAACTAACATTTAGTACGAAATTCATATGTTCATACAAGCTATGACATCGGAGTTACTCTCCCATGTCCAAGAAAAAGAGTCTACTCGTCCATAATGATGTACAGCATAAATTTCAGAGTTTAACATGGTTTAGAGAAGGAAAAACTAATCCCAAGGTGTAACCCAAGAAAGGTAGAATTCCGACTTGAGGACCAAATTCCACTCCTACAGATGCTCCAAACCGGACAAACTTCCCTCCCGAGAAGCTGCACGAAGTTGGGGAAGCTTGGATGCACCTTGGAGAAGAAGCTTGGAGAAGAAGAGAAGAAGAATGGAGGTTCTTTGGCAAGGAACCACCTCTTTTCTCCTCCAAATTATCCTCCTCTGCTTTAGGCTTGCTTTGGGATGAGGGAACTAACACAAATGACCGAGCATAACTGTCCATTAAGTTCCCACTTCATTTTAAACAAAAACTCGTATTTTTCAAAATGTTGAAACTGTCAGGTGCACGCCGTGCAACTTTCTAGAAACTTTCAATTTGCTCCAGAATGCACTGTGTACGGCGTGCGCTGAAGAAATGCACGACGTGCAACTTTCCAGAAACTTTTAGCTCCCAGTTGCATGGCATGCGATGAAGAAATACACGCCGTACAACTTACAGAAACTTTCAGCTCCCATGTGCACGACGTGCAATTGCGTGCACACCGTGCAACTTTCATGAAAGTTTCATTCTGCTCGATGCACCAGGTGCACGGCGTGCACTTTTGGTGCGTGCACTTGGCTGTTCTGGGATGTTGTGTATTCTGCTCATAACTTTCAGCGTGTAGGTCCGATTTACATGCCGTAAAAAGTGGTATTTGCGTAGTTTCGAACCCCAAAACATGTAGATACTTGAGAAGTGATCCAATAAGTGATAATATGATATATTCCTCATCATTTCATTGCAAAATGTAGTACCTACAATCCAAACCATGAGACAAGTAAGAATAGCTAAAAATATAGAATCTAGCATGAATGATAGTGATAATTGAGTCAAAACAACATGGATATGCAACCAAACATGATCTAAAAGATGATATGATTTGTGCACATCAAATCCCCTAAGCTTAAATCATTGCTTGTCCTCAAACAAAAAAGAGCATAGAAACACAAATGAATAATTGTCAAGTTCATGCATGGATCAAATGAAAAGAAAGATGTGTATAAGACCAAACCAAACATGATGAACATGTTTATACTCATAGCCATCAATTCAACTTAAACACCCAAGAAAGAGATTTTTAGTTCAGTAGGGGTGGTCACAATTAAATTAATCAATCAATTAAATAAAACTACGTAGAATTTTGATGACCAAGCCAAGCAATTAGTGGATGTGCAACTCAAACTCTCAACTATTAAGTATACAAATGATGAAATCTTAGTTAAAATTGACAATTTTAGTTGTACTCTCCTTCTTTCTCAAAAGTGATAATCTATGGATTATGGGTTCCGACACTCTGCTGCTAATGTAGGCTTATGCACATGTGGAGTGTCGGTTGGGGTATTTTACCCTCTTTTAAGACATAACACCTAACCATCGTGGCCAGATCGGACTTACACTAGGCTAGCATGATATGTGGGAAATGTAGCCATCTTTTATGGGGTATAAAGATGAGATAAGCCAAAAGAAATTTTAAAATTTTTCCAAAACATAGGAGAGAACTAAAATGCAACATTAACTAGATTTCATTCGTTTAATTTGAAAGTTTTTTTCATTGAAAGAGTGGTTGAAAATGCACTAAGAGCTTGGCAAAGGCATCCCGTATTCCAAATGATGTTGTAAAGTTGATTTACTCATAAAAATTGAAACCATTACATGTTTTAAGTAATCAAGGAAGTGAAAGATGAATGTTCAGGTTAGAAGCATAAACCATAGTTAAGCACATGTTGACGGCCAAAAGTTTTCATTTGATTAATGCATGTCTTTTACAATTTCACCAAATGATATTTCTCATCAAAAGAGTACAATCAGTTAAGCATAGGAGTTCTATCCACATATAAAAGATAAACCTCATACCATACTAGATTTGCCACAAGAAGAGCATAATTGAAAACAAAAGACTGAAATGTGAACACAAAACAAAAGCAAATAACATGAAAGGGAAAAGCTAAAAGAACTAGGCTACCATCCGGTTGCTCCCCCCTAAGCTTGAAATCTGCAGTGTCCTCACTGCATAAATCAAACTAAAAAGGTTACAACCGGGTACCTCATCATGGTGGAAACATCAAAGTCCATGGAGGACCGGTGCTCTGATTTGCAGCTGGAAACTGTTGTGCTAAATATTGATGTCTCCTTGCAAATATGTCCTTGATTTGGGGCAAGCGAAAGCACCTATGAGTTGTAGCAAGAATAGTCTTTTGTATACCAATATGATTTGTCTTTTCATTCCCCTTTGAAGCATCATCAAAATATGAGTTGGGAAGAGTTTTCTCATTATAAAAAAATGTGTCATCTAGAGTGTGAGGAGGAAGGACATGTGGCTTGCTTGAAGAATCAACATGTAGGGCATGTGATGTAGCTTTCTCCCCTTTAGTTTCAACTTCATAATCGTCATGGGTATCAACATCATCATACTTTGAAGGATATACCTCTATAACAACTCCATTCTTCAATGTCACTGGCCTGAAATACGTAGGATTAATCTCCAGTGGACTAGCCAAGAAAGGTGGAAATGCTTCTTTGCTAAAAAGAGCTTGTTGGGTAATTTGTTTCTCCAAGATGTGTGCATGAGTGGCAATATCGTCCACCTTAGAAGAGAGTTGGCAAATGGCACCCTTCATTGATTGTCTTTGTTGTTGGAACTCCTCATTTTGCTGCATTTGAGTTGAAATAAATGTTGCAAGCATGAACTCTAATCTAGGAGTTACTTGTGGTTGTTGTGGCTGAATGAAATTCAGGTTCACATTGCTGTAGAAGCCCGGTGGAGTGTAGCCCATTGGAGAATAAATAGAAGAAGCATAACATGTAGAAGATGAGTGTCCAAGCAACCCACATGCATCACAAATATTGTTGGGTTTTTGAATTAGTTGTGTGCTTAGATTCTCAAACCTTTGTGACAAAGTGTCTATCCTTGCTGCAATCAAGTCTATAGCATCAACCATGTGATCTTCCACTTGCATTTCGGAAGTAGTGTGTGAAAAGGATGGGTGGTAGCTTGTAGCCGAACTCCATTGGCAATGATTTGCTGCCATATCTTCAATAATAGCATAGGCTTCTCTATAAGATTTGTTCATTAGAGCTTCATTTGCAGCTGTATCAATAAACATCTTTGTATTGTAGCACAAACCATTATAGAAAGATTGCAATAGAAGCCAATTGCTTAGACCATGATGTGGACAAAGATGTTGAAGATCTTTGAACCTCTCCCATGTATCATACAAGGTCTCTCCATCCCTTTGAGAATAATTGATGAGTTGAATCCTCAGTTGTAAAGTTTTTCTAGGTGGAAAATATCTTGCTAAAAATACCTTTAGAAGCTCCTCCCAAGTGATGATTGACTTCTTTGGTAAAGTATAGAGTCATGCCTTGGCTCTATCCTTAAGAGAGAATGGAAAAACAATTAGGTGTATCCCATCAGTAGGAACACCATATATCTTTATGGTTCTTAGCAACTGCAGAAATTCAGCAATGTGGAGGATTGGATCCTCCATTGGTGTCCCTCCAAATGCATTCGGCTGTAGAAATTGTATGATGGATGGGCTGATAGAAAACTCCTCTACCTCAAATTTTAAAATATTAATAGGCCCACTCATGTGCATTGCAGTTGTACTAAAGTAGTCCTTAAGAAGAAGGTCATCCTCCTTGACTAGTTCTTCATGTGAATCTGGAAGATTAGGTGGACGTGGCGTAGGTGGTGGTGGTGTATGTGGTATGGATGAAGGTGGTGGATATGAGGGTGTGTAAGAATGTGGTATGGGTGTTGGTGGTGAATTAGGTGTGAATGATGGTGATGTGGATGAAGGATGCATGGGTGAATGTCGTTTGGATGATGGTGACATGGATGATGGTTATGTGGGTTGTGATTCCTCCATACATGTTTGGGTTTCACTCCTTCTTGCTCCATGAGGGTTGCAAATGATGTGTTCAGTTTTTGAATGTAGAGATATGCACAGTTCAAGGATCTTTTTATGAACACCCCATATGCTCCTGCAAATAAACAATGTGAGTGAGATACAAAAACAAACATGGAAGATACAACAAATTATGATGATCATGATGAATTATGATTTATGGATATGATGGTGGATATGAAGGTTGTGATCTAGTCTAATTTACTTATCAACAACTCTTACTCTAATAGGAATACCGATGCTCCCCAGCAACGGTGGCAAAAACTTGTTGGCTATTTACACTAACGAGTTTCAATCATTAAGAATGATCTTTTACTCAACCAGCTATATCCTGCAAGTATACGAGAGTAGTTGTAGTCGAGGTCGAACACAAGGAGCGTTGGTTAGTTAGATGCAAGAATTATAATTTTCAATAATCTAGATCATTGTACACAAGATGATTGGATTAGAACAACTAAATTATAGATTTAAAAAAAACAGTAAATTATCATTTAAGAAAGGTTAAGATTCAGATTTGGAAGGATCTTAGACTTGGGATTTCATTATCACATCATAGCTTATATTAAAATACGAATTTAAACATGTTAATTAACTTGCAAAGGAGGTTTGTAGTCATCACTCACCTCCCGGTGAAGTGATGACGATTTTAACTCCATACATCACTCTCGTGTATGTATTTCATTTCAAATCACAAACCTTGCTCCTCAACATAATCCCAGCCACTCACGCGGTCAAGGACAAGTTGCCAAAAGAGTAACTCCATACTCTCAAACACATCTTCTCATATTATAAAAGAAAGTATAAAACATGAAAGTATGATGGTCAATCACACAAACAAGTATTTTAGATCTGAAACAACTCTTGGAATATGCAAGAAACTAACATTTAGTACGAAATTCATATATTCATACAAGCTATGACATGGGAGTTACTCTCCCATGTTCAAGAAAAAGAGTCTACTCGTCCATAATGATGTACAACAGAAATTTCAGAGTTTAACATGGTTTAGAGAAGGAAAAACTAAGTAATCCCAAGGTGTAACCCAAGAAAGGTAGAATTCCGACTTGAGGACGAAATTCCACTCCTACAGATGCTCCAAACTGGACAAACTTCCCTCCCGAGAAGCTGCACGAAGTTGGGGAAGCTTGGCTGCACCTTGGAGAAGAAGCTTGGAGAAGAAGAGAAGAAGAATGGAGGTTCTTTGGTAAGGAACCACCTCTTTTCTCCTCCAAATCATCCTCCTCTGCTTTAGGCTTGCTCTGGGATGAGGGAACTAACACAAATGACCGAGCATAACAGCCCATTAAGTTCCCACTTCGTTTTAAACAAAAACTCATATTTTTCAAAATGCTGAAACTGCCATGTGCACGTCGTGCAACTTTCCAGAAACTTTTAATTTGCTCCAGAATGCACTGTGCACGGCGTGCGCTGAAGAAATGCACTCCGTACAACTTTCCAGAAACTTTTAGCTCCCAGTTGCATGGCGTGCGATGAAGAAATGCACGCCGTGTAACTTTCCAAAAACTTTCAGCTCCCAGGTGCACGACGTGCAATTGCGTACACGCCGTACAACTTTCCAGAAACTTTCATTCTGCTCGATGCTCCAGGTGCATGGTGTGCACTTTTGGTGCATGGCGTGCATTTTCAAGACACGGCGTGCACTTGGCTGTTCTGGGCTGTTGTGTATTATGCTTATAACTTTCAGCGTGTAGGTCCGATTTACATGCTGTAAAAAGTGGTATTTGTGTAGTTTCGAACCCCAAAACATGTAGATACTTGAGAAGTGGTCCAATAAGTGATAATATGATATATTCCTCATCATTTCATTGCAAAATGTAGTACCTACAATCCAAACCATGAGACAAGTAAGAATAGCTAAAAATATAGAATCTAGCATGAATGATAGTGATAATTGAGTCAAAACAATATGGATATGCAACCAAACATGATCTAAAAGATGATATGATTTGTGCACATCAGTCTGCTCTGAAATTGAGAATAATTATGAGGCCTCATAGTTGAGCCTTGACGAGGACATCAAGAGAGTAAGTGGGGGAGATTGTAACATCCCAGAATTATCTTAAAAGGAATGATTGGACTACCCATATCATCAAGGTGCACCTCCTTTTCATGAAGCATGTCACCAAAGAACTTCATAGTTAAGTGTACTCAACTTGGAGTAGTACTAGGATGGGTGACTACTAAAAAAACTTCATAGTTAAGGCTAGTGGTAGTTTGTGGGGCCAGTTATCATTCCTGAAACTCTACTAGAGCCTTGGGCAATAGGCACGGGCGTTACATTCTCCTTCGACTTGGAGAAGCCTTGCACCTTCTCCTTCACTTAGAGAAGCTTTCACTGACTTGATCTTAAAGAAAGGGGTTTGTAGAGGGAAGCTTTGAGAGCTTTACAAGTCTATAATGGAGTAGCTCTCTCATATATATCCTATCTCACTCATATGGATGTTTTAATTTGCAAACAAGAGAGAGAAAGGGGCTCAAGTGGATTGGATGCTCTCAACTATAGCTAGGAGCTTGAATAGCATGAAGGAGCAACCTTGGAATGAACTCCAAGAGGTCCTATATAGTCGGGGTGTCCACTAGATGCTAGGAGCACTAAGGAACGTTTTCTATCCATTTAGGGTGCAACAGATATAATTTTGAGTTATGCAATAGTCCAATGGTTAGAATCACTTTTTCTGCACACTCTGTACAGTGCAGTAGGTCAAGTTTTAATAAAGATAACTCGACCGATTGTACTATATGACAAAGAAAATTTGAAGCATCGGTTGAGTTTATCTTGGATGAAACTCATCTGATTGCTTAATAATAATTTTTCCAGTGTAGGGTGTCACTCAAGTTCTGTCTATTGGAAACTCGACCAAACCTAGACATTCTCAAAATGCATCAAGGGTGTCGGTTGAGTTTTCATAGGAGAAACTCGACCGAATAGGCACTCTGTGATGTATTTTAGAAAACAAATGTCATTAAGGTGATTAAATGTTCAAATGAAGAGCTCTTGATTTTTTTTTCTCATTTCAATTACAAGTCATAACATCAATACAAATGGTTACAACAATAATCATAAGGGTTTTAGGGTGTTTTCTACAAAAGTGCATTTGCATTTCTTTTGACTTGAACTTGATCAAGCTAGGGCTTGATTGAATTGATCCCTTTCATGTACCTAATACCTGAAATCAATCTCAAGTAGACATATTAGATACATATGAATGGAATGGTTAAGTCATTATTAAAATATGGACAATGTATAACTCTTAGGTCAACAAGTTGAGCTTCAATTTTACCCCTCTTTTGATTTCTTTTGCATCACGTCCTCATGGAAATATTTTGAACTTTGGTTTCCTTGCTTATGCATCAACCACGTGATTCCTTCATAGAGATCCTTGACCAAGTAATCGGCCCTGATCGAGCCAGCTAGGCAGGGCCCTCCTGCACCACTGAATGAGTGTTGCCTATGTTGATCTTTTGCAATATCTATTAGTCAATTATTTAAAATTTCATAGTAAATAAACCTCGACTCAAAAAACTAATTTTAAATATTTTTATAAAGGTTTTGGATAAAGATCTCAAATTTTTAGGTTTCAGAGTCTGCTTTCCTTCGATTAAACCATAGTTTACTAAGAAGTTAATATTAGGGTCTTAAGGTGATGAGTAAATTACATATTGATATGAAATAGGTTATTAACATGGTAATTAGGGTTCATCAAACCCAAGAATGTGATTAGGGTTTCTTCAACTAAAAAAGAACAACTAGGATCTTCTCTAAGAGAGAGGTAAGTGGTCCATGCACATTTAACATAAGTAATGGTTGATTGTATATATGTATGTACAATATATAGGAAATATATGAATCAAATCTGTAATCTTTCAATTGCTTATGAATGTAAGCGTAAACGGATCTATAATAAATTGAATGTCATTTTTATGTCCAAGGTTAGTGTATCATCTCTTGTGCACAATAATGAGTGAAGTTAAGCATAATATCTAAGAACAATCTAAGAGTTTTCAAGATAAAGATAAATAAAAAGGATATATTTGACAAGATCCTTACTAAGAGGCTCCTCAGAGAAAACTAAGAGGCACTTCGGTGCAAACCTGATGATTCTTATATAGGTTAAGATAAAAGAATTGATCTGAAAGTGAATGTGTCTTTCCTTTAATATTTAACGTTTGAAGTTCATTTTTAGTTTGCATGTTCTCTTTAAGATATAATATGTTCAAATCCATTTATAAATTTTTTGATGCATGGATAGGGGAGATATGCTCGTAGGTAAGGAGCGGGTGTATAAGTATAGAGCCATATGAAGTGTAAGTAGTAGCTCAAGGATCTATAGAAGATAGGACCTGGTGGGATCTCATATATACCTAGTTTATATTTATTTTATTGTTTATGAGAAAATATAGCATGGTTAAGTATTAAATATGTTAGTTTAGTTTATGTATGATTAGCATGTGATAGTGTATATATGAACTCTATTTTTATACAATAAATATAATGATTGTGACACCCCCATGAAGTGAATGTAATTTATGTTTACGCACTATGTTGTGTATGTATTTACAAGTGGGGTGTTACATCTGGATTCTAGGATTGAACAAGTTATGCAAAATCACACGAGTTTAACTAAGGTTTCTCACACAAATATCACCTAAGGAAACACATACATGTCAGACTGAAAAGGTTTCTCCTCGGAGAGGTTGTGCAAGGTGTGTAGAAGAAAATGACTACTCCTTTCATGGATAAATAAAGTGGTGTTTTCTTGACTCAACTAATTCATTTATTTATTTATTAACTAACTATATCACTAATGCTAACATATTTTCTAACTATAGTTCCACATCACCATCCACATCAACTAATTGCTAGAGCTAAACAATTGGGTATGTCTAAACATGTTAGTAATGTATAACTAAGATTCCAAAACAAAGGTATTGGTTATGAAATTAGAGAAAGAGAGAAATGAAATGATAAAAAATGGTAAAAAAATATGTCCTTATTGAGTCATTTTCTTATTAAGAACATGTTTTCATTAGTGCACATGGATTCAAACATGTTCTCAGAAGTACACATGGATACCATTACGTTTAGCAGAGACCAGAGTGATGATACCCGATTTTAGTGGTCAAAACATAGTCAATAGGGTTGAGCTCAATACCCACATGAGCACTGATCCTTGTTCACCAAAGCAATATGGAGCCATCACGGAAGAGTATGAATATGCATGTTGTAGAGCATAAGTCCCAATGACGCATCATCAGATACCTCCTTAGAGAGGAGAAGTGGGTACTGCTCCTCTTTCAAGTCATAGTACGCATCCTCCAACTCCTCTTCCTCCTTGGGCCCCAACACAATGCGTCCTTGGGCGCCTTAGTGAGCCCTAAATCCTAAACCTTCAGGACAAATAAAGTTGTGTGTTATAGTTGTAGCATCAACTTCCCTACTAGAGATGAGGGGTTGAAATGAGGAGGAGGTAGAAATGGGCCAGGTTAGTCAGGAGGAGAGGGTTAGGGGAGAGGAAAGGTGAGGTGGAATCCATGGTTACATGTTGTACGCACCTGATAAATATTATCATATTTTCTAAACCAAAAACCAAATTGAACATAGAGAAAACCAATTAATTGGGTGGATTCGCTTTGGTTTGTGTGGACCTGTGGACAGTTCCAGAGCCAGCTCCTGATGAAGGGGGGCACATATAAAAATAAGTTAAATACTTATGTGAATTGATACTATCTTAGCTTTACATCAGAATTAAATAGGACTTCAATCATCGCCATGAGACAAACAGAGTGTCCACATGTCTCAGAGGCATGTTATTGACCTATTTATTTGAATCCAACGAGAAAATTAGATGGTTCTTACACAAATAAAAAAATAGGTTGAGGACATAGCTCACCACTTCGTGGAGTACTTAATTTTCGATCTGATTCTATGTATATATATTATTGTGTAGGATTATGTATCTTATAACATTCTACATATGTTTAGGATTTTTTTACATTTAAGATGAGTTTGAAATGGTGACCACTGATATTAAAAAGATTTATCATTTTGTATAAGACCAACTATTTCTTTAAACTATTTTTCCATGAATATAGGTCATTTTGAAAAAACATATAAATTTTATGATTAATATTGATTGTGTGGATTATTATTTATTTTTCAAAACCACACAAGTAATTTACTACTTGATGTGTTTGGCAAGTCAAGTAATTAAACAATAACATAAAGTTAAGAAAATTAAATATATAAGTAGTACCACGTGGAAATACTAGTATCATACATAAATCTATAAAATAATAATACATCAATTTAAAGCTAAATAAAGATACTTATGATGGTGTTAAACTTATTCATTAATGTTACCTAATAAATTAATAAATATCATGAAAATATATAGTTCAGTACAATATAAATGTACTTATTTTTATGTTGTGTTGGAAACTAAGAAAATATCAAAATTGATTATCTTTGGCATTAGGATAAAATAATAATATAATTTAGAGAAACAATATTTGTATAAATTGCAAATATAAGCATAATTTTAAAGGTTAATTTCATAAAGATACATGATATTTCATTATTTTAACAAATATTTCTTCATGTATGAAAATTCAAAAAAGTGTGCATATTTAAAATATATTATTAACAAATTTATTGTGGCACCATGTAATACTAAGAAAATATTGTATATCATTTGACTTTTGCCTTTCCTAGCATGATTTATACCCTTAATAGAAGGAAAAAAAATCAACAAAAATCATTTGCACAAGCAAAAAATACACCTATAGAACTATGGACTTACTATATTTGTTATACATTTAATTATTTATACATAATATAATTATATTTGATATCTCATATAGTAATTAAGATATCAATTTTTTATTTTCTCATTTCCCATAGAACTATCTACTTGCTATATTTTTATACACATAATTATTTATATATTATATAAAGTATTTGATATTTAATAAAATATACAATTAATTATAAATATCAACTTTTTGTTTTCTCGTTACCCATATAACTATGTATTTGATATATTTCTTATATATTTAATTATTTATACATGATATAAAATAATTGACATTTCATAAAGTACACTATTAGTTGTAGATATCATTTTTTCATAATTATAAAATATGTGTAAAGTAATAGTTGGAAATTTGATATTAATGTATGTATTCTTGATAAAATTGTTAATATACTTAATAAATAGATATAGTTTATTAATTATAAAACATTGATATATACTTTTAAAATAAAAATGCCATTTATTTTATGAAATTTACCCTATATTATTGTATTTATATTTGTGTTTTTTACTTAAAATCGTAATGATAATGACATTATTTGTAAAAAAAAGTCTTCATACTTTGGAAACAAATTTATGAGTATGTGAAGCAGATAACATATAAAAATTAATATTAACTGTGCTTGGGGGTGGATTCTGGTGTCGATGATACCAACTATGACACCGGCTCCGGCTCTGTTCGGAGAGGACCACTCGACCGAATCAACAAGGTACAAAAATTTAGAACTGTGAGTGCTTTCCAAATGTAAGTCAATTGTATATCAAGACTTTTTGTATATCAAGACTTTTTTTGAGCCCTAGCGTCTTGACATTTAGAAAGCACTCACATTTTGTTTACCTCTAACCACCGATTTTGTTTAGAAAGCACTCACATTTTGTTTGCCTCTAACCACCGATTTCTAAATGTCAAGACGCTAGGGTTACACTCATCCAAATGAGCTTTGTTCGCCTCTAACCACCGATTTTGTTTGCATATCAAGATTTTTTTTTGCAAAATGTAAACCATTGATCTTCACCGTCATACTATAACTAGGCTACATATAAATTTTGAGCCCATTTGTATGAGTGTAAGTCAATGAGCAACAAAATCGATGTGCGAAACAAATTTGAAATGCATAATTTTTGTGGTCTTTAAACATGACCTATAAATGTCCAAATGTGCTCAAATTTTGCGTATGAGCTATTCACAAGATATTTAAGAAGATCAATGGATTAGATTTTTGAAAAAAAATATTGCATCATGAAAAATTACTTGAGTGTATTCTACTCCAAATACACTCGAGTGTATTCTAGCCTGACTCTCTCTCTCTCTCTCTCTCTCTCTATATATATATATATATATATATATATATATATTTATATATATATATATATATATAATTGAAGGGGGGCCTTCTTGCCCCTCTTGCGGCTGCCACTGCATGCGGGCCTTTTTTCATCCCTAGAGTCATTCTTACAACTAAACCTTTCTTAGTGAAGGTAGAGGTGGTAGTCGTAGGGGTGTAAGGACATAATTTTGAAGCAAAATCTATAGATTTCAGTGTTGATGTGGTCCCACACTGAAAGTCATTCTTTAAGATGAGATAGTATAACTAATATGAAATATAATATAGATTGTTATACGTTATATAGAATGTATAATTATATTTTGTATATATTATATACTATATATTAATTAGTATATATTATGTATTAAATTACAAAATTATAATACATGTTTACATATACTTTGCATACTATATATGTGTGGGAAGAGATAGTCAAATCCTTCAGAATTACTTGTAAAAAGTAATCCTTAAGTTCTTAGCCCCAAATTTTCAAAAAGATATTTTTGTCTTTTTGTATATATATCTATCTCTTAACTCCAATTAGGAGTGTAGCTTCTAAATTTACCAAAAAAATCACTTTTAATATCTCATAGCTATCTACATACTATGTTTGTCTCTATATTTATTCCATATTAAAAAAGTCAGTGATAATATATAGTTTCACTGGTGCACTAGTCATTGGGGTAGTTTAGTGTAGGAAGTATATAACTACCTTCTCAAAGCTTTGAACTCTGACCCTAAGGTCGCATAAGTGAAAATGAGTAATTGGTTATTAGATAGTTCATATGAGATATTGAAAAAGATAGTGAGAAAGATTGACGGGCATGACTTAACAACCACCTAGTTTGTATATGTGACCAATATATCCATGAGTGTGCTACCATAGTCAATGAGGAAAGGTATGGAGATGGTCAGGCTGCCCCTCAAATGTTCCTCCTTTCAAAGGACATGGCGGCCAGGTGTTGCCGCTACCACTTCCTCTAGGATGCCTAATCGAAACCTGAGATCACATGGAGATGGCTAAGGGTGTGGTCTGGCAATAACACCATGGGAATTGTGACCTTACCTTAGAGTACTTTCTTCTTCTTTGGTTATGTTTTTTTCCCTCATATATCATATAGAAAGGAATGAATATGATTTTCTCAATAAACATTTGACCAAAAGTATGCATTATTCCATTGATTTGACACCCAGAATCCTTCAATGTGCAACTTTATGTTGCGGCTTTATGTGATATACTAACTCCATTTACTAGGCGCTTGATAAATCTCATGGTATGGCTTTGATTAGCTAATTTTCATGTAAAAATGTATTTATAATTGGTACCCGGTTGTATTTTTTATAATATGATATTTTGTACAGTAACGTATGTCCATATGTCCTTTCACACAAATGCTTGTGGATATAAGGACATACGAATAGTGTGGGGTCTGATTTTTTTTTTTGTTATGTTCGAATATACTTGTACCCGTTCATGTTGAGTTAAATGAGTGTATAGGTGCGTGGCACCCATGTTTCAAGAAAGAAACTGAAAGGGTCTTTGGTTTATGAATTCTATTTATGATCGTCCTGTTGTCAAATAATAATACCTATAAATGCTCTTGTCAGTTATGATTAATTTGTAAGTCACAAGTCACTAGTTTAATACTCAAATCAAAACATTTGGATAACAACATCTCAAGGCTCGGCTTCCCTCGTGACTCCTATATATTATAATTTTTACCAGAAAATAACAATACCGAACAACTACATTAATATGTTTGGAACTGTAGTCTTCTGGAGAGGGATCAGCCACCTACAAATACTGACACATACACACGTAAGCATATACATATCCATACACTCATACCCACATGTACGTGCATGCGGGGAGTCGACGTGGATGGCTAACACCAGTTCTTATCCTATCCTCTCCCACAACTTGGCAACCACAACAGCAGGGGGTGGGTGGGGAGGTGGCTTGCAAGTTGCAAGCGGAGGGGCCCAGTTCAGTGGTCATCTGGCTCGTAGCCGATTGGCACCGCCCCGCCCAGTGGTTCTTGTCCCGTTGTCCGTGACTAGTACAAAGCAATCCGGTCCGTGCACACCCGCTATCCTGATGGGCGTGAGTTCTGATTAGTGATGAACGGACCTCGCTCTCCAAAGCCCCTCCTTGGTTCCGGGCGCCGCCTCCAATGTGGGCCCAGTCAGCAACCCGTTTCCCTTGTGCTGTGCCTGATGCGAGTGAGGTGGCTCCTCCGACGCCCAGTCGGGGCACGGTGAATACAGAATGCATACTTTTTTCGGTCTTTTGGCTAAGGATCAAGTGAACAGAGAATTGCCGACTCCTCTGACCCCACCGCCTACCCAAATGAAGGAAATATCGCCGACTACTCTGTCAATCAAGTGTGGGCGCATGAGGTAAACCTGCTGGAGTTTGAATTTGGATTCTCTATCCCCTCGTCCGGTTACGACTTGCTCGGTATACTAGCTAGTGCGATTATTTCGGTGCAATTTGTTCGTTTCCCCCAGCAGCAGATTCAGACAGAGTTTAAATCGAAGTTCTGATTGTTAGCGGGTTTCCTTTGTCCGTGACGAATCATATGATATCCCGCTTCTTATGGATCCTTCTTTTCTCCGCTGTAAACAAAAGTTTGACTCTGTCAATCAAGCATGACGTGGCAGATTCCTGCTGTAAAGAAAAGTTAAATAGAAGGGGTTTGTTACATGAATTAAAAAAATGAGGTTATTAGAAATGAGATTTTTTTTTATCTCTACATACACGTGATAACAAAATAGAGGAAGGAAATAAGTTACGTCTCTCCTCTATTTTTTTGTTATGCATATGTGGGACAAAAAGACTTTCATTTCTTGTTCATATGGCATGATTACATACAACAATAGACGAAGGAAGTAAGTTACTTCTCTCCTATATTTTATTGTTATACTTATGTGAAAACCAAAAAGATCTCATTTCTTATTCATGTGGCATAATTACATAACAACAAAATAGAGTTAATTTTCTTTTGTATTTTGTTGTCACGCATATGTGGGGACAAAAAATATCTCATTTCTTGTTCATGTGGCATGATTACATAACCACAAAATAGAGGAGGGAAGTAAGTTACTTCTCTCCTCGATTTTGTTGTTATGCATATGTGGGGACAAAAAAATATCTCATTTCTTGTTCATGTGACATGATTACATAACAATAAAATAGAAGAGAAAAGTAAGTTACTTCTCTTCTTTATTTTGTTGTTATGCAAATGTTGGGACAAAAAAGATCCCATTTCTTATTCATGTGGCATAATTCTTAATGGAATGTCGGTTGTTGTTGGACCATCGCTAGAGTCGTTGCTGATTTAATACATGTACCACATTATATTATGTATTTCATTTTCTTTGTAACAGGAGAAAGTAAACACCCTCGTTTCACATTTTATGTCTTTGCTCGTTTCCAAAGCCTCTCTATACCCTTGTGGAAACCCGTTCATCATACAATTGCCATTTTTTTACATTGGTTGTTGTTGGATTTTTTTTTCTGAACTATTACAAAAATGGAGTTATTATCTTTTTGAGTCCGTCAATGCATCATGCATAAACAACTTTTATGGGAAGACACAACACAGAAAAAAAAAAAAAAAGCAAAGCACACCCTATTTAAACGGAATAACATATGTAAACTTAAACACTACTGTGATGCTTCTAAATCTGCTGTTACAAGTTGTTGCGACACTTGTTGTTGCATTCCATCTTAATCTTACATTTACCCTAAAGACTCACTCCTAAAAAAATAAATAGGTATTTACACGGTAGAGCCTAAATGTGACACCCATGCAACAGTGTTTTCGTTACAGCCAATTTGAACTACACGGTGATGGGTCTCCTCAACTTCAAACTATATGCACAATGTCTCAAGAATCACGTACACCTTATGTACTAGAAAGCAAACCATACGGGAAACATGTATCATCAATAAATATTACAAAAACAAGAACCCATTGCTAACCACCAGAAAGAATGGCACATCATCACTATGACAAAACATTGTCAACACGATACACATTATTTAGGATAGTAACATAGTACCACCACACTCATATTCCAACACGTGAAATTTTGGGATGACATCCCTAGTTAAATGGGTGCAAGATATATAATATGAAACTCCACACTGACATCCCCCAACTCCTCGAATGTCTCATATTATCAAGAATTTTTCGCCAATTTGTCCTAACTACAATATGCAAAATCCATTCAATAGACACATCCATGATTCATTCAACAATGCGGGGATAGAGAATATCAATTACACACTTAAAAATTCCATACACAAACCAACGGAGAAACGAATATACACGAAAAAACATCTATCACTCTTTCAAGTCACCCTGACATCAAGACTTGTTCTGATTAACTATGGAAGATCAGATGTCGCACTAAATACATTATACCCATATGGCTTAAATACGACACGTCAAATTACTCACCAAGGACAACTAGACAAAAGGAGTTTATAAGGTCTCGTAATCTTTCATATGTGCCATGCAACATAGGAATATACTAGAACACATTTCTTCCTATGTGCCTACGCAAACAGAATATGGAACATATATCTTGATTCACCTCGATATATGTATTGCATGAGTACTATATAGCTATGTCTGAACGTCCCGAGTATTACTTGTTCATCTCCATCTTTTGGTCTATCTGGAGAGAAAGAAACAATAGAATATTTGAAAACAAATAATAAAAAATTAACCAATTTAAATGTGTCGTTGATTGGTTTATAAGATGACATAAACTCTTCACAGTGCTCACTCAGATATTGGAGCAATCATTATAGACGCAAAGACAACACTAGTGAAGTTATACAATTCAGTAACGTTGATATTTGTCACGACAAATAAACAATGGAGCATTTTTTTAAAACCAAAATGAAGATAGAAGAAGCGACACCATCACGGTTGCCATAGTCCATCTTAGCTTTTACATATATATCTAAGGCTTGTATAGGAGTGCCTCCCCTATAGATTCATCTATGTGATGGTTTAATAATTGTGTTTATTTGTACCTCTGGTAAAAATAAATATAATTCTATTTATCATGTAATATGAACTCTTGGAAGTGATTTCGGATCCTTGTTTTACTTGTGAATGATCAAATATTGCATCAGAAAAAAGAGCATGTCCGTCAACAACCAAATGACGGGAAAAAAACTTCTTATATGTAGAGTACAAGAAACTTGTTCCTAATCGTTAAATACTGAAGGCATATTTGAGCATGATCTACTTAAATTATCTCCAAATGGTTAACTATAAACAATATATGCACAATCAGTTGCAGCATGATTGAAATTATTACAAATATAAAATCAAAATGATAAAATGAATCATATCAAGATATGCGAACAAATTCAAAATTAGAGTAGATTTGGAAACAAACTATGGAAATAACAAAAGTCCTCAATATCTCATTAAAAGGACTTAAAGGTCAACCTAGAATGAGATGAAGAAATATGAACATCTAAGGTTATCACATAATGTCTTGAGGGATGTCGGGAGTTGAAAAGATGATACGTCAAAATAATTAATAAATCCAACTAACCACCAGGATTTTGACTAGATATATGATCAATTTTCAAAATATGATTTGATGATCAATATGATCGACATTCATCAGATGAATTAAGATGAAATGGTCTAAGGTCTCTCATGATTAGAGTTCATTCACACATATTCATACGTCGGAATTCCCATGAGTGGGAAGAATGTCATACCAGAACAGTTGTCCAATTGATGGTTTCACTACGAACTACCTTGCTTGGGCATTGTCATTGAGGCATCAAACGAAGATAGTTCCTTGACCTGATCATCTAGGATGAGCTCTTAATCTCTAACAAGGTGGGGGCTCCAACAAGGTGTCTGTAATGACCCTAACCTGGGTTATGAGGTAACCCTGTTTGTTTTGGCTTAGTAAATTGCTTAGAAATTCAATATAATCCTCTAAGGTGTTTTTTTATCATGTGACACACTTATGTTCTAAGTTTGGTCCTGGTTGAATGTTGTTTGAGCAATGTTCCTTTATTTTGGACCAAAGTACAATTTACCCAAGATGAGGGGCTATATTGCAAAATTTCACATGTTGAACATGTCTTAAGTGTTTTAGCATCATAAGAGAGAGAATTATGCTAAGTGGTGTCTTGTGGAAAGCCTAAATTCCAAGTTTGAACTTGTTTAAATAATATTAGTACCTTGTGCACCAATTTTGGTACAAATAGTAATTTACCCAAAATGTGGGTTTATATGAAAATTACCACGTCTAGAATGTTCCTACTTACTCTATGTATCATTTAGAGGAGAGAGAAATAAGGAGACACCATGTTTGAATCAATTATGAGTGATGGTAATCGTGGTGATGAAATGACCAAGAAAAGGGTTGAATATGAAACCTTAACTTGAGTTCTATCAAGTTGAAAAGCTTATATATGAGTGCCTATCGGCCAAGGAGCCATAAGAGGAGCCTCATATCGGGTTTTAGACTCTTGGAAAAGGCCATGATGTGCAAATCACCTCAAGGAGTAGAAGTTTATCAGTTTACAATTTCCTTAGAAAAGTTGTATCGGGTTGTGAATAAAGTGGTGATTTAGTTGATATATTTTATTCAAAGAGATAAGTAATGGACAAAATTTCATCCCTAGATTATCCTTAAGTGTTTTTCATGTCAAGATAAATGTTAATGCATGCATGTACACGTGTCACCCATGCATGGACACGTGGCACCTAGTAGCTCAAATTGATGACACCTCATTTTCACACTTCTTCATGAACAACAAGTATATATACCCCTTCTTTCACCCCTTAGTGAACTTTTTCAAATTCTACCACCTCCTTTCTCTTAGATATCGTGCATAGGGTCCTTTTATAATGCATGATTGAAGTGTTATCATGCATAGGGCCTTGTGTGTCGTCCATAGCAAGGTCATATCGGCCAAGTAGGGTGATATCGGCCTAGTGGGGTGATATCGGCCATAGTGAAGTGTTTTGATCACAAGTGAGGGGGATATCGGCCACAAGTGATGGCATATCGTGCAAGGGTAGTCAGGTATCGTTCAAGGTGATAAGGAGCAAGAGGGAGCTCAATACTTAACCCTAAGGTGAGGCCATGATCATTTTCAACCTTGGATTGAAGCATGATTTTAGGGTTATGATCTTCCTTTCTTTTCTTCTTCACCAATTGCTTATCCTTGGTGATTCCTTGTATATGAAGGAGTTGTAAATGAGCCTTGGACTTTTGATAAGTCATCTTCAACCTTAGGAACGTGGATCTTTGGATCTTGGAGCTTTGAAGTTGTTCTTGAGGCGGGTTATATAACTTGAACTCTATCATGTTATTATTCATCACCAAAATTGCTATACTTAATGATCTACTTTTAATTCTGAATTTTTCTAAAATAGTTGATGACATTATGAGTTCTGGTAGTTTCTTAGACCTACTTCCATGAACTATAACATTTAGAACGAAGGTCTAGAGCTTGAAGAAGATGGTATCACCTTATAAAGTGATATCGGGTTCAAGCACACAAGCAAGCACCTCTAACCCGATATGGTGATGCACCTACTCCACTAAAACGATATGGATATGATTTTATACCTTCTTGCATGATATGTTCGTGTAGTATGCACCTCTTGCACGATAGGAGGTCAAGCATATACCTCAAAAATGATATTGGGTTAAGCACACACCTCTTTGCTCAATATGGTGTGAAGCACATACACACCTCTCTGTCCGATATGGTGTAAAGTACACACACACCTCTCTGCCCTATATGGTATGAAGCACACACACACCTCTCTGTCCGATATGGTGTGAAGCACACGCACACCTCTCTGCCTGATATGGTGTGAAGCACACACACACCTCTCTGCCCGATATGGTGTGAAGCACACACACACCTCTCTGTCTGATATGGTGTAAAGCATGCATACACCTCTTGCCCGATATGGTAAGCATACATACACCTCTAAAGTGATATGGGTAGCAAGCATACACCACTAAACCGATATTGGCTTAAGCATACACCTCTTGGACGATATGGTGTTGAGCACATATCTCTAAAATGATATGGTGGGTAATCCAATACACTAAATGAAAAAAGTGGTAAGGTGGTTAATACCCTAGAACATGTGATGGACAATACACTAAAGTGTGATGTGGCCAATATCTTCAAGTGAGGTGAGGACGTTACACTCATGTATGGTGAAGATGATACACCATATGATTGGTAAGTATGATACCTTGATGAGTAAGGGTATGAGGGATATGACGATGTCTAGCTCAATATACACCTAACCAATACATGTGTTCAACTTGACATACATGATTCAATCTGATGCACCTTGTAAAGGTGAGGGAAAGACACTCTTGGGAGTGATGAGTGTAACACCAAGTAATGATGTGGCTAATACCTTGATAGGTGAAACACTGAGAGTGGTTGATAATGGACAACCTTATATAAACAATGCCTTAACCCGAGATGAGCCCATATCATTGATGATGGTTGGATAATTCAAATGTGTGACTTATGGCCAATACACTACATGATAAATGTGATGTGTTAGTGCATAAAGTATTAGGATGGGATATACCCTAATACCAGATAAGTTGATGAACTTAAGTAAGTTAAAAGTAATGAGGGAAGTAATACATCAAGGCATGATAAATACCACATCCAGCACCTCAAGGTTGATGCACCTTTATGCACCTTAAATCCAATATACTTGGATGAGTAACACATGAAGTGTGTCATGTCAATTTTTACATTGAGATGTAATGCACTTTGATAAGTGTAGGCTAACATACCTTGAGAAAGGGTTAAGCCAAGATAATAAAGTATGATGTAATCAATATCCTAGAGAAGATGGGAGAGAAACTCATACCTTGTGTTGATAATCATTTAATGATAAAAGATGAGAATAAATAAGTATGATTAAATAATTATGATATCAATGTATGCTCCTAGATGTGCGGAGCATTGAATTAGGGTTTGAATTAATAATATGAACTTGAAACCCTATTCGGCTATAAAGGGAAACCCTAACCCTAATAATGGGAAAGTTGTATTTCTCTTATTACATAAGCCTTGTGAAGCATGTTAAATACTTGTATAACAAGTATAATGATTGATGGCCTTGTGAGCCATATGAATAAGTTGTTGCCTAGTGAGAGGTGACAAGATGTGTAATGGCCTTGTGAGCCATATGAATAAGTTGTTGCCTAGTGAGAGGTGACAAAATATGTAATGGCCTTGTGATCCATATGAATAAGTTGTTGCCTAGTGAGAGGTGACAAGATGTGTAATGGCCTTGTGAGCCATATGGAATACTTGTACAACAAGTAAAATGGATACATGGGTATGAAGACCTGGAGTTAATGTATATCTGTTATAGAGATAACAATGTTGTGTGACGATCCAAAGGTTTGAATACCTAGAACCAGTAATCATGATAATGATGTGAAGGGATTTGAATTCCCAGTAATGTGGTAAGGGACTGAGATCCCAAGTATCATGTGTTTTAAAGATCTAAAAAGTACGTGATAGAATTATTACACTTTTCTTTGTAGCATTTGTTGTGATTAATAATGATAACTTGTTTGATGCTAAAAGAATGATGTAATACATGTAATATATCATTAGGAACTATAAAATATTGCCTTGACCATAGATCCATCAGCGTCAGGATTTGCTGAATGGTGAAATGGGTTCCCCGCGGCATAACCCGGAGTGCATACTTTTGAGTATGTGTGGGTATAAGTATGGACAGCCATGTGTGAGACGATCCCCTTACGAGCCCGAAATGAATGGGGATTTGGCTATATGTCATATCCTGGCTCAAGTGTGACTTCAGTCGTAGACTCTATGTTGAGCACGGTGAACTGGCCCGTGGCTCAGAGTATGGTTCTTGTGTTGCCATGACTCAGTAATTTTATAACTGGGGATGGTTATTAGTAGATGTTTCCCCTAAGAGAATGCAGTTGACATTGTAGCTCTAAGAGAGGATGCCTACGTAGCCTGGCACAACTATTTGCAACCGACACAAGATGTCTTGCTAAACTTAAGTGGTCTCGTACTGACCGAGACAAGTGAGGTCATGGAAACCAGCTCTCCCATTAACCTTGTATGGTACCGACTTGTGAGAATTTTGTGGTCGGTTGGATATGAATGGGGTATGCTTCATCTCCTCAGGGCATAAGCGTGATTGTTAAAATATGTTCAGCCATGTAGCATATCTGCTTAAGGATCGAATACGAGAAATATTGTTTGATGCACAATTTAGTTATACATCTTAGTTGATTGATGATATTTATGTTTCTTTACATTCCTTGTAAAGCATATAGATGATTTATAACTCTACCATGGGTAGATGCAATGTTCTCCTTAAGAAAGGTGATTACTTCATTTTGTTCATACAGTGAATTATCCTGCCTATTAATATAAAAAGAACCAATGCTCAGTTTATAAATGCTTAATCTATGATAATAATATGGTCGGTGGAGAGTTATATCTCTCGTTGGGACAATTGTCTCACCCCGTGGGATCCACATTTTTTTAGGTGGACATGCATGAGGTGGCGAAGATCTTTCTGCAGAGGAGGAACATCAGCTGAGGCAGCAGTGACAGCTCAGGTTGAGTGTACTGTCTGTCATAGGGTTGAGCATCGGTCTAAAACCGGACTGGACCGGACCAAACCGGACCGGACCGCAGACCGAATTTCAATAATATATGGACCGCAAACCGGACCGTTTCAAGGTAGGACCGAACCGGGACCGGACCGTTTTGTGCTAGGACCGGACCGGACCGGACCAGACCGTTTGGACGGTATTCGGCCTTTTTTACATGCTTTACAACTTATTTAATTGTACAAAGTTGATAATCTTAGTCACTTCTAACAATTATATTACTTTAGTATCAAACATTTATACTAGTAGTGCTTATATATGTACTTTATTTGTAATTATTATAGAATACACCTTCAAATATATATGAATTTTATACAAAAGTCAATCTGCGGTCCGGACCGGACCGGACCAGACCGAAGACCGAACTTATCGAAATTCCCGAACCGCGGACCGGACCAAACTCAAAATGGACCAGACCGGACCGGACCGGACCGAATTGAGAAGTCTGGTCCAGTTTTGCGGTCTGGACCATTATTTTCTCACCCCTAGTCTTTCATGTCTTATAGATAGAAGTTTTATGTGACGTCTCTGTACTCTCAGGTCCTTGGAGTTGGTTCGTACTGGTTTCATGAATGATCTGAGATTTTGGCTTGAATGTCACGAGGTCTTATGTTACTCCAGTATGTGTTTTGATAGAGCAACTATTATATGTTGTCCTCAAGATGATATGATGTACTATGTAATCATGTTATGTATGAGTTTTAGATCTTTCAGTAAGAGTTTTCTGGAAAAGGATCTCCTTGCAAAATGGTTTTAAATTTTAGTGATTTTTGTTAATCTGCTTATTATGTTTATTCCGCTTAATTAGTAATGATTTGTTTGTCGGTTTGATGACGGTCGTTACAAGTTTGGTATCAGAGCTTAAGGTTCACTGAGTCTACAGAGACATAGGAATAAGGTGTTGAGTCTGTGTTAGTGTCCTCTAGTATACCCCATAGTGACTTCCTCTTATGCAGAAGAAAGGGTAAATTTTATAAATGACTGGAGAACACGAGGAACACATTATTGAGGGCAATGTTGTTGCACCAGGAAAGGGTGCAAGGGATCAGGCAAGAGAAGAATGAGTGCCTGAGAATTCCCATCATGATATGATCAGGATAAAGAATCCTATGTTTATGCTCTTGATAGGCAGGTTAAGACAACAGTGATACATATAGCAGACTGGATACTAGCATTACAACCTAGGTTACCAGTTCTTAATGCAAAAACTTTGAGCTTTAAAAAGGGTTCCTGAATGACATGGTCATGTTGGAACAGTGGAATGTGGGAAGGATTAACATATGACAAGAAAATAGACTCTACCATAAATATAGACAGATAGTACATATGTGATGGTAATGCCCAAGAAGGGGAAATAAGTTGAGAATTAAGGTAAGGTCTCTATAATTTTAGATTCATTTTCCTAGCTGTTCTAAAAAGCCAAATTTTTTGGTGCCATCAGTACAATAAATGCCTAGTGCACTAGGGCATTAGTCGTTAAGTAAAGGCAAAAGTCCTAACTTTCCACCTGTAAGAACCCATGGCTTAGTTTTTACATCGGTAATAAGACCAATAAGACCATGGTACGAGGGCAAGACATGTTATAGGTATGGACATGTTGAGCATAAGAAACTCTTTTCTTTGAAAACAAGGGAGGAAATGACTCAACAACCGAGGTAGACTCAGCAGGGCTTACAAAATTTACAGCCCAATAGTGTAAAAAGGCAAGAGCAACAACATGAAATAACTAGACTCTATGTGTTGAGTCAACCTAAAGTGGTAGATGACCGCGAGGGGTAACAGTCAGATAGAGCTTTTTCATTTTGATATGCCTTATCTTGATGTTATCTGATAATCCTAATAAGGATTACAGTTATGGATTTCCCTATTGATTGTCCTATGGGGACATAGGGAAGAAATGATGAGAACTAGAATTTATATCATGTTCACTATTCCTTTAATTGTTCTATAATTTCTCTTATCTGTGTGAAAGAGGATGAGATATAGAAGTGATGCCTGGAGAAAATCCAGGAATGTTAAATCATGTGTTTGTGATGATATGAAAAGTAAGGAATATGATAGTAAACAAAGTGCATACTACCTAATCTTAGTACTTGTATACCCTGGCCAGATATTCAACTATTGAAGATATGGTGCGTATGGAACTCTTAGGTTGTTATCTTTCTTATTACCCTGATTAAGTAATCATTTTGAGACAATCAAGTGAGCATAAAAATACTAGAAATATGGCATGGATATTTTTATCACATACTAAGTGCAATAAAATGGAATATGAGATGATCTCAGATCAATCTATGTGTATGAGGAAGTAAAAAGTATAATCCTTATGATAAAAGAATGAGAACAAGGGAGATGATCCCTATCTGATAAATCTTGTGTGAATAGTAAAGATCTTTTCCCATGATGTGGAAATGGGAAATGTGGTAAAATCACAAAATGATCATGAACATGTTAGACAATAACAAAGAAAGGAGTGATGACATGTAATCAACCTTATAATTTCTATGTTGATGGCAAGGAAACGAGGATGAAACAAGAGTAAATGGCTCATGAACAGTTGAAATTTCATGCTATAATCAAAGGGGATGATAATCTCTTCTCTTTGATAAACAACCCTGGGTGATGATGGGGTGATAAGAGGAATATGTTTCTTTTTGTTCTCTCCTTTTAAGGACATGGCAATCAAGTGAGTACTATGACACTTGAGTGCATGGATTAGAAATAATCCATTGATGGATACTTAGAAAAGTATCAGTTCATTTTGGACTTTGATTCCAAGATAAAGATATGTGTAACCGGTAATGTCCCAAGATGAAAGAAAGATCATTTTATATGTGTGGCCTTGGTAATAACAACAGAGAAATGGAAATGATGAGGATGTGATGTGTTTTTAACACATGTGACAGATACCAAGGTAAGGAATTCCGGTATCTAAGAAGTATCAGGTGGTATGGGAAAGTAAAAACATAACCCTAATCAGATGATTTTTTTTGGTTACCTGGAATGGCCAACTGTGAAATCAGTCTAGTTACATAAAATAGTATGAACATCATATGTTAGGGTTTTATGCTCTGCATAAACATAACATCGATAAGGATGTACTAATTGAAGGAACAATTGTAAAAATTATTGTGGGAAAATCTTATCAAGCTAAAAATAATTCCTTAGAATACCCCTATCTAGATCTGTTAAGGCAACTTATACGTAACATCTAGAGATACCTCTAAGATAAGTTCTTAATTGATAAGTGTCCTTTCCTTATGACAAGAGAATGTACAACTAATGAGATAGTTGGTACAAGTAGTAAGAAAGTTTAGTGTTGTGTCAGCAGATTAGAGTGGCACAACAGATGCATGATAATACTTGTAGTCCCAAGTGGGTGATAGAATGCAACTCTAGTCTTTCCTTGAAAGAGATATGACAAACTAAGTCAAGGGTATAGAAAACTCCCAAGATCAAGGATCGTATTACATAAAGATGTAAGTTGAGAAAGGTGACAAATCAGTGAGGTTTGACACCTGAGTTAAATAAGGTATGTATAATGTTTCTCTGACTAAGAAAAGTGTTACATGACACAAAGTTGACTCTACAGTCAATAATGAAAAGGACAGTTGAGTATGTGTCCTATATGACCGATTCTATGATAACCCTGTGTGGAATAACTTTGTGTTGATAAAAGTTCTATGGCATCTCTATGACATTAAGATGTTATGTGGATACTTGATGATATGATGAATGAATAATATTTGTCTTCCTTTACTTGGAATTTCGGGGACGAAATCCTTGTAAGGGGTTTATAACTTGTAATGACCCTGACCTGGGTTATGAGGTAACTGTAACACCCGGGCTCACTGCCCACGGCTCTAGTAGAGTTTTAGGAACGACGACTGGCCCCACAAACCACCACTACCTTAACTGCGCACTATGTCCACACTGACGCGCAAGCCAGGATCAACTTCCCGACTGGTCACCCATCCTAGTACTACTCCAAGCCGAGCATGCTTAACTATGGAGTTATTTAGTGATGGGCTCCCGGAAAAGGAGGTGCACCTTGGTGATATGGGTAATCCAATCATTCCTTTTAAGATCATGTTATCCGAGGCCTCAAATCCTGGGATGTTTGATGCATGGGTTTTGAGTCACTTTTATAGGCTTATTTTATATCTGTTTTATGCATGTATTTGTCATTTTCTTGATTATATTTGCATAATTCACTATAGTTGGCCTTTAAACTCTTTTTGCATCAAATTATACTTCTTTTATCATATTTATATGATTTCATATAATCCCCGGACTTATACACATGTTTCGGCACTTTTTCAGGCACTTTTGCATTGTCCAGAGTCGATACTATCGACCCTGGTGTCGATAGTATCGACATTTTATCAGAAAGCAACCCCAAAATGCGATCTTGGAAGGAAAAAACTATATCATGGTCGATACCATCGACTTGGGGGTCAATACTATCGACAGCGTCGGGATCTGGCGATTTTCAGCACTAAAACAGAGCGTTTTAATCTGACGGTTGAGCTTTTTCGGAGCCGTAAAGTGGTCCTATGACCTAAGAAGAGAAAGGCCGGCCCTAGGGGGAACTCATATCGTGTTGCATAACATCCAAGAAGGAGAGAGAGAGAGAGGAGACCAGAGACAAAGGCCGTCAACCGAGCAATTCGGGCACCTCCGAAGGGCGATTTTGTTGCCAGAAGACTGCAAAATGCACATTTCTCGAGGAGGATCTCCAGGAACACCTTTATATCAGGGGTTACATGAGTTTGATCCATGTTTCCCATGTTTATCTTCTCTACTCCTATGTATTTTTCATTGTCAACCATGCGGGGCTAATCACCTTAATCTTTAGGACCGGGAGTAGCCCGGGGAAGCATTGTATGACGTTTTTATCATAGTAATTCATAATTTGTCTCCTAAATCTGTGGTATGATTTCGTTTTCTCAATTATATTGTTATGCTTAATCATCATAATGATAATATAATGCCTTTAATTACTTTGAAAGAAGAATTAACAGTTGAAAAGAGACGAAATTCACATTAATTAACAAATCCCTTGAACAAGGTGATGTACGGTTAATGGTGGAAACCCAGAGGTCGATTCTAATGCACCTAGTTTAGGGTATAGGTTACTACGACGGTGGAACCAACCTAGACATAGGTAGTGAATTGTACCATGACAGTGGGCAATTCTGCCTACAGGCCACTACCCAGATTGAGAGATGAACCTGAGTAACTATATGGAAATTCATACAATGAAAACCCGCGGTGAAACCGCAATCCTAAAGATCTCCATTTGAATTGATTAAACTAAACCCTTAATCGATTGCTCTGTTTTATTTTATTTTCTTTTATTTTACAACAACTCTCAAACTCTTTTAATCGGTTTAGCTGATCGCAACCAGTTAGTAGTAGTCTACTAAAATTCATGTTTCCCTGAGTTTGACTCGGGCCTCACAAGGCCTATATTACATTGATATGTATACTTGCGTTTGCACGCACGGTTTACGTGTGTCAAGTTTTTGGCACCGTTGCCAGGGAAACGGTGAATTTTAGCACTACGAGTGTTGCGAGCGGCAACACTAGGCCACTTTTAATTCCTGTAATTTTTTGTTCTTTTCATCTTTTGAACTGAATTGCAAATCTTATTCATTGTTTTAATTATTAGTACCGGTTCATATACTACCATTTGAAATTTCAGGTACTAGTAAAGTAATAATGGGTGACGGAGCGGAAAATGAGGAGCAGACGATATGGGAAAGGATTAAGGCTTCTTCTTCTTCTGCGCAGAAGGGGCCAATCAAGAAACAAGCTATCAACATACCCAGTTACAAGATTGATCCAGGGCTTATTCAGTTGGTCAAATCGCAGGCTTTCCATGGACTTAAAAATGAGGATCCGGTGACCCACATCAGCACGTTCGTGGAAAATTGTGATATGATAAAGATTGACAGGTTCCCACAAGAGACACTCTACCTAAAACTTTTTCCCAATTCTTTAGCGGGCAATGCTTGGGAATGGCTGCACAATCTGGATGATGAGTACATTGAATCTTGGGATCACATGGTTGAGGTGTTCTTTGAGAGGTTCTTCTCGCCTGAAAAGACAAACGATCTAGTGAGGAAGATACACAACTTCAGCCAGTGAGCCCGTGAAACATACTCTGAAACTTGGGAACGCTTCCAGATCATACTGAGGAAGTGTCCACATCATGTCTGAGACAAGGAGAAGCAAGCTAAAATTTTCTACTTCGCCCTAAATGAACATGATAGGAGCAATTTGGACTCAGCAGGTTCTGGTTTCTTTTTGAACAGCACAGGTGACGCAAATTTACTGTGCGCAAAAACGCAAGTGTACGCGTCGAGTAGTATAGGCCTTGTGAGGCCCGAGTCGAACACAGGGATACTCGGAATTGTTGGAGACTCCTACTAACTATTTGCGATCAGCTAAGCCGAATAACAAATTGAGGGTTGTTGTTGAAATTAAAAGAAAACAAAAATGAAAACAAAACAAACAATCGATTAAAGGTTAATTTAATCAATTCAAAAGGGTATCTTTAGGAATGCGGTTTCACTGCGGGTTTTCATTGTATTAGATTTTATATAATGCCTAAATCTTCTCTCTCTATCCGGGTAATGGCCTGAAAACAGAATTGCCCACCGTCGTGGTGCACTTCACTACTTAGGTTTAGGTCGGTTCCACCGTCGTAGTAACCTATCCCCTAAACTAAGTGCATTAGGAACATTCTCTCAGTATTCACCATTAATTTTACACCACCTTGGTCAAGGGATTTATCGATGAACGTAGATTTCATCTCTTTTCAGCCGTTAATCCTTCTTTCAAAGTGATTAAGGGCATTAGGTTATTATTATGGTGATCAAGCATAACAATATATGGAGAAAACGAAACTATACCACGGATTTAAGAGAGAAAATATGAATTACTATTATAAAACTATCATACAATGAATCCCCAGGCTACTCCCGGTCCTAAAGATGAAGGGGATTAGCCCCGCATGTTCATCTCACACAAGTACATGGTAGAAATAGGGGAAATCATGTGAAAAATGTGAATTGAGAGGGAAAACTCCTAAACGGAGAAGAACTGATTAATCCTTTGCGTAGAACACGTGCTCTCCCGCCTTTCGGTGGTGAAATCCGTCTTCTCCGGTGTCCGGATTGACTGGGGTGAACTTCTGGCCTCCGTTCTCCTCTCTCTCGCTCCTCGGTACTCGTGCAATGGCCCTTCCGATCTCTCCACCGTCTGACCGGTCGTCATTAGGTATAAGTCCCTAATTAGGTCGTTAGTTAACTCTAGTCGTCCGATTGAGATCAATCTGAATCCAACGCATATCTGACGGCGTCGATACCATCGACGCGGGTCGATGGTATCGACCCCGTGTGGTAGCGGCAGCCCTTAATTTCTTTTCGTCCGAGAGCCTGTTGTAGTCTCGATACCATCGACCCAAGTCGATGGTATCGACCTCCCTCTCGCGACAGCTTTGTCGTTTTGTGTCGCTGCAGCCTCCTTGTGTCGATGGTATCGACGGGGTGTCGATACTATCGACTGCTTCATCGCCAAAAACCTAAAGGTGACTCGATACCATCGACATCCCTGTCGACATTATCGACGCTTTGCTGCTCCTTTCGACTGGCAACCTGTGACCATGTCGATGGTATCGACTTCCGTCGATGGTATCGATGGAAGCAGATACTCATTTTTCCTGAAATTTAAACATGAAACCAAATCAATTCACACAAATAATAATAATTTGACAATTAATGTGCAAAACGATAAATTGAAGGGGATTTGACATAAAATAGCAACAAAGACCAAAGTGGATGAATTATGCGATATTAACCATAGAAATGACTAATTAAAGCATAAAACACATATGAAACAGGTCTATAAATGTGACTCAAAATCATCACATCAAATTCCCCTAAGATTGAACGTTACTCGCCCTCGAGCAACTAATCCTTAGAATAGAATTTCAAATGTCAACTGAAAAACAACACACCACATCAACATCCCATATGACTCCCACCGGACACTCACAAACCGGCCTTCTCTAACCACAAAATAGTAATTACCCTAAAGGCGACAATAATCATCAATAAAATAAATTGACCTCAAAACTGATGAACACTATCACATAAGGCAGTTAACATAATAAAACTCGTCGGTTCAGACTTGGTGCATCTTGTGATCGCCTATACTACGTTGCTCTCCCTAACTACCATCTACATGGAAGCAGTTCTCCTGATATTCATTAGTGAGGAGAAAGTCACGGTGGCCTACCAATCCGAGCAACAGGTGGATGAAAATGGGTGGCTCATGGAAGAAAGTGGAAGTATTGTACAGTTTCAACCTGCATAAAACAAAAATGTCCTATATGATGCAAATGCACATGAGAAATGCCCTAATGCCTAAAATTAGGTGGAATGATGCATGCATGTACTAACTATCCATCCATCTCAATACGAGACGGACATCTAATTAAGCTACATCATGTACTCAATTATTTTTTAAATGCAGGTGATATCACATTCCTTTCTCATTCTTATTCTAATTGCTTCTAAATAACTCCTTTTTTTTATTATGCAGATTTTTCAAAATTTTTTTCTTTTTTTTTCTTTTTTTTTCTCAGCCCTTATATCCATAATTGACAATGAATATTTTATTGGCTTATTTGCTTCATACTAAAACATTTGCACTATTTAGAAGGTATGGAACAATTTAATATACCATTTGGAGAAAAATTGAGATACATGATGTACTTTATGCATGAAAATTATGAATGCAACTACATGGCATGCACCTAAGGGTAATGTGCATGAATCACTATACTTTTTTTATGCAAAACATATGGAAAGTTGCAATGCAAGTCCTATCTAGATGCTATGCAAACAAAAGGAATTAAAACTGCACTTTACATCCAATTCTTGGGTGGATTATGGAAAAATGAAGTGGAACGATCATAAGACTAGATGACTGTACCTTAGAAAGATATTATGCGTCCCTCCTTAATGACATGTGTAGTAGTTTAGAGGGTTCTCCCTCTTACATACAATTAAAGTCTCATTACCATTTGGTTAGTTTAGGCTCAAACAACCATTTCCATCCACTTTCATGAATTATTAGGAGTACAATTATGAAATGTTGTTTTAAAGTTGACATAACCAATCATTTTCCATAGGATATGTGCCCAAGGTCAAAACAAAACAAGCTGTCCAAAGACACAAAAATATCAAATTTCCCTTGAATTTCCCATGCACTATTAATTGAGATGACACAACTTTACGACATCCACAATTACACTAGATAGCATGTGGATCCTACAAAAGCTAAAAAGGCAAGAAGCTAATAACAAGAAAATTAAAAACTGAAAAAAATAAAAGATAAACATGTTCCAACTACCCCCCTAAGCTTGAATTCGACTATGGCCTCATAGTCAAAAACAAACTTAAAGATTGGAACAGGGATACCGGATCACTCCTGTGGAGGCAGAGGTGGGTATTGCGGAGCCATAGGGTCCCAAGAAAGATACTCCCCCTGGAAGCTTGGATCAAACTGGGCCCTGGGTGGAGTTTGTGGATAGCCTCCAAAGTAACTCTAGCTCCAATAATGGTCGTAGAAGGGCTCCTGCTGCATCTCCATCTGATACAACCGATCATGTATCTGTTGTTGGTTGTCAAGGAGGAGGCACTCATTCTCGAACATCGCCCTTTGGTTGTCCAGTATCCAGTTCGTAGTGTCTTGAATACCGGTATACATCCCCATTTGTTGTTGCTGCGCCTGGTGTATATCCTGCAGCATCGTGTACATGCCTTGCATGGAATAGGCATCCTCGCTTGGCTGTGAGGGTTGTGGTGGAGGCGGCGTAGGCTGTGATGATGAAGGTGCACCCAGATGCATCCGAGGACGCTTTCGGGGTGCTACTCGTGAGCGAAGAGGTGTAAAGGCCTCCTCTTCCTCCTCAGCCTCGTCGTCTTGTCCGTCGTCACCGCCTTCTTCATCGGAGTCTACGATGGCTATGAGTGGCCACCGGAAATGCTGTGCACCATCGATGTGGAAGACCGGATCGGGCAGCGCGCACTCCTGGTAAGCATGGTTGACGTGGCAGTGTGCATACGCCAAACCATCCCGCAGGAGAATAAGGTTAGAACGGTGCAGGTGTTGCACGTTCACCTTGCTCTTAGTGCAAAGCGGAGTCATAGTAGAGAAGTTGAGCCCGAGGTAATGTGCCAACTGGGTGATGAGCCTGTCGAAATGAATCGGGGCCTTCCTCGTACTCCTCTTCACCGCCAGGACCCGCTGCAGGAAGAAAGTGCCCAGTTGCATTCTTGGCGCTTTAGGAGCTGATATAAGAAGAAAAGATCCGTCTCCTGGAATTTTCTCAGTGCCAGATCGCCACGAGCAAAACGTGTAGAACTCAACATCTGGTGTAGTACCTGGACGAATGGGTGCTCGAAATCCGCTACCGCAGCATTGTGGTATCTTACTGACTTGCCCACCGACACTGTCACCAGCTCGGCAAAGATTTTGTTGTAATCGGTGCGGTTGTCCTATCGGCGGTGATCATACTGAGAATGGCTCCAGTTAAAAATCATGTTGAACTACTTGAGCGTGAGGGTGTAGTCATGGTTGTACAGCCGGAAAGACACCCGGCCGAGGATCCACTCACGATCGGTGGCTACGACATCGTTGGGCACGACGCAGACGTCAAGTGACGCCATGAACTCTGCCACCAACTCTTTGTAGGTTGTCCACTCGCCGAAAAACGGATGGCCATTAGCATGGTATTGTAACTCATCGGGCCTCCGGCTTGTGCGTTTCGCCTACCCCTACATAACGTAGGCCAAGTTGGCCTTAAATCCGAGATTTCGGATCATCTCCCGGTCCACATACCGGGTAGGCTCCATCTTCCTCTTCAAGATCTCTTCATAGATCTTCTTCACCTCCATAGAAGGGTGGATCAAGAGCGGGCGTGCTACCGATGTGGGCGGAGGTGGCACAAACTCCGTGATATCCATCGGATTCATGCGAGAGGATGACGCTCCAGCGACATGCACCATCGTTGCGAGAGAAAAGGGATTAGAGAAAGAGCTCGGTGAAGATTGGAGAATCAAATCTCCGCTCGATGAAGACCTTCGCTCGGTGCTGCTCTTCGTCGGCTTGGATGGCTTGGGGGAGTGCTCGGCGCAAAGGGGGAATATCTCTCTAAAGGTTTGACGTCAAATGACGTAATGAATCTCCTTATATAGACTTGGTCGGCGCTACTGTTGACCCGTCGATACCATCGACGTGAGTCGATGGTATCGACACTGGTCGATGCTATCCGCCCCTCACATGATATCGACGGTCGTCGATTGCTGGATTCTTGAAACCCGGATCGCTGACGTGTCGATACCATCAACATGGGTCGATGGTATCGACACTGCACCCGGATCGATGACTTGGAAGCCGCGATCTCCGTCGAATTGTTTGCGCGGATCGGTGACATGGATGGTCGATACCATCGACTCGGGTCGATGGTATCGACTTGTCTTCATTGCGACACCGCCACTTTGCATTTCAACCTGTAACCATGTCGATACCATCAACATGGCCGTCGATGGTATCGAGTTGACTGTGACATATCGGTCTGAACTTCTCCAGAGATCTCGATGGTATCGACGCCTGTGTCGATACTATCGACTTTTCCTTCTCGACCACCTGTAGGTATGTCGATACCATCAACGAGGCCGTCGATGGTATCGACGCAGAACGAAATCTGTAGTCGTCAACCTGTACCCTTGTCGATACCATCGACCAGTGTGCCGATGGTATCAACTCTGCCTCAGCCTGCACAATGAACAAACGGATCAAGGTATCTTCTTTACACTAAAAATTGAACAAAAATAAAGCACCCTACGATTATAAATAAACTATCCTAATGTACCGATGGTTGGGTTGCCTCCCAACAAGCACCCTTATTTAACGTATTAGGCTAGACTGCTTCCGGGCATCTCAATCCTCCAAAAGTGAAATGAGTTTGACCTCATTCACCTTCCTCTTGTAATTCTCCCCAAAATAGAGCTTCAGCTTTTGTCCATTCACCAAAAACATGGTATCACCATCACGCACTAAGATCGCGCCGTGTGGTTTGACCTCTTCCACCACGAACGGTCCACTCCACCGGGATTTGAGCTTCCCGGGATGCAACTTGAGTCGTGAGTTGAACAACAAAACACTATCTCCCTTCTTGAATGTGCACAACTCGATGTGGCGATCGTGGATCAGCTTTGTGCACTCCTTGTATATCCGTGCGTTCTCATACGCCGTCATCCTTAGCTCGTCCAACTCATTCAATTCAAGCATCCTCTTTCTCCCCGCTTCATTGTAACTCAGATTTAGCCTTCTAAGCGCCCAATGGGCCTTGTGCTCCAACTCAACTAGCAAATGACAAGCGCGGCCATACGCCAACCTAAAAGGCGTGGTTCCTATAGGTGTTTTGTAAGTCGTCCTATATGCCCACAATGCATCTGGTAGTATGGCACTCCAGTTCTTCCTCGTGGATGCCACCGTACGCTCTAGAATCTTCTTAATTTCACAGTTTGAGACCTCCACCTGCCCTTGGGTCTGTGGGTGATATGGGGTGCCTATGTTGTGCTTGACCCCATATTTTTTCAATAATGTCGAAAACTTTTGATTCCTAATGCGTACCCCCATCACTGATTATCATTCAGGGTACTCCAAACTTGCAGAAAATATTTTCTTTCACGAATCTGCACACTACAATGGAATCATTAGTCCTTGTGGGTATTGCTTCCACCCACTTCTACACATAATCAACTGCTAATAAAATGTATAAATGGAGTTCGAGGACACAAAGGGTCCCATGAAATCTATGCCCCACAAATAAAATACCTCCACTTCCTGAAACACATTCAGGGGCATCTCCTGTCGCTTCGAAATATTACCTGCTCATTGGCAGGAATCACATTGTCTCACAAACTCATAGGCATCTCGAAACAACGTTGGCCAATAAAGGCCGCTTTCCAAAACCTTAGCTGCCGTGTGCGAGCTTGCGTGGTGTCCTCCCGTAGGTGATGCATGGCAATGTTGGAGAACGCTCTCGTACTCCACCTCAGGCACACACCTGCGTAGGATACCGTCCCTGCATTGCTTAAGAAAAATTGGGTCATCCCAAAAATAATATCGTAAAGAATGAAAAAATCTTTTCTTCTCCTGATACGACCAATCTTCCGGGATGATCCCGCAAGCCAAATAATTTACAATCTCAGCGAACCAAGGATCTTTAGAGTTAATTTTCAAAAGTTGTTCATCCGGAAACGTCTCAGTTATGGGTATATGTAAATCTTTTTCATCCACCCTTTCTAACCTAGACAAATGATCCACAACAACATTTTCAATCCCAGATTTATCCTTGATTTCGATGTCAAATTCTTGTAAGAGCAAAATCCACCTAATGAGTCTAGGCTTTGCGTCTTTTTTCTCCATTAAGTATTTTATTGCGGCATGGTCAGTCCATACAACTACTTTCGATCCAACTAAATACTGCCGGAATTTTTCAAAAGAGAAAACAACGGCGAGTAATTCTTTTTCCATAGTTGTATAATTCAATTGGGCATCATTCAAGGTCTTTGAAGCGTAGAAAATCACGGTGGGCTTATTGTCAACCTGCTGCCCCAACACAGCTCCTAACGCAAAGTCTGAAGCGTCACACATTAGTTCAAAGGGTTTTGTCCAATCCGGTGTTTGAACAACCGGTGCAGAAATTAGCTTTTCTTTTAACACTTCGAACGCATGTAGACACTTATCATTGAAATCAAAAACCGCATCTTTCTCCAAAAGCTCAGATAGAGGTTTCGTGATTTTAGAAAAATCTTTTATAAATCGTCGATAGAACCCGACATGTCCCAAGAAGCTTCTTACCCCTTTTATAGAATTTGGTGGGGGCAATTTGGAAATGACCTCAATTTTTACTGGATCCACCTCTAAACCTTTACTAGAAACCTTATGTCCTAGCACTATTCCCTCATTCACCATCATGTGACATTTTTCCCAATTGAGGACCAAATGTGTGTCCTCACAACGCTGTAAAACTTTGTCTAGATTATAGAGACATTCATCAAACGATGCACCATGCACCGAAAAGTCATCCATAAAAACCTCGAGACAACGCTCTACCATGTCAAAAAATATGGCGAGCATACATCGTTGAAACGTCGCCGGTGCATTACATAAACCAAAAGGCATGCGGCGGTACGCAAAAGTCCCATAGGGACAAGTGAAAGTAGATTTCTCTTGATCTGAAGGATCAATCGAGATCTGGTTGTACCCTGAGTACCCATCAAGAAAACAAAAATGCGATCTACCGGCAAGACGCTCTAAGATTTGATCAATGAACGGTAAAGGAAAGTGATCCTTTAGCGTGGTGGCATTCAAACGGCGGTAGTCAATGCAAACTCGCCACTCGGTTACCAATCGGGTGGTGACATGTTCATTTAGCAAATTTTGGGTGACAGTAATTCCCCCCTTCTTAGGGACTACCTGTGTGGGACTCACCCATGTCGAGTCTGATATGGCGTAAATAATACATGCAGCAAGAAGTTTAATGACCTCCTTCTTCACAACCTCCATCATGCTTGGATTGAGACATCGTTGAGGTTGAATCACGGGCTTGGCTCCCTCCTCGAGCCAAATCTTATGCTGACATAGAGTAGGGGAAATCCCCTTGATATCTGCAACGGACCACCCAAAGGCTCCCCGGTGGTTCTTCAACACTATCAACAGTTGTTCCTCCTCATCCACACTCAAATAGGAAGAAATTATCACTGGTAACTTATCTTCCTCAGCTAGGAAGAAATATTTGAGATGCGGTGGCAGCAGCTTTAATTCAAGATCCGACGGGCTGATCAAAGATGATTGAAGCGGCGGGGGAAGTTCACCTAAATCTTCATAGTGCCTCGCATAGAAGCATGGAAGCATCTGAAACATTTTAGCACACTCCTTGAGTGAATTGCTCCGCATCCAATCATGTGCAATGTTTAACAAACACGCCTCCAATGGTAATTCTGGAAATGCATCAGAAACAGAAATAGAAATCACATCATCCTCCAGAGAAAGGGGAATGTCCTCATTCTCATCATTCGGGAACCCCACAGCTTTGCACAAAGAAACTACTTTGGTCTGCTCCATGATATCTACAGCCAAAGTTCCATTGTCCACCTTGCTCATCACATGAGCCATGTCCAGAAATGGCTTCCCAAGACAGAGTGAAATATTACTATCCATATGTTTTACCATATTGCATTGTTCCTTTGCTTTAGATGACGCAGTACTAGAAGGCATGACCATCTCAAAGCGGTCATCAGCTATGCCCAAGGTCAAGTGACCTCTCCCCATCTCTAAGATCATGTCGGCTGTAGCTTGGAAAGGACGTCCAAGTAACAACTCGTTACCATGTTCATCCTGCATCTCCATGACTACAAAATCTGCCGGAAAGACAAATCTATCCACCTTCACTAACACATCTTCACATATTCCATAAGGTTTTACCACAGAGTTATCTGCCAATTGAATCGTCATATTGCTTGGTCGTGACTCCTTCAATCCTAGCTTTTTAAATGTAGAAAGGGGCATCAAGTTGATGCTTGCCCCTGAGTCACATAATGCTTCACCGAATTTAAACTTCCCAATATAACAAGAAATGTTAAAGCACCCGGGATCTTGCCTCTTTGGCGGTAAAGTGCCCATGATGAAGGCACTCACTTGCTCCTTTAGCACGGCAACCTCTGTATCCGGAATTTTCCTCTTTTTGGTTATGACGTCCTTTAGAAACTTCCCGTATGAAGGAATTTGCTCAATAGCTTCCAGTAAGGGGATATTGACTGAAAGCTTCCTAAAAGTGTCTAAAAACTTCTTGAACTGTGCATCTGCCTTCCTCGCCTTAGCACTATTTGGATACGGGACCGGAATAGCTTGTGCCCTTTGATGAGGTGGCACATAAGGCATCTTTTTCTGAGATTCCTCCTCTGCAACCTGTTCTTTAGTATCATCTACAGCTGTGTCCTCAACCTGCTCTGTGACTGGTATGGGATGCTCCTCATTGGATTTACCTTCTTCTTCAGTTTGTGGTGTGCTTGTCTCCTTGGCCCTTGGATTCTCCTGCAACTCGAACTTGCTCTATCGGGCCTCTCTCTCTCTCACCCCAGGACTGCTTTCTAGCCATATTCTTGAGTATCTCCCAGCATCTGGTGTCTGTATTGTTCAGAAAGAAACCTGACCCAGCTGAATCCAGATTACTCCTATCATGCTCAGAGAGAGAAAAATAGAAGATCTTCACCTGTGTCTCTTTGTCCAACCCATGATGCGGGCACATCCTCAGCATAACCTGAAATCTCTCCCAGGTCTCTGAATATGTCTCACCGGCCTGTTGGGTGAAGTTATGAATCTTCCGGATCATGTCGTTAGTCTTCTCAGGAGGGAAGAACCTCTCAAAGAAGACCTCCACCATATGGTCCCAGGACTCCACGAACTCATCGTACAAATTATGCAGCCACTCTCGCGCGGCTCCCGCCAAAGAACTCGGGAAGAGCTTGAGATACAGTGCATCCTGTGGAAACCGATCGATTTTTACCATGTCACAGTTTTCAACAAACTAGTTGATGTGCGCGACGGGGTCCTCATTCTTGAGCCCATGAAAAGCATTCGACTTGACCAGATTTATCAAAGCCGGATCAATCTTATATGTCGGTATGTTGATTGCCTTCTTCTTTATAGCCCCCTTGGAAGCTGATGCGGAAGAAGCCTTGATCTTCTCCCATATAGTTTGTGCGTCGGCCATCTCTTCCGGTTCAAGTTCGGAGTCTACCTCTTCTTACTCTTGCTCTTGATAATCCTCGTCCTCAGGTCCTTGCAGCGGAACCTCGGGTGCGCATTCTACGTAGTCAGTACTACGTGTCTGCACCATACACAATACCTGAAATAAGAAAATTCGAGTTCAGTACAGTTTTGTGACGAGTATAAAAATTTTCGAACAATTTAAAAATATTTGAAGTTGAATGAAAATTATAAAAAAATGTGGCCTAGAGTGGCTGCTCGTAGCACTCGAAGTGCCAACAATTTCGCAGTATCCCCGGCAACGGCACCAAAAACTTGACGCAAATTTATTGTGCGCAAAAACGCAAGTGTACGCGTCGAGTAGTATAGGCCTTGTGAGGCCCGAGTCGAACACAAGGATACTCAAAATTGTTGGAGACTCCTACTAACTATTTGCGATCAGCTAAGCCGAATAAAAAATTGAGGGTTGTTGTTGAAATTAAAAGAAAATAAAAATGAAAACAAAACAAACAATCGATTAAAGGTTAATTTAATCAATTCAAAAGGGTATCTTTAGGATTGCGGTTTCACCGCGGGTTTTCATTGTATTAGATTTTATATAATGCCTCAATCTTCTCTCTCTATCTGGGTAATGGCCTGAAAACAGAATTGCCCACTGTCGTGGTGCACTTCACTACTTAGGTTTAGGTCGGTTCCACCGTCGTAGTAACCTATCCCCTAAACTAAGTGCATTACGAACGATCTCTCAGTATCCACCATTAATTTTACACCACCTTGGTCAAGGGATTTATCGATTAACGTAGATTTCGTCTCTTTTCAGCCGTTAATCCTTCTTTCAAAGTGATTAAGGGCATTAGGTTATTATTATGGTGATCAAGCATAACAATATATGGAGAAAACGAAACTATACCACGGATTTAAGAGAGAAAATATGAATTACTATTATAAAACTGTCATACAATGAATCCCCGGGCTACTCCCGGTCCTAAAGATGAAGGGGATTAGCCCCGCATGTTCATCTCACACAAGTACATGGTAGAAATAAGAGAAATCATGTGAAAAACGTGAATTGAGAGGGAAAACTCCTGAACGGAGAAGAACCGATTAATCCTTTGCGTAGAACACGTGCTCTCCCGCCTTTCGGTGGTGAAATTCGTCTTCTCTGGTGTCCGGATCGACTGGGATGAACTTCTGGCCTCCGTTCTCCTCTCTCTCGCTCCTCGGTACTCGTGCAATGGCCCTTCCGATCTCTCCACCATCTGACCGGCCGTCATTAGGTATAAGTCCCTAATTAGGTCGTTAATTAACTCTAGCCGTCCGAATCAATCTGAATCCAACGCATATCTGACGGCATCGATACCATCGACGCGGGTCGATGGTATCGACCCTGTGTGGTAGCGGCAGCCCTTGATTTCTTTTCGTCTGAGAGCCTGTTGTAGTCTCGATACCATCAACCCAAGTCGATGGTATCGACCTCCCTCTCGCGACGGCTTTGTCGTTTTGTGTCGTTGTAGCCTCCTTGTGTCGATGGTATCGACAGGGTGTCGATACTATTGACTGCTTCATCGCCAACAACCTGAAGGTGACTCGATACCATCGACATCCCTGTCGATATTATCGACGCTTTGCTGCTCCTTTCGGCTGGCAACCTGTGACCATGTCGATGGTATCGACGGAAGCAGATACTCATTTTTCCTGAAGTTTAAACATGAAACCAAATCAATTCACACAAATAATAATAATTTGACAATTAATGTTCAAAACGATAAATTGAAGGGGATTAGACATAAAATAGCAACAAAGACCAAAGTGGATGAATTATGCGATTTTAACCATAGAAATGACTAATTAAAGCATAAAACACATATGAAACAGTTCTATAAATGCGACTCAAAATCATCGCATCAACAGGCACAAGGTGTTGGGAGATTCTAAGGAACATGTCCAAAAAGCAGTCTTGGGGTGAAAGAGATGCACCCGAGCAGGTTGGCATTACACATGAAGCAAGGGCCATCAAAGTGCTTAATGACAAGTTGGATCTTATAGCAAAGAAGCTCCTAGAGAAAGAGGACAATGGGTCTGATGATGAAGCACATGCAAAGTATATGCATCAACAGGGATATAGAAATAACAATTATGATTGGAGGAAGGAACAAAATTTTTAGAAGCTGCAGCCTAGCCTAGAGGAAAAGAACAATGAATTGCTTAGCCAGGTGGTGAAACAAAATCAAGAGATGATGAGTACATTCGCCAAGCAGTTACAGTCTCAAGGTGAGATTTTGAATAAATTTGGGCAGACATTACAAAGTCATGGAGCACAAATGAGGGCACTAGAGACGACTGTGACCCAAATTTCCAATGAAGTGGCGGCCATGAAGCATACAAATCAACAAAGACAGGGTGGGAATGCAGATGTTGTTCAAGCACATCATCAAGTGAAATATATCTTTGTGATTTCTGAAGTAGAGCCCCCGGTGGTGGAGGTCCAGGACAAAAGAAAAATGATTTTTGATACGGAAGCTACACCAAGAATAGCGTATCCTCGCAGTCATTATGGACTACTGGGCGGATGTTGTCCATTCAGAAAAATCCGCCAAGAGCACATCGCGGTCGCGCCCACACCTAGGCAAGAGGAGTAGGTGAAGGCCATGCATCATGGTGAAGCTACAGTCACTGAGAGAGGGGAGCAGCCACAAGTCATGCCATCCACGGATGATGTGTCAAATCCTATCCTAGAAGGTGGTGTTGAAGCAAGCTTAGGGGAGGAGACCCCTAAAGTTCCATATGTGCCACCACACAAGCGAGCGAAGGACCCAAACGTGCCTTTCCCGGATAGTCTGAGGCTGAAGAAAGAGCGTAGGCACTACAAGAAATTCTTGGAGATGTTTAGGAAGCTCCATATTAATATTCCATTAGTGGAAATGATAGAACATATTCCAGCATATGGAAGGTTTATCAAGGACATAATCACCAAGAAAAGGTAGATAAAATACACTGACATTTGTGTTGTTGATGAAAAAGTGAGTTCTATAATACAAGGACTACTACCAAGGAAGAGGAAAGATCCAGGATGTTTCTACATCCCATGTTCCATAGGCGGCCAAAATTTTCCACAAGCACAGTGTGACTCAGGGGCCAGCATTAATCTTATGCCACTGTCCACGTTTCAAAATCTTAGATTGAAGAAGCCAACACAAACTTCTATGACAATTGAGTTGGTGGATGGATCCATTGTGAAGCCACAAGGTATATGCGAGGATGTGCTAGTCAAGGTCGACAAATTCATCTTCCCTGTTGACTTTGTGGTCATGGACATGCATGAGTTGGAAGGAGGTGAGATGCTATTGGGAAGGTCGTTCCAAGCTACGGCTGATGTAATCACTGCCATTGGGCGAGGTTACTTGACACTTGGGATTGGTGATGATAGAGTTCAATTCAAATTACCACATGACTCATTGGAGACATCTCTTGACAACCCAGGTTAAAGGTATCTTTATGTCAAGCCTAAGATATTAAACAAGGGCGCTTGTTGGGAGGCAACCCAACTTTCGATTCATTTTTATGTTTGGTTATGTTCTTTTATGTTTATATACTTGGTTTTTGCTTATGTTTTGATAATTTTTGTAAAAATGGTACCCTAACTTGTGTTTTGAAGTGTGCAGAATGTTAAGGTCGATACTATCGACATCCATGTCGATAGTATCGAGTTTGGATCAGTAAACGCTGAAGAAAAGTCGATACCATCGACCCTAGGGTCGATAGTATCGAGATTCCTGAAGATTTACAGAAAAATTGGTGACAGTAAAGTCGATACCATCGACCCTAGGGTCGATAGTATCGACACTTTTGAGTTCCCATGCTTTTAGATGCGTCGATTTAGCAAAATTGCTGAGTCTGGGTCGGTCGATGGTATCGACACCTGCAGGACAACTACATAAAATAGGTCGTAAAAGGTATCAAAATGAGATTTTTTCGAACCGTTTTTTGCAGAGGAAAGATGGATGAAGCAAGTCACGTCTTAGAACCACTAAGACACAAAAATGGGCTACAAAAAGGAGGGAGATAGCAAGTATCACTTGGTCCACTTGAGCATCTAACCATCCTTATTCACCACACTTCAAAGCGAACGATACCGCTGTTCCACCTCTTAAGTGAGAATGTTGACTATGAGGCCATAGTCATATTCAAGCTTGGGGGGGTGTTAGAACAACCCTCTATCTTAGTTTTTACTTACTTATTCATGTTGCTTTTACTTTTGAGATATTATTTGTTTTTATTTCTAGGTTTACTGCTTTTGTAGGATCCACATCTATCTAGTGTAATATGTGGAGCAATAAATGCATGGTTTCAATTGGGAGTTTTACTCTTGGGTTGTGTGCACATAAAAATGAGCATTTTGAGAACTGTTTGAGCTTATTCTTGTTAGTAATTGAGTTGCATAACTGAGGAAGTGCTTGGGTGAGTCAGCTTCAGGACATGGGGACATGAATGACCATCTTTATTGTCCAAGGAAAAGTGATTGGCAAGGATGTTTGAGCCCAAACCGACCAAACACTAACTTGACCTTAGACTAAAGTTTAAGAGAGAAATCCTTCAATTACCCTGTACACAGGTCTTTAGAGAGGGACATATGATATTTTCGGAAGGTTCTGTCAATTAGTCTTGTGATCTGATCCACCGCAATTTCATTCACACTCCACCATAAGAAATGGGAGCACATTATTGTCTTTCACTTTTTGATTGCATCTCATGTAGATAGGTATTGCATTATATCTATTTTCACATTTTTTTTGCATGAAAATGAAAAAAAAAAGATAGAGTAGTTATACATGCACATTATCCTTAGATGTGTGTCATTTAATTGCATAACTATCATTATGTAGTTGCATTTGCATCTTTTGAGCATATTGTACACCATGTATCTTATGTTACTTTGAAAACATTAAAGGTGGTGATCTTGATCCATACCCTCCAAATAGAATGCTTCAAATGTATAATTTATGTAACAAGAAGTGAGCTCGACAAATAATTCATTGTCATCTATGAAAATAAGGGCTTGAAAAAAAATGAAGAAAAATTGAAAAAAAAAAGAAAAAAAGAATTGAGAAGTAATAAAGAAGAAGAGGGAGAAAGGAACATGTTCTCACCGGAGAATTAAGAAGAATAAGCACATGGTGTAGTTTTCTTAGATATTCCATCTCACCTTGAGACAGAATGATAGTGCATGCATCATTCCACCAAATATATAGCATTAGGACATTTTCACTTGCATTTTGCATCATGATATGTCATTAATTTTTGTATTGCATGATTGAAGGTTATGTGCTTCCATCTCTTCCACAACCACCTATCCCATCCACCCGTTGCTCTAATCGGTAGGCCACCCATGATATTCTCCTCAATCATTAATATCAGGAGATCTGCTTCCATTTAGATGGTAGTTAGGAAATGAGCAACGTAGATAGGAGATCACAAGATGCATCAAGTATGGACCAAATGAGTTTATCATATTAACTGCTTTAATTGATAGTGTTTCACTGATTGGGGGACAGACATCTTTTACGTAGGTCTTTGGTCGCCTAGATGGCAGTTAGTGTTCAGTGGTCAATGAGGGCCGGTTTGTGGAAAGAAAGTGGGGATGATGTGGATTCATTTCATGTATTTATGTCCTATTGTTGACTTATCTCAACCAGATCCAAAGTTCTGTTGCTCGAGGACGAGCAAGGTTTAAGCTTAGGGGAGTTTGATGCATGGGTTTTGAGTCACTTTTATAGGCTTATTTTATATATGTTTTATGCATGTATTTGTCATTTTCTTGATTATATTTGCATAATTCACTATAGTTGGCCTTTAAAATCTTTTTGCATCAAATTATACTTCTTTTATCATATTTATATGATTTTATATAATACTCGAACTTATACACATGTTTCGGCACTTTTTCAGGCACTTTTGCATTGTCCAGAGGTCAATAGTATCGACATTTTATCAGAAAGCAACCCCAAAACATGATCTTAGAAGGAAAAACCTGTATCATGGTCGATACCATTGACCTGGGGGTCGATACTATCGACAACGTCGGGATCTGGCGATTTTTAACACTAAAACGGAGCGTTTTAATCTGACGGTTGAGCTTTTTTGGAGCCGTAAAGTGGTCCTATGACCTAAGAAGAGCACGGCCGACCCTAGGGGGATCTCATATCGTGTTGCACAACATCTAAGAAGGAGAGAGAGAGGAGACAAGAGACGAAGGCCGTCAACCGAGCGATCCGGGCACCTCCGACGGGCGATTTTACTGCCGGAAGACTGCAAAACGCACGTTTCTCGAGGAGGATCTCCAGGAACACCTTTGTATCATGGGTTACACGAGTTTGCTCCATGTTTCCCATGTTTTTCTTCTCTACTCCTATGTATTTTTCATTGTCAACCATGTGGGGCTAATCCCCTTAATCTTTAGGACCGGGAGTAGCTCGGGGAAGCATTGGAGGGGAATTGACTCTGATACCATTTGTAACACCCGGGCTCACTGCCCATGGCTCTAGTAGAGTTTCAGGAACGACTACTGGCCCCACAAACCACCACTAGCCTTAACTACGCACTTTGTCCACACTGACACGCAAGCCAGGATCAACTTCCCGACTGGTCACCCATCCTAGTACTACTCCAAGCCGAGCACGCTTAACTATGGAGTTCTTTAGTGATGGGCTCCCGGAAAAGGATGTGCACCTTGGTGATATGGGTAGTCCAATCATTCCTTTTAAGATCATGTTATCCGAGGCCTCAAATCATGGGATGTTACAGTAACCCTATTTGTTTTGTCTAAGTAAGTTGCTTAGAAATTCAATATAATCCTCTAAGGTATTTTGTTATCATGTGACACACTTATGTTCCAAGTTTGGTCCTGATTGAATGTTGTTTGAGCAATGTTCTTTTATTTTGGAACAAAGTACAATTTACCCAAGATGAGGGGCTATATTGAAAAATTTCACATGTTGAACATGCCTTAAGTGTTTTAGCATCATAAGAGAGATAATGATGCTAAGTGTTGGCTTGTGGAAAGCCTAAATTCCAAGTTTGAACTTGTGTGAATAATGTTAGTACCTTGTGCACCAATTTTGGTACAAATAGTAATTTACCCAAAATGTGGGGTTGATATGCAAATTACCACCTATAGAATGTTCCTACTTCCTCTATGTATCATTTAGAGGAGAGATAAAGAAGGATACACCATTTTTGAATCAATTATGAGAGATGGTAATCTTCGTGATGAAATGACCAAGAAAAGGGTTGAATATGAAACTTTAACTTGAGTTGTATCAAGTTGAAAAGCTTATATATGAGTACCCATCAGCCAAGGAGCCATAGGAGGAGCATCATATCAGTTTTTAGACTCTTGGAAAAGTCCATGACGTTCAAAGCACCTCAAGGAGGTGAAGTGTATCGGTTTACAACTTCCTTAGAAAAGTTGTATCGGGTTGTGAATAAAGTGGTGATTTAGTTGATATATTTTATTCAAAGAGATAAGTAATGGACGAAATTTCATCCCTAGATTATCCTTAAGTGTTTTGCATGTCAAGATAAATGTTAATGCATGTATGTACACATGTCACCCATGCATGGAAACGTGGCACCTAGTAGCTCAAATTGATGACACCTCATATTCACACTTGTTCATGAACAACAAGTATATATACCCCTTCTTTCACTCCTTAGTGAACGTTTTCGAATCCTACCACCTCCTTGCTCTCATATATAGTGCATAGGGTCCTTGTATCATGTAGGAGTGAAGTGGTATCATGCATAGGGCCTTGGGTATCATCCATATCAAGATTATATCGGCCAAGTAGGGTGATATCGGCCTAGTGGGGTGATATCAGCCATAGTGAAGTGTTTTGATCACAAGTGAGGGGGATATCATCCACAAGTGATGGCATATCGTGCAAGGGTAGTCAAGTATCATTCTAGGTGATAAGGAGCAAGAGGGATCTCAATATTTAACCCTAAGGTGAGGCCATGATCATCTTCAACCTTGGATTGAAACATGATTTATTGTTATGATCTTCCTTTCTTTTCTTCTTCACCAATTGATTATCCTTGGTGATTCCTTGTATATGAAGGAGTTGTGAACGAGCCTTGGACTTTTGATAAGTCATATTCAACCTTAGGAACGTGGATCTTTGGAGATTGGAGCTTTGAAGTTAGTCTTGAGGTGGGTTATATGACTTGAACTCTATCATGTTATTATTCATCACAGAAATTGCTATATTTAATGATCTACTTTTAATTCCGAAATTTTCTGAAATAGTTGATGACATTATGAGTTCTAGTAGATTCTCAGACCTTTTTTCATGAACTATAATAGTTAGAACGAAGGTCTAGATCTTGAAGAAGATGGTATCACGTTATAAAGTGATATCGGGTTCAAGCACACAAGCAAGCACCTCTAACCCAATATGGTGATGCACCTACTCCACTAAAATGATATGGATATGATTTTATACCTTCTTGCACGATATGGTGGTGTAGTATACACCTATTGCACGATAGGAGGTCAAGCATACACCTCAAAAATGATATTGGGTTAAGTACACACCTCTTTGCCCGATATAGTGTGAAGCACACACACACCTCTCTGCCCGATATGGTGTGAAGCACACACACACATCTCTTACCGATATGGTGTGAAGCACACACACAGCTCTCTTCCTGATATGGTGTGAAGCACACACACACCTCTCTTCCCAATATGGTGTGAAGCACACACACACTCTCTACCCGATATGGTGTGAAGCACACACATACCTCTCTGCCTGATATGGTGTAAAGCAAGCATACACCTCTTGCCCGATATGGTAAGCATACATACACCTCTAAAGTGATATGGGTAGAAAGAATATACCAATAAACCGATATTGGGTTAAGCATACACCTCTTGGACAATATGGTGTTGAGCACATATCTTTAAAATGATATGGTGGGTAACCCAATACACTAAATGACAAAAGTGGTAAGGTGGTTAATACCCTAGAACATGTGATGGCCAATACACTAAAGTATGGTATGGCCAATATCTTCAAGTGAGGTGAGGACGTTACACTCATGTATGGTGAAGATGATACACCATATGATTGGTAAGGATGATACCTTGATGTGTAAGGGTATGAGGGATATGACGATGTCTAGCTCAATATACACCTAACCCAATACATGTGTTCAACTTGACATACATGATTCAATCTGATGCACGTTGTAAAGGTGAGGGCAAGAAACTCTTAGGAGTGATGAGTGTAACACCAAGTAATGGTGTGTCTAATACCTTGATAGATGAAACACCGAGAGTGGTTGATAATGGACAACCTTATATCAATAATGCCTTAACCCGAGATGAGCCCATATCATTGATGATGGTTGGATAATTCAAATGTGTGACTTATGGCCAATACACTACATGATAAATGTGATGTGTTAGCATAAAGTATTAGGATGGGATATACCCTACTACAAGATAAGTTGATGAACTTAAGTAAGTTAAAAGTAATGAGGGAAGTAATACATCAAGGCATGATAAATACCACATCCAGCACCTCAAGGTTGTTGCACCTTTATGCACCTTAAATCCAATATACTTGGATGAGTAACACATGAAGTGTGTCATGTCAATTGTTACATTGAGATGTAATGCACTTTGATAAGTGTAGGCTAACATACCTTGAGAAAGGGTTAAGCCAAGATAATAAAGTATGATGTAATCAATATCCTAGAGAAGATTGGAGAGAAACTCATACCTTGTGTTGATAATCATTTAATGATAAAAGATGAGAATAAAGTAGATTTTAAGCCTAAATGAAAGTAGGGAACAAATAAGGATAGGGTTATGGAAGCGGAGCGGGGGGTTGCGGCGGTGGGCGATCCTGGAGAGACGGAAGGCATAGTCCCTGCGGGGACTGAGGAAACATCGGAAGGCAGGAATAAGGAGGATTACAATCTCCAACACAAGCAGAACCATGGGAGATGATCAAGAAGCCCAGGACGAGAGAGATCTGGCCGCGCAGAAGCACAACAAATCATCAACGTCATGAGCTCTGGGAAGATCTGTATCCCGAATATGGGATTAGAGTTCCATTATGAAGGCATGAGGGGATCATCGCAATCAAAGAACCAAAGCACAGAAACACAGAAGGAAAGATGTGAAACCGGCAATACTTATACCTCGGAGGCAGGAGGAGTCACACCCCCAACCGGGCTATTCCCGCCACTCTCAGGCAGCAACCAAGGTGTACAGGCACCCCCGATACCTAACACAGAAAATGCATGGGGGTCTAATAGATCCAGATCCAGTACCACATCGGCGGCGAATGGATCAACCGATCTATTTCTCAACAAGCTCTTTGAATAACATCTCGATCCGGAGGCGATGAATCTTTACTTCTCTGACGGACAGCCAAAAATAACCATCGAACCAATGTACAAATATTTTCTTGTTAGATCGTGGCAATACGCTGTCGTAGTGAAAGCAATGGGGACTCAACTCGGGTACATGACCTTGAGGGACTGCCTACGAGCTATGTGGATCTTAGTAGGCAAATACAACATCTATGAATTGGATCTGAATTATTTCGTCATTCAACTATCGTGCCAGCGCGATTACGAGATGGCCATGATAGGAGGACCTTGGAAATTTTTTGGCTACAACCTGATCGGCTGGGACTGGAACCCCTCTTTCATCCCCTCACCCGATCTTTCGAGGAAGATTGTCTGCTGGGCTGGAATCCTTAATCTACCTTTGCATCTTTACGTCCAAACTATCTTTGATTGTATTGGAAAGGCATTAGGCCACCCGGTCAAGGTAGATGATCATACTATCCAACGGATAAGAAGCAAGTTTGCTCGACTCGTCGTCGAACTAGACACAACGACCGAACTGGCATCCAATATTGTAATTAATGGAATAGAGTTTGAAATAGAATATGAAGGCATCCCGTTTCAATGTGCAGCTTGTGGTGAAGGAGACCATACGTCATTGCAATGCACTGCAGGGACTAAGCAACAAGAAACTAACATGAATGCACCATCGGCAACCACAGACGCAACCCCTACTGAACCCGTCAATCCGTGGAGAACACAGCGACACAGACGAGGGCCACCAGGGAAACCAGTAGGCCTCTGGTATACCTTCAAACAAGACCATTAATATGAGGAATCAGTTCAATGATCTCATCGATTTGGAAGAATCCACTGAAGCAGCCACGATCAATAGCCAACAAGGAAAGAAGGCAACCGAAAACTCAGTGGGACATAAGAACCGTAAGATCTGGAGGAAGAAGAAGACTGTGAGCACATTTGAGAATGTTGAACAGACGACAGAAGCTCTTAGGGACATTTCAAATCAACTCATTCAAACAACCAAAGGTCAGAAAATCGATGCGCAAGCCAAAAAATCCTCAAACCACACTGCGGTGTACCCGGAGATCGACGAGGTGATCGAGATCATCCCAGACGCTGAAGAACCAATGTCCACCATTGCCACAACGCAAACCAGCCGCAGCAGAAAGAAGAAACGGGACACTGGCCCATCTACGGTAGATAACTCTACCCCCAGAAACTCTTCTAGTGGGAAGATATTTAAGGGGAGTGGAACGAAGATGAAGCGATCCGGGACTGTGAAATCTACCATCAGAAGAAGCCCAAGGCTAAGAGGAAGTTCGGATGCAGAGGTTATTCTGGAAGCACTGAGTGGTGCAGATAATAAGGAGAACACTAAGGCCTAAGCTTAACCTTCCTTTCCCAAGCTTCACCTACCACAGGACTTGCTTGATGTCCAAGCTTTTGTGTTGGAATATCTGAGGCATTGGAAACGATGACACCTGCAGAATCTTAAAAGAACTGGTTTCTATCCATAAACCTGCTATCACGGTTGTGTTCAAACCTAGAATAAGTGATGATAGAGCTACCCAGACTATCAAGAAGATAGGCTTTTCAAACTCCCACAGATCCGAAGCACGGGGCTTCTCGGGAAGGATCTGGCTCTGCTGGAACTCAGCCTTGTGCGATGTGAAAATCCTAAAGATGCATCGACAATTCATTACTTGCAAAGTTAATAATTCTTATCTTTCTACATTTTTTTATGCCAACCCGCACTATCAGGTCTGTAGTCTCCTCTGGAAACACATCTGCAATATGGGAAAATGCTTTACTGAGCCTTGGATCGTCGCGGGAGACTTCAACGCAACCACTTCCCCAACCGAGACGCTTGGCTACCAGAAGTATAATCACCGCGAGACCCATCTCTTCTCTGCCACTATGCTCGAAGCAGGCCTCACCGATCTTGGCTTCTCCGGGCAAAGATTCACCTTCAGGCATGGCCTCAATTAAAGAAGACTAGATCGGAGCATGGCCAACAACGATTTTCTAAACTCTTTCCCGGAGGTTGCTGTGACCCACCTACTGAAGATATAATCCGATCACAGCCCCCTGCTAATTTAGACTAAGAAGGTTCTAAGCAGTAAGAAGAGGTTCATTACCAACGCTTCATGGGCGTATGACCACTCTTTCACTCACTGCCTTGAACGACACTGGCATAAAGATCTGCAGTTTCATGAGGCCCTTACACTAGCCAAGCCCCAGATCTGTGCCTGGGACGCTGACAAGCATAAAAAACAATGGGCCACCTAGGAACGCCTTTTATGAAATATTGACATCCTTCAAACGAACTTAGCCAACCAGTATGACGATATAATAGACAATTTATGTTCTCAAATGTAGGGCGAGCTGAACCTAATCCTCAAGCACAAGGAGGAGGACTGGAAGCAGAAGAGCCATATCAATTGGCTTAGGGAGGGGGACTCCAACACTCGCTTCTACCAAGCATTCGTGAACCAGAGGAGAAGGTCCAATAAGTGCAATATTATCAAAGGCCCAACAGGAGATTGGATTACTGATGAGGAGGATATTTTTGGGCTGGTCACCGACTATTTCATCGACCTGTTCACCACCCCCAGCAACACCTGCCAACGAGACATTAACAAGATCCCTGCTCGCTTCACTCCCGTATCTGATGATGAGCGCCGCAGCTTATCTAAGCAAATACATCCGATAGAGATCTTTAAAATCCTGAAAACCATGGACCCCTACAAAGCAACGGGTCCGGATGGCACAACAACCCATTTCCTGATATCAAACTAGTCGACTGTTAAAGAGACTACTGCAAAACGGTCTAGGAGGCTCTCAGCTCCGGATACCTTGATGAAATACTTTGCGATGCCACTGTGGTTCTCATTCCTAAAGTGCCCAGACCTGAACTCAAAAGCCAATTCCGTCCTATCTCACTCAACAACACCATACTCAAGATTTGTTCTAAGGTTGTGGTCGAAAGATTAAAGAAGTGGTTATCGGACTGGATCAACCCTGTGCAAAGCGCCTTCATTCCGGGGAGGAAGATCTCTGACAATATTTCTGGAGCCCAGGAAATCATACACTATATGAAAAGGAAGAACTCCAAGAAGACTATGGCCATTAAAATCGACCTCATGAAAGCTTATGATAGATTGGCATGGAACTTTGTTGAAGATACCTTAAAAAGAGTGAACATCCCTACCTGTATGATTGATTACATCATGAACTCCATATCTGGGGGCAGCTCGACCATAGTGTGGAATGGCAGGAGCTCGACTAAATTTAGACCCAGGAGGGGTCTCAGACAGGGCAATCCCATGAGCCCATACATCTTCGTGCTTTGCATTGAATGCCTGAGCCAAATGATCGAAGACTGTGTCAGTGCACGGAGATGGAAACCCATACAGTTGGGTAGAAGGGGACCGCTGATCGCTCATCTTTGCTTTTCCGATGACATTCTTTTATTTGCCAAAGCAAACATCACTAACATGGATACCATTCTACTTTGTTTTAAATAATTTGAACTCGCCTCTAGTCAAGCCATCTCGATTGATAAAACAAGAATTTTCTTTTCCAAAAGCGTCTCAGTTCGGGAGGCCGCCTAGATTTGCACTCGGAGCGGGTTGCAAAGATCTCAGGACCTGGGGAAATATCTAGGGGTCCCTATCCTCCACACAAGGGTGAACAGGAAGACATATAATGAAGTTCTCGATAAAGTGACTAGTAGAGTTAGCTCCTGGGCCACACAGAACCTGTCCGTGGCTGGGCGTGTATGTCTTGCCAAGAGTACTCTAGCCACCATTCCAACTTATATCATGCAAATGACAAAGCTCCCTCTCCAACTTTGTGACAGAATCGACAGAGAAATCAGGCAATTCATATGGAGTGGCAGACGAAATAGAAGAGGGACACATCTTGTGGCTTGGGAACGGCTCACCAGCAAGAAGATCCACGGGGGGCTTGGCCTCAAAGCCATGAGAGACTGGAACCAAGCTTTGCTCTTAAGACATAGCTGGGATATTTGGAGCGGAAGGAAATCTTTATGGAGTATGGCCATGCGAGACAAACTACTTAATAGCAACCCAAGGACACAATCTAATATGTCTCGGCTGGCAAGAGCTGTTCTACAATCGAGCTCCTTTATGAAGGCCAACACCTTCCTATGCCCTATGAGCAGAAATGGTATCAACGTATGGACTAACTGTTGTCTACCGCGCGGTAACCGTCTGGAGAATCATGCCGTGAGAACCATCCCAGAGGAGCTTCGCAACCTAAAAGTGAGTAGCCTTGTGAATTTGGATGTCCAGTGGGATTGTGACTTCCTCAAATACTAGCTCTCTGCAGACGCTACCCAGGAAATCTACAAAGTTCAACCACCTATCGATTCGGAGGCAGAAGACATGTGTGTCTGGAAACTAACTAATGGAGGAAGCTACACAGCCAAATCTGCCTATACGGCCTTGCGCACAAGCTCTGAAGTCAAGTGCCCCGGCCAATGGCGACTCATCTAGAGTGCCCAGGTTGCTGCGAAGGTCAAGACTTTCATGTGGATCATTGTCAATGGAGCTCTTCTTACTAACTGGAAATGCAGACGCCGACAGATGACTACCAACTCTACATGCAGACGGTGCAATACCGATGAAGAAACCAGTCTCCATGCTTTGAGGGACTGTGTGAAGGTGAAACCCGTCTCGCAACAATTACCTGTTGTATCTATGCTTGCTTCCTTCTGGACTACAAACAACTTTGAGCAATGGCTCAGACTAAACATACGCTCCATGGAGGAAACCAGGAACACCTTTCTCATAGCCTGTTGGGCGATTTGGAAACAACGCAAGATAGAGATCTTTGAAAAAAAAGAGGCGCCCATCCCACAACAAGTCACTAGAATCTTACTGGAAATTAGAAGATTGAAACAAGCATGGGAACTCGCGGCAGCTACAACGCTTACACAAAGGCCGACTCAACAGGTGCCCCACACCATGAGCCATTTACTCATGCAGATCCACGCTGTTTGGAAGAAGGGAAGAGGTGCTATAGCAGTCGTCATGAAAAATTAGAATAACCAGTGGATGGGAGGAGTAGGACAACTGATTACTGCAGGCAGTTCCCTTGAGGCAGAGCTGATGGCCATTTCCCTAGCAGTAAAAATCATCAAATCCACTGACCTGCAAGGCATCACAGTGGAAACGGATTGTATGTCGGCTACGAAGATGTTAGAAGAGGATTATAGAAGCCACCCACGATATGCCAATATCATTAGGGGGATCCAAATGTTACTGAAGAACACTGCGCATGTTACTTATATGGAGAGAGAGCAAAATGGTCCAGCTGATGCGTTGGCAAAACTTCATTTTCAAAACAACATTGGAATCCAATACTATGATACACCCCCCAAAATAGTACTTGACACTGGTCAGGTATAGAACTGTAATGGTAGTAATACTACAATGTTTAATTCATTGCAAATAACCAAAATATGTAATTTGAAGTTGAATATGCTTGCACGAGGTGAGCAAGATGAATAAAACTATCGTCTGACTTCTTAAAAAGATGAGAATAAATAAGTATGATTGAATACTTATGATATCAACGTATGCCCCTAGATGTATGGAGCACTGAATTAGGGTTTGAATTAATAATATAAACTTGAAACCCTATTCGGATATAAAGGGAAACCCTAACCCTAATAATGGGAAAGTTGTATTTCTCTTATTACATAAGCCTTGTGAGGCTTGTTAAATACTTGTATAACAAGTATATTGATTGATGGCCTTGTGAGCCATATGAATAAGTTGTTGCCTAGTGAGAGGTGACAAGATGTGTAATGGCCTTGTGAGCCATATGAGTAAGTTGTTGCCTAGTGAGAGGTGACAAGATATGTAATGGCCTTGTGAGCCATATGAATAAGTTGTTGCCTAGTGAGAGGTGATAAGATGTGTAATGGCCTTGTGAGCCATATGGAATACTTGTACAACAAGTAAAATGGATACATGGGTCTGAGGACCTAGAGGTAATGTTTATCTGTTATAGAGATAACAATGTTGTGTGAGGATCCAAGGGTTTGAATACCTAGAACCAGTAATCATGATAATGATGTGAAGGGATGAGAATTCCTAGTAATGTGATGAGGGACTGAGATCCCAAGTATCATGTGTTTTATAGATCTGAAAAGTATGTGATAGATGTATTACACTTTTCTTTGTAGCATTTGTTGTGATTAATAATTATAACTTGTTTGATGCTAAAAGAATGATGTAATACATGTAATATATCATTAGGAACTATAAAACATTGCCCTAACCATAGATCCATCAATGTCAGGATTTGTTGAATGGTGAAATGGGTTCCCCGCGGCACAACCCAGAGTGCATACTTTTGAGTATGTGGGGGCGTAAATACGGACGGCCATGTGTGAGTCGATCCCCTTATGAGCCTGAAATGAATGGGGATTTGGATATATGTCATATCCTGGCTCAAGTGTGACTTCAGTCGTAGACTCTATGTTGAGCACGGTGAACTGGCCCGTGGCTCAGAGTATGGTGCTTGTGTCACCATGACTCAGTAATTTTATAACTGGGGACAGTTGTTAGTAGATGTTTCCCCTAAGAGAGTGCAGTTGATGTTGTAGCTCTAAGCGAGGATGCCTATGTACCCTGGCATAGCTATTTGCAGCCGGCACAAGATGTTCTGCTAAAATTAAGTGGTCTCGTACTGACCGAGACAAGTGAGGTCATGGCAACTAGCTCTCCCATTGACCTTGTATGGTACCGACTTGTGAGAAGTTTGTGGTCGGTTGAAGATGAACGAGGTATGCTTCATCTCCTCAGGGCATAAGCGTGATTGTTAAAATATGTTCATCCGTGTAGCATATCTACTTAAGGATCGAATATGAGAAATATTTTTTGATGCACAATTTAGTTATACATCTTAGTTGATAGATGATATTTATGTTTCTTTACATTCCTTGCAAAGCAGATAGATGATTTATAACTCTACCATGGGTAGATGCAATGTTCTCCTTAAGAAAGGAGATTACTTCATTCTATTCATATAGTCAACTATCCTGCCTATTAATATAAAAAGAACCTCTACTCAATTTATAAATACTTAATCTATGATAATAATATGGTCAGTAGAGAGTTATATCTCTCGCTGGGACAATTGTCTCACCCCGTGGGATCCACATTTTTAGGTGGACATGCACGAGGTGATGAAGATCTTTCTGTAGAGGAGGAACAACAACTGAGGTAACAGTGATAGCTCAGGTTGAGTGTATTGTCGGTCATGTCTTGTAGATAGAAGTCCTATGTTTCATCTATGTACTCTCAGGTCCTTGGAGTTGGTTTGTACTGGTTTCATGAATGATCTGAGATTTTGGCTTGAATGCCTCGAGGTCTTATGTTTCTCTAGTATGTGTTTTGATAGAGCAACTATTATATGTTTTCCTCAAGATGAGATGTTGTACTATGTAATCATGATATGTATGAGTTTTAGATCTTTCAGTAAGAGTTTTCTGGAAAAGGATCTCCTTGCAAAATGGTTTTAAATTTTAGTGATTTTTGTTAATCCTCTTATTATGTTTATTCTTCTTAATTAGTAATGATTTGTTTGTCGGTTTGATGACGGTCGTTATAGTGTCCCTCAAATGTGACCATATTTTAGCACACTTACCACCACAACATGACCAAAACCCTTGTAGAAACTGAGGTCAAGCGGGGGTTCCAACAAGCTGGCCCTCTAGTTTTTTGGATGGACTCTACTAGAAGTTGGTATGTGACCTATCCAGTTCAATAGGAATTGAGACATAGGAAGGCAAGGCGAGCACTAGGAACATAACCCCTCATTTTTCTACTTTAAGGACTCAGCAGGCGGGGACGCATCAAGCACATGCTCACTTTATCTTTTTCACTTTAAAAGCCTACAAAAATTCCAGTTAAATATGCCCAGGAGGCCCCAGAGGTCGGGCTCGCATCAAACACATGCCTTTGTTTTTCACTTTAACTAGTCAATAAAATGCCATCCAAACAGGAAATTCAACTGTGTGCCAATTCATTTTCTGAAAGGAAACAAATTAACACGGTCCTAATCTAATTTATATGTTTTTTATGAGATGTGATAGTTATGATAATTAAATAGGTGATGTGGGTGAAATGTATATGTTTTAATGTCATTTGAATATTATTTTCAACCCATTTTAAATCATTTTATTTGCATTGCAAATTTGAATCCAACCTTAGCTAATCATCATTCTCAACAATTCATTCTAAATATTGTTCTTAATAACGAATTTTTAAGTGATTTCTCAAACTAGTTGTCATTTGAATTTGACCCTTTTAGATATAATGTGGTTGACTTGTCTGCTTGCGGGTGAGTGATATTGCATTTGGGGGAAATGATTAAATCTAAGATTGTTTTATCTTTGAGAAATTCTTGTGCAATAAAAAATCACATCAATGTACATATAAGTCATATTTGATGCAATATGATCATTAAAAAATAATAAGAGAGGTGGAGTCCCATTTCATGACATAAGTCATCAAAGTTTATTGATGTAGAGCAACCATAAATATTTAAAGCACATTTGTTCATGTTTGACCATAAAATTAAATATCTTAGCATTAATAATTCATATAAAGTTATGTCCATGCCATATTCATGTCTCAAGATCATCTTAGGGACATAAATAGATCATGATTGAATCTTGGCACAAAATGCATCAAATGTCACTGATCTAGAGGTACAAAGTCAAGTCATTATTGGACATAATTTGACATAATAGCACATTCATTTCTTTCAAAAAGAGTAAAATAACCCATTTTTATAAGATCAATAGATAACATGTAAATTCAACTATTTAGACCATTTTAATGGGTATATTATATCATATATTAAATTTGACCAAATGAATCATTTTCTGCCATTTTTTGTGAAGTGTGGTCACTTTCTAGCATATGAAAGGGGAAGGTATAATATTTGCCAAATTTTGTGAATGTAATAGCCCTTTGATGAGGGGTGCACTGTGGAATTGTCCTGATCCAGAGGCTCCCATGGCATGCACCCACTACTAAAGGGAGGGAAGAGAGAGAGGCTTTGATGATCTGACCCCTCCATCTAGTGTCTCCCTAGATTAGATAGTGATGTGGTCATTACCCTCCCTGAACCGCGTGTATTGGGGTGTTGTTGTCGTGGCAACTAATGTCGGGCAGGGAAGGAGGAGCAGGAGGTGGAGTGGTTGGGGAAACCTACAAAGAGGCTTGCTGGGCTTGAATTGAGTGTGGGAAGTCAATTGTGACCGTAATTCTTGTTGTGGGTGATATGAGGTGTTTGTACATACAAATTCACTATAGAAGAGATTCTCTAGAGTTTAACCTAAACAAATGACAATCAACTCACTTGCAAGAGAGTGAATCGATCATAGTATAGAATGGGGTCGACCACAACAAACAAATTGATTAAGAATTGTTTCAAACCTATTACTAAGAACAATATTTAAATGTTGTTGTTTGATAAATATTACAAATAAAACTAGAATTAAAGATTGTAGAAGCAAAATTGATTAAAGTGAAGATTTAATTCAATTAATAAAAAGATATTGGGCCTATATCGGGTTCCCTACCACGTTCTACTTAGTTATTTTAATCGATACAACTCCTCAGATTAAGTATGTTACATTAAGATCAAGTTGATTTTGTCCTTATGAAATACAATCTCACAAAGATGAATTCCCCACACACCCGAGATCTCAGTGTTCATGGTTCATTATCCAATAATCTTGTAGAACTCCATTCGGTATCACTTCTATATTTCTACGCATTCTTTTAGTATTCTAACCTAAAGGTATGTGTTCACTTAACCAAATATTATAACAACAAGAAAGATGATAGATCAAGTCATAAATTAAGTGCAAAGATCGGATGCAACACATTTAACAAACACAATTCTTGGAGTCAATATCAACTAGAGAAAGATATAGGCTATGGGGATATGCCTCATGCCCTAGTAATGAGATATAGTTTCTCGTAATAATAATAAATGCAAAGGTACATATAGGAAGAGAGGGAGTATGTTGTTAGGGGTGTAGAAGAAGAACATGATTATATTTGACTCTATTCTACAGTCTAGTAGCAATTTGGCAGTATATGTGAGGAAGATGATGGATCCTTCTCTCCTTTCCTTGCTTTGTGCACCTAAAGGAGTCTATGAGATGATAGGGTATGGTCTCCTTTGATGTTTTTCCTACCCCTCCTTTTATAGAGAAGGAAGGTGACCACAAAACCTTAATAGTGTCCCGATGCTGGCTAAAAAGACTGGGTCATCTGTTCCTGTCAGTCAGCTGAAGGTCCACTATATTGATTGGAGTGAGTTGATGCTTGGGCTCATATGTAGGTCGATTTATTGGTTGGAGTATCACTCAGTAAAATGAGATAAGTTGATACTCAGGCTCATATGCAGATCATTTTGACCAGTTCGAGGTGAATTAATTGATTCATCTACAATAAAAGTACTCTCTTTTTCATGTTGAGTAAGTATATCGGTTTCTAGTTGACCAGTTAATTTGCGTCATGATCCTGTCTGATTCTCACTGATGAGTCGGCCGATTGGATGTATAAATCAACTGATTCAAAATTTTGGGAGACTAAGATATGCACTTGAAGCCTCCTTGATCTTCTAATTCATTGAGTATTCTTTTTGGAGGGGGGTTCTTTGTATTTGGAGTTAATGGGTACATTTGGGTTGTTTTCCAACAATAAATGAGAAAATCTAACTAAAACTCTAATTTTGAAGACAAAAATAAAATTAAAGTATTTAAATCCTAAAACTGGGATATACCAACACAATATTCCTAAGAAATTATTTAAAGCAATTATAATAGATGAATATTGTAAGGTCCCTAAACTTGTTTAATGAGTTGAATGAGCTTAATTATCATAATTTAATTCTTATAACCCTAATATAACCTTGTGATATGCTTTTAAATCATAATACAAGCTTAATTTCCAAATTTGGTCCAATTTGGACACTGTTTGAGCAAGTTATGTAATTTTATGCACATTTTGGACTTTTCTATAATTTACCCAATTGAGAGGTTTTCTTTGCAATTTATCACTTGCATTATGTTTATTGGATATTATATCATCATTCTTCAGCTTGTTGATACATGGGGCACCTATTTAAACCTTGGTTTGAAGGTGTTTTCTCCAAGGTTAGTTTAGGATTTACCCCTTCATGGATGAGCTACCTTTAGTAGCTATCAACTAATGAGTTATTTGTTTTACTTGGAAATTCAAGAAACGAGGGATATGTATGTCTCTATGGATGGTGGGGGAGCTTCTTGTGTATGTTCTTTTATATTCTTAATGGTTTAAGGCCATGGACACTTGGAAAGATACTAGAACTTCAACTTTTTCTTTTTACTTATCTTAAAGTTTCATATACTTATCCCCAAGCACCAAAACGAGCCATTTTCTCTCGACCACTTCCCTACTTCTCCCAAACTCGTTCTCCCTCTGTTCTTCTATGAATTTTTCTGTCCAAGGAAGAAGAAAGTGGGGATCTTCTTGGGCAAAGGATCTAGGGTTGCAATTGACTTCATTTTAGGGTTGAAAAAGCTTCCTTCTAGTGATCTTGACCTAAAAGAGTAATAATTCCCTTCTTTCCTCCTTCTATTTCTTTTTTATCCTTCCTCCTAGATTTCTCCAGGTCGGAAACTTGTTGTTCCATAGTATAAATTATTCTAAAGCTCTAAAACCCTACCTTTCTTGCTCCTTATGCTTAGGGTTTGCTCATTTGATGAAGGAAGGTGCTAGATGGACGAATTCATACTTATTCTTAGATTTTCTACCCTACCTGCTCGAGTTTTCTTCTTTGTGGGGTTTCATCTTCTCATTAGAGTCAAGTTTTATAACTTTCTCCACGGTTATTTCTTACCATAAGCTTTCTAGATCATGTTCTTGCTTGAAAATGATGATTCATGCACTAAAAAGCTATGCTTGACTTGGATTTCGATTTTTATAATGTTCCCTATTCTGATTTAGGTTCAAGATGAACCTGTGATCATTTGTAAGTTATTCCTAAGGTATAATATTACTTGGATCAGGTTGTTTTGACAACCTATGGTGCTAAGCACTTATCAACCAATGGTCAATTTTAGGGTTTAATGTTGATTTCTTCTATAAACCCATGACCTGATGATGGTACCATTGCAACAACCCTATGGTGTTGTCTTCATGATAACTTATTGTTGAGATCAAAGGTGTCAGATGATGGTAAAAACTTATGTTCACCCCCTTAGATCAGGTTTTGGATCAATTAGAAGTTTAATGATCAACTATTAAGTACCCTACTGATGTTATCAATCAATGATGACATTAGCTTAATATTTGATGTTGATTAATGAATATAGTGTTAATCTAACAACCTATGGTGATTTAATGGTCACTAATGATGGTGGATCAGATCTTTACAACCTATTTTGAGTTAATCATTGTAGTTGTTGCATCAACTAAGCCTTAGACTAATGGTTTCTTGGGTCACTTGATGCAATGGTCAGACCTATATTGTAATTGATGGTTTTAACATATGAACTTGACCCAATGGTCAATATCTAATGTTTATTCCTCCAATAAAGTGGAATGATGTCTAATGTAATATGTTGGTCCTCATAATGTGATTTAGATGTTTTTTTATATGATCAACTTAAGGAGCTTACTTGTTGACAATGGATGGCTTGTTTTAAATGAACAATCGATTGTGGGTTTTGCCCTACTCTCAATAGAACTTTTTGTGTTGTTAATCAAGGGATGTCTAGGGTTAGAAGGTGACTCTTTCTAGAGCACAAATCAAGGACTTCATAGGTGGTTTATCCAAGGTGTTTACTAATGTAAACAACCAATGGTCTTACCTTTTAAATATCCAATGATTTTGGGTGACATTGTGGTATGGTGATATTGGTCGAATGATGATGGAACAAATGGAGGGCTACCCTTAATAAGGTAGTCTTACCTATTCACTCATATTAATAGAAGGGATGATAATCATATTGTGTTTATATGTAACCCTAATGAGTTATAGTTTGTTATACCTAGCTTTAATATAACTAAATGATGGTAATTGGGTATGAATAGTCCTTGAATGACTAATACAATCATGGAATACTATATTACTATTGTTGAAACCCTAGTATGCTATAACTTTATGGTTACACCTTGATTTATGTGTGGGTTCATACTTGAGAATGTACAGAATGTGATGGTGATGCTTCACCTTATGCATCCATGATCCAATGGGGATGTCGTGAGTTAGGGTTTGGGTATAAGTGTTGATTAGTAACATTGATATAATTTATCATGTTGAACCTAACTCTAATGCAAATAGATAAATATGAGTATTCATGTTTAACATTCTTATATGATGGAATGATGGTGGAATAACCTCCTTAGCATGATCATAACCTTAATGTGTTAATTGGTGGTTATCATAGCCACATGGTTGATACTTTCTTATGTAAAACATGTGCATTTTGAATATGATGAGTGTTAATCATATATAGATTCCTTGCATGTTGATGTAATAAAGGAATGATCTTAATGTTAATATAACCCTGCTGTGATTGTTTATGAATATCTCCTAGCTCATTAATGCAATATTGTGCTGATCTGGTGTATTATATGTAAGTGATGTTGTTGAGCCTTATTATAAGGCATGGAAAGATAATGATGATCTTGTAGGGAATAGTATGATGGTCTTAATCACCTTTGGGCATGGTTGAGACATGAATGAGGTGTAATCCTCTTGTGTTGATAAGGGTTGATACCTTGTGATATTGTGAAAAGGATTTATATCTTGTAATAGTATGATGGTCTTAATGACCTTTGGGCATGGTTGAGCCCTGAATGAGGTGTAATCCTCTTGTGTTGATAAGGGTTGATACCATGTGATAGTGTGAAAAGGATTTATATCTTGTGATAGTATGATGACTAGTGTGGTCTCATGAATGGCAAGTGAATAGTACCATGTGATGATGAGATGAGAAATTGTGTTTCATACATTTTATATATTTTGAAGTTGTGATATTTATGTGCTTGTTAGAAGTGAATTAGGGTTTGTATGTCCACTTGTTTGATGTAGCCTTAATTCACCCAATTGGTATAACTAATCAAGTAAAACTCTAATCATGTAGTGCCCTATGCCATAGATCCATCTGAGTGTCAGAATTTGCCAAACGGTGAAACAAGTATTCCTAAGGGAAACTCGGAGCACATACTATTGAGTATGTGGGGGTGGCAAGTTGAGGATATATCCTTGTTATCCACAATGTAGATTGTGGAGGTTGGCTATGGTCATGCCTCATAAATCTGATGTGATTGAGAACAGTTGTTGTCGTGTCTTGGTGATTATATATGTGACAAGATTGAAGGACAAGTGCAGTTGTACCTCGGATGGTAGGGTATGCATACCCACCTCCTTTCACTAGTGTCATGACCTATACCAAGGATGGACTAGGCTGTTAGCAGCTTGACCTTATGTGTCATTATGGCAGATCCGTACTGATCAGGCGGTGGAGAAGATCTTAGGAGTCTGACCCTTCCTAGATCTTATATGGCACTGATTTCGACTTAGTAGTGGTCAGTTGGATTTTGAGTGGTATCCTCAATCTCCTCAGGGCATAATAAAAGATGTAATACAGCCGTATAGCATATATGTTTAGGGTTATACATGACGCTTCACATTGGATGATAACCCTTGTTTGTTCTCTTTACATAAAGATGATGCTTAGTGCAATTAAGAGATAGTAGATATACTTATGTTGTGGATATGCTTAAGGTTGTAGATGCGTACATATAGTAGACATGATTATGTTGATAACTATACTGCTATTGTTGATTATAATCATGATGCTAGATATCTCATGTTGTTAGTTATGTTTAGCATGCTAGCCATGCCTTTGTAACTAGATATGCATACAATGCTAATCATGTGTATCCAGATAATTGTGCTTATGTTGTTAGCTCTTTTTATGATGTTGATATGTTCAACCTGTTAGACATGCTAATGTTGTTAGCTATGCTTATGTGGCTAGATTTATTCATAATGATAGAGATTCTATGTTACTAGACTTGCTCATGATGCTAGATATGCATATGCTACTGAATTGCTTATATTATCAACAAGATAAAGGATGATAGTCTGGCTAATGATGATAGTTATTGTCTGCTTCCTTGTGCATTTTGTTAATCATCAGTGTTTCTGAGCTTATTTTTTATATCTAATTAATTTTCTTAACTGTTTAATTTCTTAAAAATGTTGTAATCAATAAACGTTGTTGGAGGTTATATCTCTTGCTGGGATTGGGTCTCACCCTTGTGGTTCGCCACATTCTTTTTAGGTAATATGAAGTGACGAAAACAAACCTATGGCAGCACAGAGGAGCTATAGTAATGAATCTACGAGAAAGTTGATTAGATGTTTAGTGTGTCCTAGACTCATCCTTGTACTCTCAGGTCCAGACGAGAAAAAGTTTGTATATGGTATTTCAAACGAATCAGACTTTTGTTAGCATATTAATGCTTATTTGTGTGACATATACGAATATTGTTCTCCTGTGTATATATGTGGTGGCTAAAACGATAGAACAATTTGTATCAAATTCTTGGCATAGTATGTATAAAATAAAGATGTTGGGCTCTTATGAAAATGTTTCTGAGCGGGTGCTGACATTGAAATCGGTTTTATTTTACCCATATTTTTGGGTATGTGATTAATTAGTGATTGATTGTGTTTTATGCTTTGAGTAATCTCATTTAGTGTAACGGGTTCTGACAAGTTGATATCAGAGCTTTAGGTTCACTGAGTCTACAGGGACACTAGGATTTAAGACTAAGATGATGTCTAAGTTAGGAATGTGAAACAAAAACATGGTGCATACTGCCTAATCTCAGTACTTGGATGCCCTGGCCAGGTATTCAATTATTGAAGAAAAGGTAAGTATGGAACTCTTAGATTGTTATCTTTCTGATTACTCTGATCAAGTAATCATTTTGAGACAATCTAAAGAGCATAATGGATAAGAAATCATGGTGTGAATATCTCAACCCTACCTTATAGAAGATGAGAATTGCATCATTATCTATCAAAACGTGAATGTTTGGTAAATATAAGAGAAAGATACAACACCATGAAATCTAAATATGAATACAAATAAGGAAAATAGGAGTTCTTGAAGATGTGATTCAATAAGATAATAAAGTAAAAGACAGACAAGTCTATGCTTATAAAGTGAATCAAGGTATGAAATCCACATAAGATGGAGAGAACACCTATAATAAGTATAAAATGAGAAGATGAATGGGAACAATGACAAAGGAATAAGGTGGAACCTGAATCAATCTCAGACCAACCTATGTGTGTAAGAAAGTGCTAATGAAAAATCAACATGGCATGTGAAAGAAATTAAGGGAGATGAACCCAGTTTAATGAACAAAATGTGGAATATGATGATTTACCTATCGATAAATGGTTGAAGAACATGATAAAATACGAGAACATACCCAAGTGTGATAAATAATCATCAAGGAAGGAGTAATGATATATGTTAATCATGATGATTCCTATGTTAATGGCAAGGAACCCAAAATGAAAAAAGGTAAAATGATACAAAAGAAGTTGTAACCTACATAATGAAAATAGAATTGATTACATTTTTTCTAGTGACCTTTGAACAATTCTTCTATGACATGGGAAGTGTGTTTCCCTTTGTGTCTTTCCTTTTCTAGGGAACAGCTTTCAAGTGGATCATTGCCACTTGGTATGTGTGGATTCATTGTAAACATGAGGGTGGATAGCTTATTATAGCATAAGGTTGTTTGAACTATGGTTCCAAGATCATAAAGTTTGTGATGCATTTCCTTTTTAGCCTTCCAATAATTTGGGAGACTCCTCTTATATGTCTTGATATTTGTTATGTTGGTAAAAGTGGATGAGATAATGATGTGAATTCCTTATAACGCATGAGGTGGATACCAAGGTAATGAATCCTAGTCTCCAAGATGTATCAACAATATGGGAAGTACGTGAAGGTTGGAGATGTTTACTAAATGAACATATCAAGTATTCATCCCCCTTAAATAGAGGGAGAGAGAGTTGATGATAACCCTCTAAATGTTGTTTGGAAAAAAAAGTGATTCTATAATGTTGTGTATGGTTTAGTGATAGCTGGGCAAGACCACTATCAAGGATAGATGGTTGTTAGTCAATAGATATGTGATATTGTGTTCTTTTAAGATAAACCTATGATCAAATATCAATGCATAAGAGTTAGATTGGATAACATAATTCACATGACCATGATGAGTTTAGAGTTATGTCCTTTAGACTAACCAATGTACAGATAGAATTTATGAATAGGAGGAATAGGGTGTTCCAATCATGTCATACAAGTTATATAAATCTTTGAATGATGACATGTCAAAATATTTCAACTATGGTAAAAAATATGATCAATATTTCTTCAAAAACCTTAGGGTTTTTGAAGCAACAATAGCTATGAGACAAGTTGAACAAGAGTGAGATGGGGTTGAAAAAATGTCTTTATGGGATAATGATCTGTATTCTAAGTAGGTTGTGTAAATCCTAGTAAGGTGAAGATAGTGTTTTTGTTTCACCCGTAACAAGGTTGACTAGGAATGATGTTTCCTTGTATGGAATGACATGTTCCAACATCAACATTTCTTTTGATGCTGAAAAATAACTGACAATCATTCAAGTGTCACTATATCTAGAAAAAAAAGATGGATACATTGCTTTTTTTTATGCTTCGAGGAATCATATGGGACACATGCCATGATTGGTGAAAAGCTAGAAAGTATGACTTTTGAGTAATGTGTTGATATAATAGATATAATTTTAGAATGATATATAGAATTTAAAGTTTACTTCTAGATTTGTACAGATGACACAACAAGTTTCTACATTCCATATTGAGAATGTCTTCTTAGGTGGGGTTTTTTGTATTGACCCAAGATGAGATATGTATGAATGATGTGACATAACCATGATATGTAAGTAACCATGTGAAGGTAATAAGATGAGGTGCAAAGGAAGTACCCATCTTTGTTTACCTTGGATTTCGGGGGTGAAATCCATGTTAGGGGTTTATAGTTGTAAGGTCCCTAAACTTGTTTAATGAGTTAAATGAGCTTAATTATCATATTTGAATTCTTATAACCATAATCTAACCTTTTTATATGCTTTGAAATCATAAGACAAGCTTAATTTTCAAATTTGGTCCAATTTGGACACTGTTTGAGCAAGTTATGCAATTTTATGCACATTTTGGACTTTTCTGCAATTTACCCAATTGAGAGGTTTTCTTTGCAATTTATCACTTTCATTATGTTCCTTTGATATTATATCATCATTCTTGAGCTTTTTGAGACATGGGGAACCTATTTAAACATGGGTTTGAAGGTGTTTTCTCCAAGGGTATTTTAAGGTTTAGCCCTTCATGGATGAGCTACCTTTCGTAGCTATCAACTAATGAGTTATTTGTTTTTCTTGGAAATTCAAGAAACGAGGTATAAGAATGTCTCCATGGATGGTGGGGGAGCTTCTTGTATGTGTTCTTGTATATTCTTAATGGTTTAAGGCCATGGATACTTGGAAAGATACTAGAATTTCAACGTTTTCTTTTTATTTATCTTAAAGTTTCATATACTTATCCCCAAGCACCAAAACGAGCCATTTTCTCTCCACCACTTCCCTCCTTCTCCCAACCTCATTACCCCTCTATTCTGTTGCGAATTTTTTTGTCCAAGGAAGAAGAAAGTGGGGATCTTCTTGGAAAAAGGATCTAGGGTTGCAATTGACTTCATTTTAGGGTTGAAAAAGCTTCCTTCTAGTGATCTTAACCTAAAAGAGTAAGAATTCCCTTCTTTCCTCCGTCTATTTCTTCTTTATCCTTCCTCCTATCTTTCTCCAGGTTGGAACCTTTCTGTTCCATGGTAGAAATTGTTCTAAAGCTCTAAAACCCTACCTTTCTTGCTCCTTATGCTTAGGGTTTGCTCATTTGATGTAGAAAGGTTCTAGATAGACAAATTCATAGCTTATTCTTAGATTTTCTACCCTACCTTCTCGAGTTTTCTTCTGTGTGTGGTTTCATATTCTCATTAGAGGAAATTTTTATAACTTTCTCCACGTTTATTGCTTACCATAAGCTTTCTAGATCATGTTCTTGCTTGAAAATGATGATTCATGCACTAAAAAGCTATGCTTGACTTGGATTTCGATTTTTATAATGTTCCCTATTCTAATTTCGGTTCTAGATGAACCTGTGATCATGTGTACATTATTCCTAAGGTATAATATGACTTGGATCATGTTGGTTTGACAACCTATGGTGCTAAGAACCTATCAACCAATGGTCAATTTTAGGGTTTAATGTTGATTTCTTCTATAAACCCATGACCCGATGATGGTACCATTGCAACAACCCTATGGTGTTGTCTTCATGATAAATGATGATTGAGATCAAAGGTGTCAGATGATGGTGACAACCTATGGTCACCCCCTTAGATCATGTTTTGGATCAATTAGAAGTTTAATGATCAACCATTAAGTACCCCACTGATGTTATCAATCAATGATGACATTAGCTTAATATTTGATGTTAATTAATGAATATAGTGTTGATCTAAAAACCTATGGTGATTTAATGGTCACTAATGATGGTGTATCGGGCCTCTACAACCTATTTTGAGTTAATCATTGTAGTTGTTGCATAAATTAAGCCTTAGACCAATGGTTTCTTGGGTCACTTGATGCAATGGTCGGACCTATACTGTAATTGATGGTTTTAACATATGAACTTGACCCAATGGTCAATATCTAATTTTTATTCCTCCAATAAATTGGAATGATGTCTAATGTAATATGTTGGTCCTAATAATGTGATTTATATGGTTTCCTTTGTATGATTAACTAAAGGAGCTTACTTGTTGACAATGGATGGCTTGTTTTAAATGAACAGTCGATTATGGGTTTTACCCTACTCTAAATGGAACTTTTTGTGTTGTTAATCAAGGGATGTCTAGGGTTAGATGGTGATTCTTTCTAGAACACAAATCAAGGACTTCATAAGTGGTTTATCCAAGGTGTTTACTTATGTAAACAACCAATGGTCTTACCTTTTAAACATCCAATGATTCTGGGTGACATTGTGGTATAGTGATATTGGTTGAATGAAGATGGAATAAATGGAGGGCTACCCTTAATAAGGTAGTCTTACCTATTCACTCATATTAATAGTAGGGATGATAATCATATTGTGTTGATATGTAACCCTAATGAGGTATAACTTGTTATACCTAGCTTTAATATAACTAAATGATGGTAATTGGTTATGAATAGTCATTGAAAGACATACAATCATGGAATACTCTGTTACTATTGTTGAAACCTTAGTATGCTATAATCTGATGGTTACACCTTGATTTATGTGTGGGTTCATACTTGAGAATAGTATGGAATGTGATGGTGATGCTTCACCTTATGCTTCCATGATCCAATGGGGATGTCGTGAGTTAGGGTTTGGGTATAAGTGTTGATTAGTAACATTGATATAATTTATCATGCTGAACCTAACTCTAATGCAAATAGATAAATATGAGTATTCATGTTTAACATTCTTATATGATGGGATTATGGTGGAATAACCTCCTTAACATGATCATAACCATAATGTGTTAATTGGTTGTTATCATAGCCACATGGTTGATACTTTCTTATGCTAAACATATGCATTATGAATATGATGAGTGTTAATCATATCTAGATTCCTTGCATGTTGATGTACTAAAGGAATGTTCTTAATTTAATATAACCCTGCTATGATTGTTTATGAATTTCTCCTAGCTCATTAATGCAATATTGTCTGGTGTATTATATGTAAGTGATGTTGTTGAGCCTTGTTATAAGGCATGGAACGATAATGATGATCTTGCAGGGAATAGTATGATGGTCTTAATGACGTTTGGGCATGGTTGTGCCCTGAATGAGGTGTAATCCTCTTGTGTTTATAAGGGTTGATACCTTGTGATATTGTGAAAAGGATTTATATCCTGTGATAGTATGATGGTCTTAATGACCTTTGAGCATGGTTGAGCCCTGAATGAGGTGTAATCCTCTTGTGTTGATACCATGTGATATTGTGAAAAAGATTTATATCTTGTGATAGTATAATGACTAGTGTGGTCTCATGAATGGCAAGTGAATATTACCATGTGATGATGAGATGAGAAATTATGTTTCACACATTTTATATCTTTTAAAGTTGTGATATTTATGTGCTTGTTAGAAGTGAATTAGGGTTTGTATGTCAACTTGTTTGATGCAGCCTTAATTCACTCAATTGGCATAACTAATCAAGTGAAACTCTAATCATATAGTGCCATGTGCCATAGATCCATCTGAGTGTCATAATTTTCCATATGGTGAAATGAGTATTCCTAAGGGAAACTCGGAGCGCATACTATTGAGTATGTGGGGTTGGCAAGTTGAGGATATATCCTTGTCATCCACAATGTAGATTTTGGAGGTTGGCTATTGTCATGCCTCATACATCTGATGTGATTGAGAACAGATGTGGTCGTGTCTCAGTGATTATATATGTGACTAGATTGGAGGACAACTGCAATTATACCTTGGATGGTAGGGTATGTGTACCCACCTCCTTTCACTAGTGTCGTGACCTGTACCAAGGACGGACTAGGCTGTTAGCAGCTTGACCTTATGTGTCATTGTGGCGGACCCATACTGATCGGGGGTGGAAAAGATCTTAGGAGTCCGACTCTTCCTAGATCTTGTATGGCACTGATTTTGACTTAGCAGTGGTCAATTGGATTTTGAGCGGTATCCTCAATTTCCTCATGGCATAATAAAAGATGTAATACAGCTGTATAGCATATCTGTTTAGGGTTATACACGACGCTTCACATTGGATGATAACCCTTGTTTGTTCTCTTTACATAAAGATGATGCTTAGTGCAATTAAGAGATAGTAGATATACTTATGTTGTGGATATTCTTAAGGTTGTAGATGTGTACATACAATAGACATGATTATGTTGATAACTATACTGCTACTATTGATTATAATCATGATGCTAGCTATCTCATGTTGTTAGTTATGTTTAGCATGCTAGTATTGATGTTGATATGTTCAACCTATTATACATGCTTATGTTGTTAGCTCTTTTTATGTTGTTGATATGTTCAACCTATTATACATGCTAATGTTGTTATCTATGCTTATGTGGCTAGATTTATGCATAATGATAGAGATTATATGTTACTAGACTTGCTCATGATGCTAGATATGCATATGCTACTAAATTGATTATATTATAAACAAGATAAAGGATGATAGTCTAGATAATGATGATAGTTATTATCTTCTTCCTTGTGCATTTTGTTAATCATCAGTGTTGCTGAGCTTATTTGATATTTCTGATTAATTTTCTTAACTGTTTAATTTTTAAAAAATGTTGTAATCAATAAACATTGTTGGAGGTTATATCTCTTGTTGGGACTGGGTCTCACCCTTGTGGTTCGCCACATTCTTTTTAGGTAATCTAAAGTGACGAAAACAAACTTGTGGCAGCAAAGAGGATCTATAGTAATGAATCTATGAGAAATTTGATTAGATGTTTAGTGTGTCCTTTAGTCGTCCTTGTACTCTCCGGTCCGGGTGAGAAAAAGTTTGTATATGGTGTTTCAAACGAATCGGACTTTTGTTAGCATATTAATGCTTGTTTGTGTGGCATATACAAATATTGTTCTCTTGTGTATATATGTGGTGGCTAAGACGATAATACAATTTGTATCAAACTCTTGACATGGCATGGATATAAGAAAGATGTTGGGCTCTTATGCAAATGATTCTGAGCGGGTGCTGACGTTGAAATTAGTTTTATTTTATCCATAATTTTGGGTATGTGATTAATTAGTGATTGATTGTGTTTTATGCTTTGAGTAATCTCGTTTAGTGTAACGGGTTCTCACAAATATGTAGTCATCAAATCACCCTAAACTTGAACATGGATTGTCCTCAAGCAACATAGAATCATAAACAATCACCAAATAATACTAACAACTTGTAATCCTCTCTTGAATATAACCACTTTTATCCTTACCACCTTTAATGGCATTGTGACCTTGATTCCTTGAAATCATCTTATGTAATTTTTCAACCCAATATTGTTTCACAATTTATTTGCATGTCAAGACTTGTAAAAAAAAGGCATATCCCTTCTGTTTTTTGTATCCCACATATTCTAAAAAAAAATTGAATAAGCACATGGTTTATTGATTGAGTGTATTGGGTGTACATGGATTCCCCTAGGTAGAAAATTGAGCAAATGGAGGTATGTAAGTAGGTGATATCTCCTCTATTTGACTCAATATCATTTTACTTGTCCTCCAATTACATTGATTGTATCTTTTTATACAAATTGGTACCTTTTCTTTATTAATGGTACACCCCTATTACATAGGAGGGTTATGGAAGAAGAAGTAGAGGGGGAAAGAGTGTGCCACCTCAAACATGGAGTTGACACTATTTTTGGCTTTTTATTCATTTTTGGAGAGTGGAGGGGTAAGAAGGTGATGGCATAAGTGTATAAGAGGTTGAACTTGTGCATCTTATACTTTGATTTCAACACATTGGGAGCATCATAACATAGTTCCAATTCTTTCTACAACATGAAACAATCATGAAATTTCACAAGCTATTATATAAATCAAGTAAAGAAACATTGCATTTAATTTCTATCAATCCTTTATGGCTTTTCATCTTTTCTAGGGATAAGTGCTACTTAAGATTCTAGGTGACATGGTGAATTCTAGAAATGGTAGTTCATGAGTCTATTACAAGAGCATTTACTTCATTCAAGGGATTTATCGATAAAATATGCATATAAGAATAAGTCACCGACTAGAAAAAAGGCCACAACACATGCAAGAAAAAGAAGAGAGAGATACTCATGGACTAGTGGTCACGAAGGAGTCCTACTGAAGAGAGTGTGAGAGAAATTCTAGTTGGTGATCTGGAAAGGTGGGCACCATGCATGAGTTAACGGTGGGGATAATTGATGGGGAACGTGTCAGCTATGGGTCTGAAGAGAATATGGTGAGGTTACGTGGCACTGGTGTGCATGGAGCCTATACCTGCAGAGAGGTTTATGATGGAGTAGGTGGTGGGTTGGTAGAAGACATTGTTGTGGGTTGGTAGAAGACATTGTTGCTTCTTTCGCGGTGGCGTAGGTGATAAGAGAAGGACCAGAAAGGAGCCCAAGATGATGTCATCGTCTGATGACCCAACATAGGGAGCAAACATGCCTCACACAGACGTTGAGAAAATAAGGATATTGATTGATGGGTAGATCCATTTTTTGTAACATTTTGTTTTTAGATTGGTAGTGGACTTTTTTTCTCTAATTGGGGATGCCTCTCCCCCATTTTGTATTGTTTCCATTACCACACTTTTATTATAAATTAGCATCCTCAAGTTGTCAAAATACTATGACACATAAAACAACAAAGGTATTTTTTGGCATGTGATCTTTAACTCCTCTTAGATTACAATAACATGTATTCTTAAATTGCAAATGCATCATTATGTATACTATACAAACGAGATACTTTTAATTTTTTGAATCAAATTTAGTTTTTTTAGATTAGATTTGGAAGATCTATGTGAGTACGATTGCATGCTCTATGTCACAAACATTTTTTGTGAAAACTTTGTTGTATGGTTGTTGTAAAAATCATATATTAAAGAGATGAAATGCAAAATTTATATGTTGTCTAGAATCATATGTTTGGATAAATATTTGATATATAGTTATCTCAAAACTTATATATTTATGGTATAAAATGCATGATATATATATTTAATATGAATATGAATGTTTGAATTTGTTCTTTTCAGGAATATACTTATTCATCCTACAAAATAAATGTCAAAACTAATTTGTGAAAGAGGTTAGAGTTTAATTTTAAAAAAATATACTAAAATTTATAATCATTCATATTTAATTAGATATTTTGATACATTATCATATATTATGTCATTTAAATTGTTATTTTTGCAATTTTGTCTTTTTGACTGCATGATAATATTGTACATATTTCAGAAGATAAGTAACATGTTTTCGTAATCAATTTCGCTTATTTTAAAATTATTTTCTACAAGTGTATTGTGAATTCTTATAGACGTTGAAACATTGATGTAGCTATCATATTTAGTTTGTAGAAAAACATAACTAAGAAATATAATCTTAAAATATGTATAGGTTGAACTTTCATAATAAATAAGTCACTAATACGATAAATATGTAGAGAAAATTCTGCTAACCTCTCAAAAGATAAAAAGATATCAGTTCTTGAGAAAAGTAGAGAGAATAATGTCAAGAATAAATATAAGAAACTTAATCAACTTTTGGAGGAACAACCTCAAAAATGAGAATTGGTACTAATTGAGAAGTTAGAGCTTCATCAACCTTTAGTGAAACAATTTTTTTAGCTTCATCATCACAAATGAAAAAAGATGTGAGCGAAGGAAGACAATCCTCATATAGGATATGCTGATACGTAATGAACCATATCTACTTCCCAATTGTATCCACTGTATCTATTGCCATGAAGAAGATTTTCTTATGAAGTTAGAACATTCTGTTGTTGGTATGGAGAAATTGATTTTCAAAAAATGACATCCCATTAGGATTGAATCATTTGTATACTTCATCGAAGAAAGAGGCTAGTCACTTTAGACAATGCATATGAACCTATAATAACACTTTTGCTTTTACATCTATGGGTGTGACTGAGGATAAAGATCTTTCAAGGAGAAATATGTAAATATATGTACCTTTAAGGTACAATTAAAAATATATCATTTTGTCAATAAGATAGTACCTAAAGATGGATGCCCTTCACATTTATAGTCATATTTTCACGATATTGATCTTGAGATAAAAAAAATATTACATCAACCATTAGGATTTTAAAAGTGTGTAGTGAGGTTATTGATTGGTACACTATAGGTAAATCCATGCTCAAAATTCCTTTGTGTTTTAAGGACATAGACAACTTTGAAAATGTTTACATATTTATGAATTCAAGTCAAAATATGCACCAAGGAGTTCAGAATGTACCAACCACTTCACAAGTGACTACAATTCAGATTGAAAATGAAGTTGAAAACAATAGCAACATCAATTTCCAACGAGATATTTGTGTTTACACTCATGTTGGTACTAGACATTATGTAAACTATTAATATGGATGCTATGATCCTTTGCAATACCCACTATTATTTCCCCATGGTGATATTGATAGGCATGAAGGAATTTCAATAAAAGATAAAAGACCAGTCACTGGGTGATCTGTCATTCAGTGTCACATTTGTCTTTCTTCCATGATATCAAGAAAATAACATATAAAGTAATTTATCTTTTTACTTATCAAATAGTATGTTTATTGAGAATATATTATAATTATGTTGTAGCTTTAGAAACTAAATAAAAATAAAGAAAATTACTCTCATGTTGTGAATACTATTGTTACAAGTTGTATATTAGGCAACAAAATATCTATTCTATTGCATTATGGGAGACTTCTACAATAATACATTGTTGATATGTACATCAAACTTGAAAGCAATGGCTCAGACTATATTAGAAAAGATCAACAAAAGATTCGAGCATATCTAGATCAAGGAATTGTTGAAATCATCAACTAGGGATGAAGAAGTGGTATTACAGTTGGAAAAAAAGTTATCTTGCATGCATCTTTTATTGGTGGTCCTAGAGATATGATACAACACTTATTGATGCAATGGTATTAGTTCAAAGATGTAGAAAACTAGACATATTTCTAACTTATACATGCAATCCATCTGGGATAGAAGTAAAAAGAGAGTTACTTAAATTTGATGATGCACTAAATAGACTAAATTTCCTTTCCAGAATCTTAAAATCAAAATTGGAAGAGTTAAAAGTTGATATGTTCAAAAGAGATATTCTTGTAAGGTCTATTAATTATGTTGATGTGATAGAATATCAAAATTGAGGACTTCTACATACACATTTCCTTATCATATTAGACAAGGGTCAAGCAATTAATACCCATGATGTTTATGACCAACATGTATTTGTTGAAATACCAAAAAAAGAGAATTTAATCCACATTTACATGCTATTATTTTCAAACATATGGTGCACAGTCCATGTGGGACCTTAAATTCAAACAGTGTTTGCATGGACAACAGAAAATGTAAGAAACAATACCCAAAGGATTTTTGTTTGATAACAACCCAAGAAGAAAATTCCTACCATCTATACCAAAGAAGAGAGACAAATCACCAAGAAAGCATTGGTTCTACCATGGTTGATAATCATTAGACCGATCCTTACAATCCTTACTTACTAACTAAATACAGATGTCATATGAATGTTGAAATATATTCTTCGATTGAAGTAGTGAAATACCTATACAAGTACATATACAAAGGACATGTCCAAATACTATTGTAAGTGGATGACAAACAATGGAAGTATGGACATGTTGAAATTGTACAATATGCTATAAATGTGATGAGTATCACCACAAGAGGAGGCATGGAGAATATATCAATTTTCCCTTAATGAAATTCATCCATCTATCACATATTTGCAACTTCATCTTGAGGACAAACATACAATTACATTCCATGAAAATCAAGCCATGTCAAACATTCTAAAAAGTAAAGACTTTTCATGAACAATGATTAAATACTATTTTAGGAAAAATTGCATTCATGAAGACGCTCGAATATACCTATATAACGAATTTCTAGAGCACTATGTGTGGGAAAACAACTCTAAACGTTGGAATAAAGAAAACAAGGAAAATCCATGAGAAGAATTGTTTTTGCTAAACCTATCAAATGTGAGTGCTACTATCTACACTGTATGTTGAATCACATTAAAGGTGCAAAATATTTTGACCATTTGAGAACTATAGATGGAACTTAGTACATCATGTTCCAAGAAGCAATTGAACAGTTTGGTTTATTACACACTTGTGAGAACATTGAAAAATCTCTTGATAAAGATGTGATATTTCAAATGCCATTGAGTTTTTGACAACTATTTTTTACTATATTGGTTTATTGTGCACTATTAGACCTATAACTATTGGGAGAAATTTATAATCTGATGAGAGAAGACTTTTATGATATAGAAAAAGAGGACTGGAAGATGCTCATGGTTGTGCTCTAAATAAGATCAATATGTTCTTAGAATCAAAGAAAATATTTATCAGACTTCAATTTACCATCTATTTCTCAAAATTAACATGAGAAGATATACAAAGAGATACATGAAGAATGAAAATAATTGTATCTAATGATAATATGTGAATGATTTCATAACTAAATTAAGATCATAGTTGTCTTACAAAACTATTATGAATCAACTTGATACTAGAAAATAGGGAATCTTTTTTATTGAGGTCCAGGGGAAACATGAAAGATATTTTTTATCATGATCTACTTTTTAATGTAAGATCATGTGGTCAAATAGCACTCACAACAACATCCTCAGGAGTGACAACATCTTTCTTACCTTTTAGTAGAACTTGTTGACATAATGTTATACATTGTCTATATTTTGACGATGACTTAACCATTTCATTCATAATATGTCTATCTGAGATTGATTTTAGACATTAGGTAAATGAAAAGGATCAAATTAAATCAAGCCCTAGCTTGACTAAATACAACAAAGTCGATGCAAATGAAATTTTGTAGAAAAAGCCCTAAAACCCTTAGGAAATTTTTGTAATCGCTTGTATTGATGTTATGACTTGTAATACAGTTGAGAAAAAATCAGGACCACTTAAAATGGATATTTAAGCACTCTAATAGTAGTTTCTAAAATTCATTATAGGTACTTTTCTCGGCCGAGTTATATCTTTGATAAACTCGATCGACACCCTTGATGGATTTTGGGAACTTCTAGGATCAATCTAGTTTCCCCAGGACAAACTCGACTGACACCTCTACACAGGAAAATTAAATTTAAGGCATCAGACGAGTTTCGTCAAGGATAAACTTGACCGACAACTCGAATTTTCTTTGTCCCATAATGCTACCGATCGAGTTTACTTTATTGAAACTTGATTGACTGTACTGTACAGAATGTGCCGAAAAAGTGTTTCTAGTCGTTGGATTGTCACAAAATACAAAAATAGATCCGTTGTAACACCTCAAACGACTAGAATTCCTTTCCAAGTGCTTCTACTATCTAATAGACACCCCTGACTATAAATAGGGACCCTTGGGCTTCATCCCAAGTTTTCCTCTTATGCTCCTAGATATAGTTTAGTGGATTTGTCTGCTAAGAGCCCCTTTCTCTCTATTTCTTACTATTGATTATCATTAATTTGAGTGAGATAGACTATGTGTGAGAGAGCTACTCCATTGTACTCATTGTAAATCTTTTAATCTTCCTTTCCCAATCCCTTTCTCTCAAGAAAAGATGGTAAAAGCTTATCATGATATAGGTTAAGCTTAAGGCGAAAGATCCAACAGGAGAGTAGGTAATTCCTTCAATGCATAAGACTTGTTGCAAGAGGGGAGCTCCTTAGTGAAGGTTTCCAATTCATTGCAAAAGTGGGTAAGCTCTTATAGAGGTTGAAGACTCTTTTTCAAAGGATAGGTAAGACCTTTTAAGGTTTATTGGCTCCTTTTGATCCTTAAAAAGGAATTCTAGATATCCTTTCCCTGGAAAAAGAATGTCTTATTGTATCTCATCTAATGGAATAAGTAAGGTGTAATGGTTGCAAATCCTAGAGGTTTATCTCTCTAGATAGTGGATGTACACTCTCCTAGTTTGGAGTTTGAAACCACTATACATAGCTTGTTCTTAATCTCATTCAATCTATTTGATCCTTGATATGTTTGTTTAGTTTCACTCGAATTCTATATATGAAACATTATCTCTTGAAGTAATTTGATGGTCTAATGAATGTGGTTTAAGTGTTTATAGGTCTAATTCACCCCCCCCCCCCAAATCCCATTAATCTTACAAGTGGTATTAAAGCAACGGTCTTCTCCGACTTGATCTCCTACAATATGAGAAGATGGGTGACAAACTTATAGGTTATCTCAAAATGGAGGGTGGATTATCTATGAGACCTAATCTATGATGATACAAACTTCCTCTGTTAGAAGAGGAGTATGTAGTTCTACTTGTAAGGGATGAGCTATACCATGTGGAAAGTGGTCATCCTTCCCTACAAGGATTCGGGAGGAGATGTCTAATTGGGATGAAGCTACCTTGAAGAAGGTCAAGATAAATGCAAAGGAAATTATCATCATCTATGCAACCCTCACTATTTTCGAATTCAACCAAATCTCTTGTTGGGACACCGCCTATGAGATATGGAACAAATTATGAATTAACTATGAAGGGACCAAACAAGTCAAGGAGTCCAAGGTCTACATGTCTAAAGGTATTTTTGAGAACATCAAGATTGGTAAGAAATAAGGAGTGGTGGAAATGTATTCTCTGATTAACACCATTGTGAACGAACTTGCTTATTTTGGCCACCCTATGGGTCAAGGCATTATCAACTCCAAGATCCTTAGATCTCTTCCCAAGAGGCGAGAATCCAAGGTGACCTCCATTAAAGAAACTAAAAGCTTTTGGCGGCCTTAATACCAAAGAGCTCATTAGAAATATCCAAGCCTATGATCCTAGACTTGAAAATCAAGAAGAAGAGGAAAAGCTAGAAGAAAAGGAGTCAAAAAAGATGAAGGAAAATGCCTTCAAAGCTCAAGTGGATGCCAATGTTTTTCAACAACAACTTACTTTCTGGTCTAATCCTCCAACTAATGAAGATGAAGCCCCTATTGATCATGAAGCTAACTACTCCAAGGGGAAACACTTCAAGGGAAAGACCTCCTCTTCTACTCCAAGATGCTATGATTATGGTCAATAGGGACACTAAAAGAATTATTGCCCCAAGGCAAAAAATTCCTACCATAAGAGCAGCTCAAATAAGAAGGAGTACTACAAGAAGGAAAGTAAGTTCAAGAGGAAAGACAAGAAGGAAAAAAGAAGCAAAGAAGTAGCCCATGCAAAATGGAAGTCTTCTTCTTCAAGTGACTCCAGCTCTAATGAAGGAGAGTGTCACCTTGCTCTCATGGCCTCAACAAGTGAAGACTGAGGTGAGTTAAGTGAGGTGAGTTTGAATGAACTTTCCAAAGGTGCTCTTATTTATATGATTAATGATCCTTACTCTTCTTATTCTAAATCCATATCTAAAAAGAAGATACTAGGGAAAATCATAGATGATCTTTATGTGAAATTAAAATTCTTGAGGAAAATGAAAAAGTTCATCTTGATAGCATGGATTCATTGCAAGGACAATTTCTTGATCTTGAACTTCAATATAATGTTGTAGAAATTGAAAATGATGTTTATCTTAAGAACATCAATAGTCTTAAAATGAAAACCAAACTTGCCTTAATGAACTTGTTTTGATTAGAATTGAAGATGATAAGCTTGTTGCCAAATTGAATGATCTTACATATCTTTATGATGGTAGTAAGAATGAAAATAGAGTCTATCTTGATGAGCTTGCTATTATTAGAACTGAAAATGTTAGATTGCTTGCTAAGGTTGATAATCCTCAATCTAGATCTGTCTTGCCTAGTAGTGAAGTAGCAATTTTAACTCTTGAAATAGATTCTTACTTAACTAAAGCCCTCTATTTAGAGGCCGATCTTTTTCATGCTCAAGATGATCTTGCTAGCCTTTCTTCTACCATCATTACTCATAGTGATGATAACCATATGCTTAGAGCTTCTTTGCAAAAGTTCCTCAAAGGGAAAAAAGTCCCTAAATGATATCCTAGAGCACTCTACCAAACAAGTAGGTAGAAGTGGTTTGGTATATGAGGAAGTCCCTAAGAGCAAGAGAAAAGTTAAGAAAAAGGGAAAGAAGCCTCTAATATACCATGGAGAGAGTTATAGATCTAACCTATGCTTTGTGATCATTGTAAGTGTGATGATCATTATACTACTTTTTGTCCTTACAAGAACAAGGGTACCAACTCGAACATGAAATGAGTCGCCACGCTAACTACGGATCCCAAGGTTTTAAGTGAGAACCAACATCTTCCTTTCTTGTAGGTAAAAGGAAAATGGATTGTTTATAGTGGTTGCTCCAAGAACATGATAGGTGAGATGAGACATTACAACAATTTTACAAAAAAGAAAGGAAGATCAGTGAATTTTGGGGATAACAAGAAAGGTAAAGTCATAGGTGAGGGTGATCTTTGTGATTCACTATGCATCAAGAATGTTCTTCTTGTCGATGGCCTACATCACAATTAAAGAAAGATTTGACTTCTGTTAACAAATAAGAGTGTTGGGTCTCCTATATATAGGAGGCAGAGAGTACATGGGCTAAATAGAGAAAAGGGAAAATACAATGGGCCTAAGCCCAACTCATCAAATATACTAACACACCCCCTCAATTTGAAGAGTAAATATTGTGAAGTCCCACTTTGACGCCCATATATTTGAATAAAGCAAGAGGAAGAGGTTTGGTAAGGATGTATGCAACTTGATAACATGTCCTAACGTGAGGAATGACCATCTTCTTGGCTTTGACCAAGTCCCTCACAAAACGGAAGTCAACTTCGATGTGTTGTGTGCACTTGTGGAAGACTGGATTATTAGCTATGTTTATAGATGCCTGGTTGTCACAATATAGAGTAGTTGGATTTGAAAATGAATTCCAAACTCAGTCAGGATGTACCAGACCCACTGTAGATCACAACATGCATGAGACAGGGCCTAATATTCCGCCTCGGTGTTGGAGTGAGCTACCACAACTTGTTTTTACTCCGCTAGGAAACTAGGTGAGTGACAATCATGACACAATAGTCACAAGTAGAGTGTTGGTATTTAGAATCACCAACCCAATCTGCATCTACATATCAAGAGATGGATATTACCTTGGACATGGGACATTTGTAGGAATCCTCATCCTGGAGCACTCTTTAGATAGTGAAGAATGTGTTAGATGCTGGACCAATGGACCCGAAGAGGTGCACTCATGTGTTGGCTGACTACCCCAACAACATAGGTAAAGTTTGGTCCAATAATAGTTAAGTAAACCAACTTCTCAACTATACAATGATACTTATATGGATCAGGAAAGAGTCCCCCTTCACGTTTAGGCTTCGTATGATAGTCCATCGGGGTTGAGACTAGTTTGGCTTCTGCCATGTTGGCCTCTTGAATCAAGTCCAAGACATAACGTCGTAGTGACAAACTTACCCAGGAGATCTCTGTGAAGAAATACATTCTTGATTTTGAGTTGGTAAAGAGGCCAGTCAAGATGAGATGCAAGGGAGATAAGGATGTGGATGGACGCAATCCTTTTCACTGGTGAGAATGTCTTGAAGTAATCATGCTAAAGGATTGAGTGAATCCTATGGCAACTAGGCAGGCCTTGAGTTGTTCAACTAGACCATCTGACTTATGTTTTACATAGAAAACCCATAGACAACCTAAAATATTTTTTCCTTCTGGTGGGGTCACAAGTTCTCATGTCTTGTTTACATGGAGAGCCTGTATTTATTCCATTATGGTAGCTTTCCATTCAGGACAGTGTAGAGCATCCGTTGGACACTTAGGAACATATGTTGTGTCCAGGGTAGTAGCAAAGGATGAGACAGAAGAAGAAAGACGTGCTAGACAACAAGTGTTGGAAATGTGATGCTTGATAGTTCAAGAGTGTATACCTTTGCGTAGAGCCATTGGTAGATTAGATTGGTATGGAACTGACAATGATGAATTTGATGTAGTTGGTAACTCATCTTCCATGCACTGGTTTGGTATTGTGGATGGTGGAGATGGTGGTGGTGTCAGAGGGATGAATGGATCAGGAAATGAGAATATGATCAATGGGGGGTGAGCTGGATAAAAAGAAAATTTCAACCTCATGAAAGGTGATTTCCACAGAGATGTAGATTATGCCATAGTTAGGTTCAAGATATTTGTATCCTTTTTTAGAAAAACTATAACTAATAAAAACTATTCAGATAGCTCGGTGGGAAAGCTAGTTAGCCTTAGGATCAAAATTATGAACAAAGGTGACGCAACGAAAAACCCGAGGCAGTAGAGGGAACAGTGTGGATTTAGGGTAAATAATGGAAAAAGGAGTGTGCTTCCTGAGAATAGAGGAAGGTTGGCGATTAATAAGAAAGCAAGCGACGAGGACCACATCAGACCAAAAATACTTAGGTTAGTTGGCATGAATGAAAAAAGAGAGTTTAATGTCAAGTAAATGGCAATTTTTAGGCTCAACAATGGCATTTTGTTGTGTAGAGTATGCACACAAGTATTGATGAATCATCCCTACGTCACCGCAAAATGAGGCGATAACCTTTTGGGTATATTTAAGGGCATTTTCGGTTCAGGTAATCTTAATAGAAGTTGAAAATTGAACCGAAATCAACTTGTAAAACTCACAAATTAATGTAAGCACTTCATCACAAGTGCAAAATAAGTAAAGCCATGTCTATCTCGAAAATTCATCCACAAATGTAAGAAAATATTGAAAGTCGTTCTAACTAGTAGTCCTAAAGGGGACCATAGACATCAATATGAACTAAGTAAAACATATGAGATGATTCTTTACAGATACGGCATGGAAAGGACACACGATGATGTATCCCTAGCTGGCAGGTGTTACATTGAATGGAAGAACATGAAGATAAAGAATTGTCTAATAGTTTCAGCTTGTCTAAAGGTAAATGGCCATGATTTAGAAGCATCTGAAGTGGCATGCAGGCAAGAAGGGCTTGTGGCTGGCTAGAGGATGGGGCAGAGAAGTAGTAGAGTTCACCAGAGCTTACTCCCTATCCAATAATTGTCAAATTCCTCCAATCCTATAAAATAAAACAATATGGACCAAAAGTTACAAAACATTGAGAGAATCGACAATTTTTACTATAGACATCAAACTATATGGAAAGTTTATAACAAAGTGAACAACAATCAACTTGAATTTAGAATAGATAGGAACATTGCCACATCGAGTTACTTATTTAAATGACTCATCCTCCATGGTGATAGAGGTGCAAGCGATAAATGAATCAGATGTGGTTAAAATATGGGGCATACCGGTCATATGTTGAGTCTCAACCAAATCCATAATCCAATTAGAACTGTCATCAAACATTGATGCCCCCAACATTACCTTGAAGAGTGGTGGTTAGATGGGCAAAATAACCGACTATAGGTAAATCCTCGACTTGCTAATCTAAAGAGGTAGAATCGGTAATACTATTATGGGGGGGGGTAATCCCCACAATATTGAGCAGCTTGGTGAAGGTGTTCGTATTCCTCATGAGATAATGAGATATGAGAAGCTTGAAAAGATGCATGTGGTGGAGTAGGTGCACAACCAATTATTGGGGAAGATGTTTGTCTAATGTGGGTAGGTGCTTGAGCAACATGTGCGGATCCTCTACCACATCCTATATTGTACTATGCTGGATATCCATGCTTTGAGTAACAAACATCTTCAGTGTGGCCCAGCTTTCAACAGTAAGTGCACTTTAGCTGTTGACCTCATCGATGACCACAACCTTTGACCATCGTAGCCATTGCCGATGGAGGTTAAAATTCAACAGTATTAGAAATGTGAGAAGAAAGCATTTTAGACTAGGACAGGCATGCATGTGCATGGTCCATGGATGGAAGGGTAGCACCAACTAAGAGTAATTCTGGAACAATAGTAAGGCAAGGATTAACCCCGTTGAGGAAGTTCCCAGTGAGGAGATTCCCCCTCTCCTTGGCGACTTCAACAAACATCGTCAGAGTGAAGAAGTTGAATTGTTGCTAAGGCCTTCATGGCATAAAAGAACTTGTGTTACACCAACATCCCACGATTACCACTAATCATGAAATTAGGGCATAAGTTTGAGGATTATACTTAATACAAAGTTCACAATTAACTTTTTTTCCTTTATTTCAAATTCTTTGTTTCCTTGTATTCAATTACATAAACAAACTTTACAAGAGAATTAAACTTTGATCACTCTAATATGATCTCAACATTAATGATACACATCCAGACATTCATTCTATTTCTCACACTTCCATGTACATATAACATCATAACCAGATATATACTCTATTATTAAAGAAACAAAGTTACACATTATCATTTACAACTCTCTCTCAACTCTATACAAGGACCTAGAGTGACAGGGACCGACTGAACTTAACTAAACTCATACATAACTCCTGTGATAGATCTACTTTGATGCATTGCCATATTCAATTAATGAGTTATCCCTAAAAATTGTAAGTAGAGGGGTGAGCCTACTCACTCAGTGAATTGAGTACTTCATAGAAACCGTTTAAAGCACTTATATGATTACATATATATTGTTGAGAAATTGATATCAATTATAAAAACAGTAAGCTTTAAAGAGTCTAATCATTCAAAATCATAAATATGGCAGGATACTCTAGATATCTACAAGAGTAAATCAATATATTAACATGCTTGATTGATCATAAAGATAACTAATACTTCAAAAACATACAATGAATAATTGAATAACTGTGCACACTTGTTTAACCTCTCATTCATCTTATTATGCCTTAAACCCACATGAGGTGTACCACAACATGTGAAAGAATCACATCAAGCTATGATCTCACTGTACAAGTCTTAGAAGCATGCCCGAGTTCCTAAGCCTATCTCTCGAGTAAGACCCCGTCTGCAATGGGCCTCATTATGTCAGCCTCTCGTCGACTAATCGGAGTGGCCGGATATCTCAGACTCCACCTCACAACCTGGGTACTCAGGCGATGAGTCAAATCCCTTAGGCTTACTGTGTATCAGTGAACCTACTAACCACTGATCACTACAACATGTAACACAGGTACCACCAGCATCCTCAACTGGTGTTGGGTACCACACAACTATAAGGAGTCTGCCCTCCTGGTCAAGACCCCCGCACCCTACTCATGCGCTCTAGCTTACCTTGATCTGGACTACCTCCAGTCGAGAAACCATTTCCTCCCTACATCGCAGGCCTCATCATGTGAGGATTCTACAGTGTTCAGGGCATCTAAATGTCTAATTCACTCTTTAATTCACAATTCAATCATCACATCAACATATCTTAACTTTGTAAACCGTTCATTTCATAGGCCATCTGATAACATTTACCATAACCGAACTGTTAAGCATAACCACATCTCATATTGAGAAACATTGATATCACAGTACTTGATTCACTGAACATCCTATCCTTAGGGTTTCATTTACCCCATTCACTTATCATATGACTCACATAAGGATTTAATGTGTCATAAACATTCACTGAATAAACATTGCTTTCAACAAGTCATATACAGTCAACATATGTATGAAATCTTAGAATTAAGCTAAATTAGGGTTTTCCATGCCATTCATTGAGATATCATGACTCAATAATAACATTGAATAAATAAAGTCTATGACGTCAAGAAAATCACTTTAAATGGATTTCACCATATCTATTCACAAATTTCCAACTTTCCACTCATCTAGGGCTTCGCCCTCTTTACAGAGATATCAAGCAAACACTATTCACATCTCATGAAATCCAAGATAGTATCTGACATATATGTACTACACATTCAAATAAATAATCATTCATAATCAATGAGATTTAGATAGACAAATTTCTCTATCTAATTATACAACAATTTAGTTATAGCCGAAAACCCTACAATTCAGTTTACTCTTATAACCTCTACAAATACTTAGGGAATTATCATTAATATGGATTTTATACATTTATAATATGATTTTATCATCTGAAATTCATCAAAATAGAGGAATAATCCACTTCATATCATTTTGCAAAAGCCAGATCAAAAAGGGAATTTAGGGTTCATGCTCGCATACTAAGCAATTGAATATTATTGATGATTTAACTCATTTTCGTGCAATCTACTATTTAAAGGAAGTAACCACTCACCCTAAGGTGTGAAAACACCTTTAGAACACAACCCATCTCTGAGAATCTCAAACTCATATCAAAACCCTAGCAATTTACCAGATTCTTCTTCCTTTCAACTTGGATACCCTAGAAATGGGGGATTATGAAGAAAGAGTGAGAAAAAGGAGAGATTTGATATCATTTTGGATCAAATCTGAGGAGGGACATAATATTGACATGTGAGAGAAGATTCACCATGAAAGGCTATGCAAAGAAGCTAAACTTACTTGATTTCATCATATCTTGGATAGAGAAACCCTAGATCATCAATTCCACTACTTTCTCCTCTCAAACCCTAACTCTCCCTCTCTCTCTAGGAATTTTGTTTCTCTGGAATGAATCACGAATTATTAGAGGTCCTAGTGTGTTAGGTTGGCCATATAGCTCAATTTAGGTGCTTGGGTAATTTACACATTAACCCCTCAATATACTTTTTCTTATTTTAGCAGATTTTTCTGTTATAAAAAAGTTAATGTAATTCACTTATTTCAAGGGTCAAAATCTTCCAAAAATTATGAAAATTTAGCATGATATCTAAAATGTAATTTTAGAGATTTATTTTAAATTTAAAATCATATGGAGTTACCAATAAATAATTAAAAATCAAACACTATACTACTAAACATCACTCTATCAACATTTCGGTCGAAGTATAGTTTGATGAAGAACCACATTCAAAGAACATCCAAATATTCTGAAAATTTTCTCCAAAATGCATAATTGAGTTATCCATATCATATCCAAAATTTAATTAAATATAAATTCGTAGAAAATATGAAAAATCATTTACCACACTGCTATCCTGATCAAATTCCATATTCATGTACTATCAAAACCCTAATTTTTGTCAATTAGGGTTTACATTCCTCAGACCCTAATTCTTAAAACTAAAATCATAATTAGACTTTATTCTTATGTTTGAAACATCACAATTGAGCTACTATCATTGATCAAGTCTAAATGATGTTGAATCTAATCAAGCATGTAATCATTCAGGTAAACCCTAGTTTACCAATTAAGCACAAATGCGGTCATAACAATTCTCACCCCCTTAAAAATTTTCGTCCCCAAAACATAAATACACAAACAAAGTATATTCAAAGTTTCTTTTAAACTTCTGAAATCTTATGTGTCACTATACTCTTGTATTTCATATGTGTATACTATTTTCAACATTGAGCCCTTTGTTTCTTTTCTAATCACAACATGTTTAAAGCATGGATTCTCAATGACAACAAAAGAATTATCTTGCCACAATCAATCATAGAAAAGAGAAAGAGAAACAACTATTTTCAATATGTTCATACTCTTGAGGTGTTACCTCAACATTGATAATCTGATCCAACTATCTCAATTCATACAGCTCAATGTGTACTATTGTTCTGTATTATCTTTGAGTCACAAAAGATAGGTCATCATATTATTTTGAATTTTACTATTGTGCTACTTCAATAGCAAAGCAGTCATGAGTTGGAAGACTAGATTCAACAACAATTGTACAATACTAAGCTAGATTACTGATATGAATGATGAAAACTATCAGAAACCTTTAATTCATATATTGCTTGGACATGTACAATTGAAATCATATGTAAAACAAATTTACATCCCTTAATATACCTTCAGCAAAGTATACTTCTAAAAAAATGCACATATTACTAAAATCCATTGTATTCTCTTATTTCTCTCCTCATTCATTACTACTTATTTTTTGCTACTTATCCTTATCATTTTGATCATGTAGAATAAACATCCCTAAAATTGAAACATACAAGGTAAGAATAGATTATTCATCATTCTTGATATCACTGCAAAAATTTATTTCATATCAAACTTTACTCATGTTGTATTTCTCCTTTTGTTCAAAACACACTTGTTACATTTCAAATTTATTTCTTACCCTTTGCTCTGAATCATTTCCATATTGTCTATCTACCTTTCAGATTAGCTACCTTAAAATACTAGATTACTAACTGTTTTAGTTTACTTCTCATAGTGTAAATCTCATGATCTTGTTTTATAGAGATGCTAGTATTCAAGGTCAAATCACTGGTGATATCCCTTGAACTACTACAACTCTAAACATTTTAGAGTTTGGTCCTTATCAGTAGCATGACATTAATGTGATGTGACTTTTCTCCCTTAATTTGAAATTCAAACTTTGGATCTCACAAGTTTTACTAAAGTCTTCCTTATCTTATCAATTGAATTTCCTTTTCTTGCTTGGCCATTCAGATAGATTACATTCTCAATTTACCCTACTAGGGTTTCATCATCGTATTGTGTGTCATTATTACATTCACTAGATGTTTCTACCATGGTGGTTATGCATCATATATGATTCATTTTCTTATCACTTCATTCCCACATTTCTCTCATTAAGGAAGATATGAAAGAGAAGATGATTCTGAGACTTATAATTCTTATCTTCAAACATTCCCTTAACACATTTCTTGTATGTAGGTTTAATTAGTTATCAACAAGGATACTTGACTAACTAGCACTTGCTTGAATCTCCTAACCTCTTTCTTTTATAATATGTATTACTCCATCATGTTTCAAACCCTTCCTTACTTTCCATAATCCTCTTACCATATACTACTCTTCCACCTATTATCTTTAATTTCTAATTTTATCTTATGATCATGTTGCTTATTCATGTGTATTATCATGTATATCATGTTGCACATATTTCTTTCTATCCTTCTACAAATGTGAAGTTGAAATTCTAAATCAATAATCTCTCTACTAGTTTCACCTCATGTTTAATACATTACATATCTTTCATTTTAAATCAAATGGCTCATGCATGGGTCAAACTTAGTTTCTCTTTCAATCAAGTTTTCCTTCATGAATATAGTCTACCTTTGTATGACTTATTCATTTGTTAAGCTACACTTTTGTTCTTCTTTTGGAAAATAGTTTGTTATTCTATAGAGACTTAGAATCCAAAGGTAGTAAGGATGAATGAATTAAACTTTATAATAAAGGTATACATTCCATGCTCTCAATCATATCATGTAACCCTCATTCCTTAAGCAAGCTCATAATTTCCAACATTTCTCTTTGTTTCAACCAAGTTTGTTATTCTAGTCTTATGATTTACATGTTCATCCAATTCTCTTTACTTTAACTCTTTTGAAGACTCTTTGTGATGACATGTCTCGGAAAACAAGATCAACGAATGCGGAAGCGATTAATTAGCAGCGGAATTATTGAAAATCACTAAAAATTAAAACTTTTCATAAATAGATCTACAATCTGTGAAACACTTTTATAAAGAAACAAGGTAAGTCATTTACAAACTGATTCATCATTACATCTCTATAATTTCTCATCTCGAGAGTCACAACATTAGCTGCCATGTTAAACTGTACAAGGCAAGATACAAAAATCTCGAGGCATTACGCCAAAATCTCATATCTACGTTAAACATCTACTGACTCCTAGGACCTGAGAGTACAGAGACGACACATAGGATATTCTATCTACAAGACTTGACAGATAGTGTCTCCACCTGAGAATCACTGTTGTCCCTGATGTTGCTGCTGCTCACCCACTGAAGGGTTTCTTCCTCTTCTTCGGCGATTACCTAAAAATTTAATCCCACGGGGGTGAGACAATTGAATAATTGTCTCAGGGAGAGTTATAACTCTCCTCTAGAAGAATTGTTATTGTAGTTAGAGGAATAATACTGAGCATAGGAATTATAAATATTCAACAGTAGGCGATTCAATAAATAAACTAAGTAGAGTAGTATTCTCTAAGAAATCATTTCAATTATAACTTGATTGAATGATAAGACATTTAATCAATAAGGAATATGAAGAATATGTATACTAGTTATTCAACTAGAACATTATAAACAATGTATCATCAATCATTGTTTCTCGTAGTTTCAACCTAAGCAATTTATGCTATACGACTGATTACTTTTTACAAACATATTTATGTCCTGAGGAGATGAGTTACACCTCTCATACTCCAACCGACCATTACAAAATCGCAATCGGTACCATACATAGGTCATCAGAAGAGTTGGATTCCTATGACCTCATCCTCCTCAGTCAGTGTGAGGAACAACATACAGGACATCTTGTGTCTCTGCCATAATAGCTTGCCAGGGTATTCTGGCAACTTCGCTATTAGAGTTATAGTGGCGTTCTGTACTCTCTTCGCCATCGAGGGATTTCTGGTTTATCTCTCATCGATGCGGCATTAACAACATCATCGGGAGATTAGTGATACATCATCCTGGCATAAACATATAATGAAGGATTGAGAGATTAGAGGTACATCTCACATCAAATCCTACATTAGGACATAAGGATATTCGCGTCCATAACCCCCACATACTCAAAAGTATGCTCTCCAGGAGTTCCCTTAGGAAAACCTATTTCACCATCATTTAACTTCTGACAATGATGGATCTATGGTCAAGGGTCTACATGATATCATTATACTTGATTAATTAAGTACATTATAGCATTCTTTTAGCATCAGGCATGTTTTCAAACATAAACCATTAAATTAACTGCTATAAAGAAAGAGTACTAATTGTATCAAGTTCATTTCACATCCAATTACCATTGGGATATCAATCCCTAACCATCTCATCATTATGATTCAGGAATATGGGTATTCAAACCCTTAGGTCATCAAAACACTTGTTACAAAGTAACATATTGATGACTTGATGGCAATGCAGATATTTCTCATGGCTCATATAGCCTATCAATCTCATATGTTACCTCTTACTAGGCAACATAACATATCATTACTTTCAAAACTTATAAAGTGCTTTCAATGAATATGACATCATAGCTCTTACCTGGCTATGTTCACCATTTCATAAAGACATGCATAATCAATACATTTGATAATAGGCATATCATCTCTATATCAGCACATTGCAAAACAAAGATAACTTTACTATTCAAGGGTTGCACCATTAAGCCCTCACTAGGGTTAGGGTTTACCTTCTCAATTCAATTAGGGTTAATCAACCCCTTTAGCTTACAAAGGCATAATGATTATTCATTCCATAATCAAGCATAGTGTTTCATGCTTAAGGGCATAACCCAAAATTAGGGTTTACTGTTCATATCATTACATTACCCTAGATTAGGGTTTACTATTCACAAAACATCACATTACCCTAAATTAAGGTTTACTATTCACATTTCAATGAATTAAGATCATACCATCATCATGTATGAGGATTACTTCCATTAATGCCCTCAAATTAGGTTAAGATTCATTAACCATCATAATTAGGGTTCTTATGATCTCACTATGATGGATCATACCCTAATTAGATACATTCATACATTTTGGAAGCTTGCTACTTGATTCTCATTTATATAAGGAGTCTTCTCTCTCTTCTTTCTATAAGATGATGTTTGCATCACCTTAATTAGACTAAGTCAAATCAATATTGACCTCATGGATTATGTTATTACTTTTGTGGTCATCAAGGTTCACTTGTTCAAAGGGTGTTAGTCACTCTATCCCATCAAGGGTACCTTAGTAATGTTCACCACTTGATTATAACATGTACTAGTCAACTACTACTTGGTCCCTTAATTACTTTATGTATCTATAAGGTTTAGGTTAATCAACCACTAAACCATCTTGACCACTAAGGCATCCAACGTTCTTAACCTTTTTAGACCTCAAACGGTCTTGCACTCAAACCTCCAAACGGTCTTGGATGGACCTTGAAACCATTTGGTGTTGTTGACCGTTTGGTCTAGTTTGACTTTTGAAACCGTTTGGTAAAGTGCACACTCAAGACTATTTACCCAAGATGAGGTGAAGACCGTTTGGTCATGAAGACCGTTTGGCCAAGTTTGACTTTGAAACCGCATGGGAAAAATTGATCTTGAAACCGCATGAGATCAAACGGTTTGGGATCGTTTGGTCCCAAATGGTCTTGAGACCATTTGGACCCAAACAGTCATGAGACCGTTTGGTCCAAACCACCTCAAAACCGCATGGACCAAAAAATGTCTCAACCACTTCAATTGAGTTAGGGTTTCCAATGTTGAACCCCTCAATCAATCATGCACTTGTTAGCCACTCATCAATTGAGTCAATTAGGTCAACTTTCAACTGATTTTACACTCAATTGACCCTCAATTGATCATCAATTAGGGCTTGAAATGATTGGATTAGGGTTTGGAATCGATCACCCTTCAACATGTTTCAACATGAGTTTAATTGATTTGAACTTATTGAACCATCATTCAATTAGGTCATGTCCTGACCCCAAACGGTCTTGGGATCATGTGTATGACCTCCAAACGGTCTTGAGACCGTTTTCCCAAGTCAACACCAAAACTAACTCAACCAATTAAGGTTTGGCTCAATAGATTGATCACTAGGTCAACAATTGATTGTACTTCAACTTATTGCCTTTGAATCTTTAACCACTTAACCACAGTCAACCCTAGACCTCCAAAAGGTCTTGGGTGGCCCCCAAACGGTCTTGGAATCATTTGGATATCCTCAAAATGGTCTTGAGACTGTTTTCCCATTATTTGATAAAAAACCAAGTCATTCACTTAAGGTTTGAACCCTAGGTTTTGTCACCAAATCAGCACTTAATCATTCAACAACTTGATATCATTGGACCCTCAATTGGTCAACCCCACTTAACCCTAGACCTCCAAACGGTCTTGGGTTATCACCAAACGGTCTTGAGAAAGTTTGGGTGATCCCCAAACAGTTTTGAAACCGTTTGGGCCACTCAACCCAAACTTCAACTTGATTCAATTGTTGAAATCAGCAATTTACCCGACTAGGATTTTGATGATTGTTGGGCCTTCAATTGGTGATTTACTTGGAATTAGTTGATGATTTTTGGTAGGTAATTGGTCTACATTATTTACAACAGAACTCCAAACGGTCAACACCTGGTCAACGCATCCAAACGGTCTTATTCCGTTTGCTTCTATCCGGTCTTATGAAACTGTTTGCATTCAAACAGTTTGAAACCGTTTGCTCCCAAACGGTTTGGGAAACCGTTTGCAAAAGTTAGGAGACCGTTTTCTAAAGCAAGATTTTTAGATAAAAATTGGAATTAACGTCATCATCTTCTACCTCAAGAACAGGGGCAGTTCTTCACGGAAATACTAGCAAGAACACTTAAAAGTGTCTAAAGGAGAAGTATAAGCAACTATTCTAAGAGAAGAAGATGCAAAAGCAAAGCTTAAGGTTTAGAGTTATAAAATCCGCCTTAAGATCTGATCTAGAGCTCCAAGTTTCATAGCTTTAATGGTGGATGAAGATCCAAAGGTTGTTCAAGGTTCGTTCTTCAAGATTTGAATGGAGAAGATAGCTAGAAAGAAGAGTTGTATAAGAAAAACTAACAAACCAACCCTGTATTAGGGTTTCCTCCAAGAATTCGAGCTAGGTGATGATCCATACTTACCAACTTAGCTTGGTCGCCTTCCTCTATTCCAGATCTCCCCCTTGGTCAGTCCAAAGCAAGAAGATGAGGAGAAAGAACTAAAGGAACAATCCTTTGCTTTGAGGAAAAAGGGTGCTTATATATTTTTGGGTATTATCAAGGCAAAGAAAAAGATAGTTATTTCTTTTATTTCTTAAACCCATCCACTCATGCTCACTCCACCCTTGGACACGTTTCTTCCTCCTTTTCACATGCAAATCCTCTCTCTTATCCAAGGTTAAAGGAAAAGAAACCATATATCTTAATAAGCTATATATATGAAAGGCCATTTTTGCTTAAAACTTGGTTATTTAGATATTAAGGCTATCTTTCTTATTTGATCATTCAAATGAGGTGCCCCTCTCATTTTATTTGCTCTAATTGATGCCACGAAACGTGAGAGATACTCTAGAGGGTATATTTTACATGTTGGACCCTAGGTTTTGGGTAAATTGCACTTTACACCAAAATTAGGTTTTATAGCACAAGGATTGCTCTACAAGCTATATCTTGGTGCTCAAGCTTGTGGAATCCATACCACCACATCATATTCATTCTTATGATGTATCATCATCAGAGGAACATCTTAACATGTGCAATTTGCAAGTTAACCCCTCAACTTGGGTAATTTGCACTTTAGTCCAATATTAACAAAATAATATTGCAACATCGTTTAAAAAGGACTGAAATGGAAATATTAGTTCCTCAAAAGCTTTAATTACATTTCAAAAGATAAACACAAGCATATAATCGCTTAATTAGGCAAAACACCTATGGTTAGTACATAACCCAGGTCAGGGATGTTACACTCTTCCCTTCTATGTACTTATTGTATACTCAACTCTTTTCTTCTATTTTCCCTTTGCTTTGGAGTACACAAAAGCATTTTACTCAATTATATGATCCATTCCTCATAATTGATTCTTATTATCTTGGCCCTTACATACTTTTCTCATATATTTTCCATATTTCATATTTAGAATTCATATAATACTAATCATTAAACTTAATTTGAACCTTATGTCATGTTTCGTTATTCCCAATTAAGGGTTTCTCATATGAGGCCCCAAAGTTGGATCTCAGATATCAGTTCTAACTGATTCTTAGTTATTCCAATCTTTCCCATATGTTTCAATCTCTAGTGTATGTACATACTTATTACATTCTAAGTTTGCCTCCCTGTACTTTAATTACTCTTATTAAATTAATTATTAGGACTCATTAGATCTCAGTAATGCACGCTGCCAGCCAGACCAGGCCAAACATGCAGTCTTGAAGCGAAGAGCTACTAAGGATTAACCAACACCTATTCATCTCAAACATGTCAAAAGAATATCCACTTATGGCAAACTCATTTTAAACATAAATTTTGGTCTAGTTAATACAAAGAATGTAAACAATAATTGAATTAACTTCATAGTGTACAAGAATCTTAAAAGACCACATATATATCTAAGAATTGAATATTTGAACAAAATATATAAGAGCATTTCCAATGGTATCCAATCAAATAAACAATATAAAACAAGAGTTACATCACATTCTATTCTTATGCTCAATTCATTCATTTCTTTCTGGTCTTCTAACCCTAATATTCTAGGATTTCTCTCTAGCCCAGCCTCCCACTACATGCCTGGCCATGGCATCTAGAGAAGAATAGATAGAGTAGCTTGATACTGGTCAACCTAGGTATCTAGATACCGGGCCAAGGTATCCAAATACCCAGACTTCCCAGAGCTATCCACACACAATCTCTTAACTACCACATTTATAACTCTGACTTTCTATCCTAATGGTCCCTGACAACTCAGCCTAAGCTCTAATACCAAGTTGTTACACCCACATCCCATGATTACCAATAATCATGAGATTAGGGCATACGTTTGAGGATTATACTTAATACAAAGTTCACTTCCAACTTTTTTACCTTTATTTCAAACTCTTTGTTTTCTTGTATTCAATCACATGAACAAACTTTACAAGAGAACTAAACTTTGACCACTCTAATATGATCTCAACATTAATGATACACATCCAGACATTCATTATGTTTCTCACACTTCCATGTAAAACAACATCATAACCAGATATATACTCTATTATTAAATAAACAAAGTTACACATTATCATTTACAACACTCTCTCAACTCTATTCAAGGACCTAGAGTGATAGGGACCGACTGATCTTAACTAATCTCATACATAACTCCTATGGCAGATCTACTCTGATGCATTAATGTCTTCAATCCATGAGTTATCCCTAAAAATTGTGAGTAGAGGGGTGAGCCTACTCGCTCAGTGAATGAGTACTTCATACAAACAGTTTAAATCACTTATATAATTACATATATATTGTTGAGAAATTGATATCAATTATAATAGAAGTAAGCTTTAAAGAGTCTAATCATTCACAATCATAAATATGGCAGGATACTCTAGATATCTACAAGAGTAAATCAATATATTAACATGTTTGATTGATCAGAAAGAGAACTAATAATTCAGAAACAAACAATGAATAATTGAATAACTGTGCAATCTTATTTAACCTCTCATTCATCTTATTTTGCCCTGAACCCGCATGAGGTGTACCACAACATGTGAAAGAATCACAGCAAGCTAGAATCTCACTATACAAGGCTTAAAAGCATGCCCAAGTTCCTAAGCCTATCTCTCAAGTAAGACCCCTTCTAAAGTGGGCCTCGACACGTCTGCCTCTCAGCGGCTAATGGGAGCAGTCAGATATCTTAGAATCCACCTCTCAACTTGGATACTCAGGCGGTGAGTCAAAGACCTCAGGCTTACTGTGCATCAGTGGACCTATTGACCACTGATCATTACAACATGTAACATAGGTACCACCGGCATCCTCGGTTGGTGTTGGGTACCACACAACTGTAAGGAGTCTGCCCTACTGGTGTGCTCCAGCTTACCTCGATGTGGACTACCTCCAGTCAGGAAATTGTTTCCTCCCCACAACGCGGGCCTCATCCTATGAGGATTCTACAGTGTTCAGGGCATCTAAATTTCTAATTCACTCTTTAATTCATAATTCAATCATCACATCAACATATCTTAGTTCAACTTTGTAAATTGTTCATTTCATAAGCCATTTGATAAGATTTACCACAACTAAACTGTTAAACATAACCACATCTCATACTGAGAAACATTGATAACAAAGTACTTGATTTACTAAACACCCTATCCTTAGGGTTTCATTTACCTTATTCACTTATCATATGACTCACATAAAGATTTAATGTGTCATAAACATTCCTGAATAAACATTGCTTTTAACAAGTCATATACAATCAACATATGTATGAAATCTTGGAATTAATCTAAATTAGGGATTTCCATGCCATTCATTGAGATATCATGAATCAAGAATAACATTGTCTATGATGTCAAGAAAAGCACTTCAAATGGATTTCAACATATCTATTCACAAATTTCCAATTTTCCACTCATGTAGGGATTCCCCCTCTTTACGGAGATATCAAGAAAACACTATTCACATCTCATGAAATACAAGATAGTATCTGACATATATGTACTACACATTCAAATAAACTATCATTCATAATCAATGAGATTCATATAGACAAATTTCTCTATCTAATTATACAATAATTCCAGTTATATCCGAAAACCCTAAAATTCAGTTTACTCTTATAACCTCTACAAATACTTAGGGAATTCTCATTAAGATGGATTGTATCCATTTATAATATGATTTTATCATTTGAAATTCATCAAAATATAGGAATAATCCATTTCATATCATTTTACAAAAGCTAGATCAAAAAGACAATTTAGGGTTCGTACTCGCATACTAAGCAATTGAAGAATATTGATGATTTAACTCATTTTTGTGAAATCTACTATTTAAAGGAAGTACACACTCACACTAAGGTGTGAAAACACCTTTAGAACATAGCCCATCTCTGAAAATTTCGAACTCATATCAAAATCCTAGCAATTCACTGGATTCTTCTTCCTTTCAACTCGGAAACCCTAGAAATGGAGGATTATGGAGAAAGAGTGAGAAAAAGGAGAGATTTGATATCATTTCAGATCAAATCAGAGGAGTGATGGAATCTTGACATGTGAGAAAAGATTCACCATGAAAGGCTATGCAAAGAAGCTAAACTTACTTGATTTCATCATATCTTGGATAGAGAAACCCTAGATCATCAATTCCACTACTTTCTCCTCTCAAACCCTAACTCTCCCTCTCTCTCTAGGAATTTTGTTTCTCTGGAATGAATCACGAATTATTAGAGGTCCTAGTGTGTTAGGTTGGCCATATAGCTCAATTTAGGTGCTTGGGTAATTTACACATTAACCCCTCAATATACTTTTTCTTATTTCAATAGAATTTTCTATTATAAAAAAGGTTACTGTAATTCATTTATTTTAGAGGTCAAACATCTTCCAAAAATTATGAAAATTTAGCATGATGTCTGAAATGTAATTTCAGAGCTCTAGTATAAATTTAAAATCATTATGAGTTATGAATAAATAATTAAAAACCAAACACTACACTACTAAACAACACTCTGTCAGCATTTCAGTCAAAGTATAGTTTGACCAAGAACCACATTCAAAGAACATCCAAATATTCTGAAATTTTTCTACAACATGCATAATTGAGTTATCCATATCATATAAAAAATCAATTAAATATAAAATTCGTAGAAAATATGAAAATCATTAACCACACTGCTATCCTGATCAAATTCCATATTCATGTACTATCAAAACCCTAATTTTTGTTGATTAGGGTTTACATTTCTCAGACCCTAATTCTTCAAATTAAAATCATAATTAGAGTTTAATCTTATGTTTCAAACATCACAATTGAGCTACTATAATTGATCAAGTCTAAACGATGTTCAATCTAATCAAGCATGTAATCATTCAGGTAAACCCTAGTTTACAAGTTAAGCACAAATGCGGTCATAACAACTTGGACAAGGGACACTCTCCTTGTTGTTCATAGAAGATCTTGTCCATGATGTTGTACATGTGCATGTAGTTGTCCTCCTCAGTCAAGAATTGATTTATCTCCTCCCACATAGTCTTGGTTTTTGGTGCCACGTGTACTTGACAACCAACTCTGTCTCCATGCATGCCAAGAGCCATGAGAGTACTTGATTATTGTCTGTCACCCAGACATCATCAGGAACCGTCGGTGAGTTGTCAATGATAATTTTGAGTTTACCCTAAGAATCAAGAAATATTTGGACAACATTCATCCATAAAAGAAAGTTGTCTAATTAAGTTTAATGGCAGATATGTGTGGCATATCGTTGTGAATGATTGTTGGTTTAGCAACATCAACCGTGATGAGATGAGTAAAGAATCAAATATAACAGAAAGGTACACACAAAGTATAAATGTATTGTAATGTAGCACAGTACAAATAAAATAAAGGTATCAAAATTTAGCACAATATAAACGGAAAATAAATGTACTGGAATGTAGCATGGTACAAATAAACAAAACAAAAAACCATAGGATTGTAAACTAGATAGAAGGAGAAGTACTACCAAAATGGAACTCAGTAGGAAGAAATTAGTACTACCAAAATGATACTCGGTAGAAAGATGAGTGACATTACCAGAATGGATCTCGGTAGGAAAACATAAAGCACTATCAAATTAATGGAACAATAGGATAGATAATGTAAATTTATAATTTTTAAGAAGAGCACCTAGTCATTTGGATTAGGGGAACCACATGGAGAGGAAGAAAAAGTAAAGTTTTGTCTCTTTTTATTTTGGTACTTTATAAATCAGCACATGGTCTTTTAAGTTTACTTTTTTGTGTACTATTCATGTTGAGATAGAGTTGGTGGAGAAAGTGCCATTAGTGATTTAGTTGCTGACCAAAAAAAACATGGATAGTGCACATGGAAGGATTAATCTAATAAAACCAATTGCTTCCTTTTCTTCATTACGTAATGTGAAAGGGGAGGGAGAAGCACTAAGAGAAACACTAGTGTCATGAGTTAGCATATGATGATGCCACAACCTTTGTTATCACCCATATTAAATTTTTCCATAACAGAAGTCAACATATAGACAAAGGTAAGCACTGCGTATATGAACCTACACGAGTCAACAGATGATGATGCCACAACCTTTGTCATCACTCATATTGAATTTTTCTATAATAGAAGTCAACAAATAACGTTGCAGACAAAGGTAAGTACTGTGTATATGAACCTACTTGGCATGAGTGGATGGTACGAGAAGCACCAAGGAACAATTATCTAGATTGGATGCAACCTCCGAGAAAAAGTAGAAAGGAAACGGGGAGGGTAAAGGAAAGGGTGGGGAGAATTATGATTAGGGTAACACTTTCGATACTATGAAGAAAGATTTGTCTTCCATTAACGAATAAGAGTGTTGGGTCTCCTATATATAGGAGCTAGAGAGTACATGAACTAAATATAGAAAAGGGAAAATACAATGTGTCTAAGTCCAACTAATCAAATATACTAACAAAAATCTTATTAGTGTTAGTCAATTATGTGATAATGGATATCTTATTCTAGTTACTTCTCATGAATGTTTTCTTGTAGATTCCCTCTCCTACAATGTGATATATAAGGGAACTAGAATTGATAATATTTATATTATTGTTATTGATTCTCTTAAGTCTATTCTTGGTAAATGCCTTGTTGTTAAAAAAGTGATACATCTTTATGGCACTGTATTGGCCACGCAAATATGCATCAATTGAAGAAGTTGAGTAAAAAGGACTTGGTCGAAGGAATTCCTAAATTGGACTTTGAGAAGGATGAGGAATGTAAACCTTATATGCAAGGAAAGCAAACCAAATCCTCTTTTAAATCCAAAGGAGTCCTTAGTACCAAGATAACTTTTGGCTTCTTCACATTAATCTATTTGGACCAATGAGAACTCAATTTCTTCATGGTAGCAAGTATTGCCTCATGATTGTTGACGATTTTTCTCGCTATACTTGGACCTTATTCTTAGTTTCAAAAGTGACACTCTCAATGTTTTCTCTACTTTTTACAAATGGGTTGAAAATGAAGCTTCTTATCAAATTGTCACTATCTATAATGATCATCGAGGAGAATTTGAAAATGATTTGTTTGAAAAGTTTTCTGAGGAATCCAGTTATACGCACAACTTTTATTCCCCCATACACCTTAACAAAATGGGGATGTAGAGAGAAATAAAAGATATAGGAAATGGTCAGGACCATACTTTTAGAGTATGATACTTACAAGAAGTTTTGGTCTGAAGCCGTTAATACCTCATGTTTTGTGCAAAATCAGGTTTTAACTCATCCTTCCTCAAAGAAAAATCCCTATGAGTTATGGTGTGGTATAAATACTTCAATCAACTTCATTCACGTTTTGATTATCATTGTTTTGTTTTAAATATCAAAGATTATCTTGACAAGTTTGATGCTAAATCCTATGACTTTGTTTCTTGGCTATAGCACTACTAGTAGAACATATAGAGTTTTTAACATTGATTAATCAAAAGTTGAAGAATCTCAATGTTAAGTTTATGAAGACTAGCCCCTTTATTTCCAAGAATATTGTGAATGATGATGTAGTAGATGAGGTGATTCCTATATTCAAAGAAATCAACATCAATGACAAAGGAAAAGAGGTGGTAGTAGATAAAGAATCAAAAAAAGAAGAAAAGAAGGATCCAACTCCCCAGTTTGCTAAATATTATCCTAAATAGCTCATCACAGGCAATCCTTTAGAGGGGTAAATACATGGGCTGCATTCAACAAGAACAAGCTGACAACGCCTTCACCTCACAACTTGAGCCAAAAATGTCAAAGAGTCTCTTAAATATGATGAATGAAACCTAGCAATGCAAGAGGAGCTAGAGCAGTTTGAGAAAACAAAGTGTGGACCTTAGTGTCAATACCAAATGATAGAAAGATCATTGGCACCAAGTGAGTCTACCACAACAAACTTGATGAAAGTGACAAGGTGGTAAGAAATAAAGCAAGCTTAGTAGCTCAAGGTTATAATCATACGGAAGGTATTTCCTTTGATGAAACTTATGCTCCTATTACTAAACTTGAATATATTAGAATGTTACTTTCATTTGCTAGACATACAAATTTCTTGTTATATCAAATAGAAGTTTACAGTGCATTTTTAATGGTAGAATAGATGATGAAGTCTATGTAGCTCAATCTCCCAATTTTGAACATGAAAAGCTTCCTAACAATGTTTATTTGATACAAAAGCTCCTTATGGTATCAACCAAGCCCCTATAGGTTGGTATGAGAATTTGAAAAACTTTTTATTAGACAATGGCTATGTCATGGACAAATTTTATTCTACCTTATTTATTAAACACACATCTAGAAATTTCTTGATCATTCAAATATATGTTCATGATATCATTTTTGGAGGAAGTGATCTTGATCCTTGTAAGGAGTTTAGTTCTCTTATGCATTGTGAATTTGAGATGAGTCTGATGGGGGAGCTGACATTCTTCCTTGGCTTCAAAATCAAGCAAATAAAGAATAGAAACTTCATTAACCAAGACAAGCACACAAGTGAACTCTTAAAGTGATTTGGGATGGAGAACATGAAGACAATGGATAATCCCATGTCCAACATCACCAAAATTGATAGAGATGAAGAAGGTGAGAAGGTGGATGAAAATATCTATGGAGGTATGATTGGTAGCTTGTTATACTCAACTTCCTCTAAATTTGATCTCATGTTTAGTGTTGCCTTGTGCACTAGATTTCAATCAAGCCCTAGAAAATCCCATCTTATAGCGGTTAAGAGGATTCTAAGTTACCTAGCCAAAACCCAAAATTTTGGATTATGGTATCCCAAGTCAAGGGACTTTACTCTTACTACTTATTATGGTGTTGATTATACTAGGTGATTAATTGATAGAAAGTGTGCAAGTGGTATTTTCTTCCTCCTACAACCTTGCTTAGTTTCTTGGTTCTCTAAGAAACAAGTCACAATGGTTCTTTCAACTACCGAGGCTGAGTACATTATAGCTAGGAGTTTTTGTGCCCAAGTCCTATGGATGAAGCAAACACTTCAAGAATTTAACATTCATTATGATGCTTCTCCTATCTTTTGTGATAAAACTAGTGCAATCAGTCTTTCTTACAATCCTATATTGCATAGTAGATCTAAACATATAGAGGTTTTCCATCACTTCCTTTGTGACCACATTGCCAAGAAAGATATCTATATCACTCATGTGGGCACAGAAAACCAACTTGCAGACATTTTCACCAAACCTCTAGCTAGAGAGCACTTTACTTCCATTAGATCAAAATTGCTTATATATGATCTTGATGATATTGGTATGCCTTATATATAGATGTTATCTTATCTACATTTTTTTCTCATAAAATTTTCATCATATACTTGTTTGTGCTACATATGCCTAGTTTCAATGCCTTATTTTTCTTGTTTTTGGCTATTTTTTGCAAACGCTTATTTTATCACGAAATAGTAACAAATGATGAGTGTAACATGCATTAATATGTTCAAAATGCATGATAATTAAGATAGAAAAATATATTTATATAGAACTCTAGGAGCTTCGGATTAAATTTAAATCTTTTAGACAGACTTTCTTATCAGTTGAGTTTGCTCTGGGGAAACTCAACCGATAATAGGCCCAAGGAACTAACACACAAAAATGTTGGCCAAGTTTTCCAAATCTAAAATTCAACTGACAACACTATTGCTTTGAAATATATATAGATTGTTAGCCAATTTTCTCCCTCTCAACTAGAGAAAACTCGACCGTTTAGTCTCCCTCTCAGTTTGACCTTGAACCCTAGGTTACCCAAAAACCTTTCCTAGCCCTACCCTACCATGTTTGACCTTCCCCAACCTCAACACTTAGCTTGGGTGGCCTACTACTTGTATTTTCTTCCTTGATTGGTGCCATCTTCATAAAGCTTCCTCTCCATGGCGTCCAATAGGTAGAAAAGAATAGGTCCAACTAGAGTTCCTTCATCCTCCACAACCTCTAGGCTTATCTCCTCGATGGTACCTCTTTTATCTCAAATCAAGTGGTCAATCGTTACAGGGAGCTATTGCCTAGGGACCCTTACCCTTTTAGGCCCTTGTTGATTCCTAACAATGTACAACTAATAGAGGTTAAGAAGTTCTTCAAAACCAACGCCTTGATCCTCTTTTCTATGAATGCCTATATCAACTTCCTATCGATCAAGAAAGTAGTGCATGAGTTCCATGTGAATCTTATCTGGAACTAAACCATGTTGGCCCCTTCTTTCACCCAAGTTGTTTTTTATCCATTATAGGGGGAATCAAGTTTTCAATCTTTGAGTATTCTTTGATTATTTACTTATCTTGTTCCCAGACAAATTGGATGATTTCATATCTTACATACCGTGACCTCCTTGACCCTGAAGGCTTATATGATAGTTTTGAACCCGAGCTAACCCTTTCCAATGTCTATACAATCTAAAGAAGCCACATGTCCCCTATAGGAAGAAAGCCGCCCTTCCATCTTATTTTCTGTATATTAAGAGTCACTTGGTAACTCTCCTAGTTAACTGCAATATTCATCCAAAGAAGAATCAAACCGAGATTGTAGAAAACTCAGTAGTGATCATGTAATGTCTTCTTTAAAATATCTATTTCAAATGGGCAAGATACATCTACATCACATGACTTTCTTTGGCACAGAGAAGAATACCAAGGACTCCCACCTACCCTACACTGACCTGATTTGTGGTGTCTTTCAACATCATACTGGCCAATCCTTTCTCAAGGATCTTGGCTACAAAGACAACAGGAAAGGAGTTTACATTAGTGACACCAAGGTTAAGAAGTCATTTCACCCCACCTCCTCTACCCCTAGTGCTTCGACCTCTACCTAGACTCCTCATGGACCTAATGATGCCTCCTTTTTAGTGTATGATGAAACCCTAGTGGGATACATGATGCACCAACAAGATTATAACATGCAAGTCTAGGACCACCTACACCAAGACCTTGTTCAAATTATGTCAAACATGAACTTTTCATGTTTCCATCCATATCCCACCTACCAGTACTACCTAGATTCTACCTATGCCTCTTATGCATATGATCAGTTCCACCCACCCTACCAACCTACTACTTTTGTTGTACACCCTACCTATGATGGTGGACCTACCCCTACCTCCTTTCAGTCGAGTGCCTCTCAACTACTTTCTCTTCCTCCTAGCCTTGCCTCCACTCTACTTGTTGGTTTTGACAGGGTTTCTACACCCAACTTTGAGAAAGCAAATGCACTACATGCTTATGGCATGTCTTGGGCGGAGCAACGTCACAAGTGGCCCTCTTCTTGCCCCTTTGGACCTCCTGGGGATGAGTAGATGGCCGATGAGGATGATGATGAGGGTAATGGTGTCGAGGATGAGGATAACGATGAGTATGGTGATGATGACTTCGATGATGATGAAGAAGTTAGTGAGGACACATATGTTTCCCCTGATGCACCTTCTAATGTTGATGAAGACTACCAATCTGATGATCATGAGGTCCTTGATATAGACACGTCTGACATTTAGTTCCTAGGATTCTAGAGTGCTCATACTTCTATCTTTTTGTATGCTTTCATGTATTGAACATTGGGCACTATATATGAGGACTACCATTTTCATATTGTGTCATTTTTCTTCATTATTTTGTAGTTTTAATCTCAAGAGGACATATCTAGTGTTATAATGCTATGATATGTACCTTTAACTCTTTGTTTTGGTATAACCCATGAGTTATTGGTGTGTGCTTCCATATTTTGATTATGACTCTAGCATATTTGTTCTCTCTCTGGATTATGTGTGGTTCTTGCATATGGTGGTTGTGTGTGTAGTTGGTGCCTTGAATAAGACTTGTTTTACATCTATAACCCCCTCCCTTTTCGATATGACAAAGGGGGAGAAATGAGATTAATACATATTGAATTTTATCCTCTCTAGTTAACTCTATGAAACATCTTGTGACTATGAAAGTAGACTCAAATAGAACATATGTGCTATGGTTAAACTTTTTGGAAAAACTAACCATACAGAATAAGGTAAGCATGAATCGAGGGGGAGAAATTACTATTGTTCATTCATGTATCCCCCTGCATCTCACGTGGTAAAAGTTTAAATTCTAAGTTCTTTCAATATGTTGAGGAATGGTTTGTCATGTTCAGAAATGGGGAGAATGTTGACCTAACAGTTATATATTGTCCATATTTTTGATGACGACTTAACCATTCCATTCATATGTATCTAATATGTCTATTTGAGATTGATTTCAGGCTTTAGGTACATGAAAAGGATCAAATTCAACCAAGCCCTAGCTTGGCCAAATACAAGCCAAAGTCAATGCAAATGCACTTTTGTGGAAAATACCCTGAAACCCTCAAGACAATTTTGTAATCATTTGTATAAATGCTATGACTTGTAATCATGTTGAGGAAAAAATTAGGAGCACTTAAAATGAATGTTTAAGCACTCTAATGGCAATTTATAAATTCATTACTGGGACTTTTGTCGGTGAAGTTTCATCTTTGAAAACTCGAATGACACCCTTGATGGATTTTGGTAACTACTAGCGTCGATAAGTTTCGCCAGGACAAACTCGACTGAAGCCTATGTATAGGAAAATCAAATTTGAGCCGTCAGATGAGTTTCATCCAGGATAAACTCGACTGACAACTCAAAATTTCTTAGTCGAATAGTGCTAGCAGTCAAGTTTACTTTGTTAAAACTCAACCGATTGTACTGTATGGAATGTGTAGAAAAAGTATTTCTAGTCGTTGGAATGCTATAAAACTCAAAAATAGATCGGTTGCAACACCCCAAATGACTAGAATTCGTCCTCAAGTGCTTCTACTGGCTAGTAGAAACCCCCAACTATAAATACGGACCCTTGAGCTTTATCCAAGTTTGCTTCTTATGCTCCTAGATATAGTTGAGTGGATTTGTCTACTAAGAGCCCTTTTTTCTCTCTTGCTTACTACTAATTATCATTAATCCGAGCGAGATAGCCTGTGTGCGAGGGATCTACTCTATAGTATTCATTGAAAATATCTTAATCTTCCCTTTTCAAATCCCTTTCTCTCAAGAAAAGATGATGAAAGCTTCTCCTTGTTGAAGGTGAAGTTCAAAGCGGAAGATCTAAGAGGAGAGTAGGTAATTCCTTCAAGACAGAAGACTTGTTTCAAGAGGGGAGCTCCTTGGTGAAGGTGCACAACTCGTTTCAAAAGTGGGGAAGCCCTTATAGAGGTTGAAGACTCTCACTAAAAGGATAGGTAAGACCTTGTAAGGTTTATTGATTCCTTTTAATCCTTAAAAATAAGGCTAGGTATCCTTGCCCAAGAAAAGGAAGGTCTTATTGTATCTCTTATAATGGAATATAAGGAAGGTACAATGGTTGCAAAATCCTAGAGGTTGATCTCTCTAGATAGTGTATGTACACTCTCCTAACTTGGAGTTTGGAACCACTATACATAGCTTGTTTTTGATCTTATTCAATCTATCTCATCCTTGCTATGTTTGTTTGGTTGCACTCAAATTTCATATTTGCAACCTTATTTTATGAAGTAATTTGTGTTGGATCAATGGGCTCTAGAAGGGGGGGGGTTGAATAGAGCTTCACAAACTTCACAAAATTGATTAGACCACCAAATTATATTAAGTGCAGAACTTAAACCAAAACAACAATTTGATGTCCTAAACTAGCATACAAAGCAAGGATAAGAGACAAGGAATAGCATGCACTTGGACAGGTGGTTTAGAGTGGTTCCATGTCCTAAACTTAGGAGCAATGTCAGTCCACTACCTAGAGTTGGTTAGACTCTAGGATTTGTAACTTGGTTCTCTTATATATATTTCACACAATAAGATTACAAGCTACAACAACCAACCATCCAAGGACTTATAAATCAAGCCAAGATCTTCTACCTCACCAAGGACTTACCCACCAAGCAAGTAGTCTTCAGCCTTCTTCAAAGGACTTACCCACTCTTGCTCTAGTCTTCGGCCTTGCAGGAATTACCCATCTTGCTTGAGCTTTGCCTTGCACCTCTCCTTCTCTTGGAGAGCTTTAGCACCTTCCTCCTTCACTCGGAGGCCTGGAGCAGCTAGCCTTCTTCTCCTTCACTCGGGGAAGAACAACAACCTTCTTCTCTTTCACTCGGAGAAGAAATCTTCAAGCAATCTTCATAGGGAATGGAGATGGGAGAAGTAGAAAGGAGAGCTTTACAACATTACAAATGATAGATCTCATACATGGGAACCTAACTCACTCATACTCACGAATTTGCTTTGAAGGTAGAGAGAGAAAGGGGCTCAAAGGATTAGAAACCACTCAACTAAGGCTAGGACCAAGCATATGTGAATGAGCAACCTTAGAATGAAGTCCAAGAGGTCCTATTTATAGTTGAGGGTGTCCCTTTGAGGTTGGGAGAGATAAGGGGCACAAAATAGCCGTTTTACAACTTGCAACGGATATATTTTGAGTTCCACCTACTCCTCCAACGGTTGGAATTGCTTTTTCTGCATTCCAGTACAGTCTGATCGGCCGAGTTTCAATAAAGGCAACTCGGCCGAACCACTAAAAGACAAGGCTGAAAGCTAGACTGTCGGCCGAGTTCCTTTGGAGAAACTCGGCCGATCGATCGACTTTCAACTTGGACCGATCAGTGGATCGGCCGAGTTTCCCAGCTTAGAAACTCGACCGAACAGGAATCAGCTGAGTTTGTAACTCGGCCGATTGCAACAAAAATTCCAGAATATATGGATCGGCCGAGTTTGGAATTCGGCCGACAAAATCCCTGTTATGGGTATTTTGGAATTTTTGTAAAACTGTACAAATGATGGATTTTTGAGTCCCAATAATTTTATCCATCTTAGTTACAATGCAAAACATGAGTATAAGTGATTACATCAATTGTTCTAAGCCAATAAGGGCTATTTCACAAAACGGTTAAAAGTCACATGTTTTGCATGTGCTGGATGAGTAGCTTTTGAGTTGAATGTGATTCTTTTCTTGTACCTAATGTTTGAAACAATCTCAAATAGATTTGTTAGATACATATGAATGGAATGGTTAAGTCATTATCAAAATATGGGCAATGTGCGACACCTAGGTCAACAATTTGAAGGTGTAATGAATTTGGTGTAAGTGTTTATAGATCTATTCACCCCCTATAGAGCCCATTGTTCCTACAAAATTGCTAACTCGATGTTTATAATATCATTAAATAGTGAAGTATAGAAAATATGCGATATTTTAAAATAGAGTAGTTTGAGAGAACTCTTGTGAAGAACTAAACTTATGGTCTGGGACGAGGTATCTGTGGAAAGGAAAAAATGATCAATTGAGTCATTAGATCTTTTATTACACAATATGACAATCAACAACTAACTTTTTGGAGGAGAAATTGTCATATTTGGTGGAGACTTTAGAAAAATTCTTCCTATTTTTCCACAAGGACAAAAATAGCAAACAATCATGTAAGATTTGTAAAGTCATATGTGTGGAAACACATTGACAAATTGCAGTTGAATGAAAATACGAGAACCATATTGAATTCCTCCTTTAGTACATACTTACTTTCTATTGAAAATGATACAAAGGGGGCCATACATCTGGATCAAGTTCAAATTCCTAGAACTGCGGTGGTCCCATTTACTGATGAGTCTTCATCTAAACATGAATTAATAAACAAAGTTTTTCTTGAGATTATTGCTGATGAGAACAACATATTTTCTCTCATAAATCATGTTATTCTTGCTACCAAAGATGATTTCATTGACAAAATTAATGAGTTATTGATCAAGAATTCCATGTGATAAGAAAGAATGCTTCAGCTTTGATTCTTCTATAGATGGAACCGATCAATTTCAAGAAGAAGAATTCCTAAATTCTTTCACTCCTAGACTCCCACCTCACAAGTTGGTGTTTAAAACAAAATGCATAATCATGCTTCTTAAAAATATTGATCCTTTTTCAAGGCTTTGTAATGGAACATGACTTATTTGTAGAAATGCCAACAAAAATATTATCGATGATGAAATAATAGTTGGACACAAAAAAAGACAATGGGTATTCATCCAAAAAATTTTATTGATGCCAAAAGAACATGAGAAAATGCCTTTCTCCTTCAAAAGACTGTAATTTCCATTCAGATTGTGATTTGCAATGGCAATTGATAAAGCACAAGGACAAACTCTAGAGAAAATTGGATTATATTTACCTCAACCTGTATTCATTCGTGATTAATCATACATGGATTTATACAAAGCCAAATTAATAGAAGATATTGAAGTTCTTATCAAACCAGCTTCAGATAACAACTAAACATCAACCAGTGATAGCTACACTAGAACATTATCTAGAAGAATGATTATTTAGGCAAGAACCCATATATTTATTACATTTATAATAACATGATTGACTTTTATAATTTATTTTCAGCATCTTCATATATAGTTTCATCATATATGCCGCTAACATTTGGTAAATGTATAATTATCTTTATAGTTCTTTTTTTGTAGAAGATTAAAAAGATCCTAAAAACTACTACACAAAATAAATGGAAGTTTTCCTTTACAGAAAATCAAGGTAAAGGTAATTGATAAAACAAATCCTACAACATCTAAAGATGGAAAGCATTCATTCAGAACATTAGGTTTCATAGATGTTTTTAATAAAGTTAGGAGTAGATTATATATATCTCGTTCTCCTCCTAAAAGGAAAAACGAAAAAGAAATTACATTGCAATGTCTAGAATAGACATCATCAACCCAAAGAAATCCCAAAATGAAAATCATCCCACAACGAAGCTACAAAACTATACATGTACTCACCATTACGTACACATAGACCAAAGACATGCAAAGTCCATACCATCATCATCAGTAAGGATCAACAAAAAACTACCTAGAGTATGTATTTGTCCAAAAGAGTCTGATGTAGGGGGTTCCCTTTACCATCAGATGAATAAGGCCTCTGATGTGGTAGGGAAGGAGATAAGGGTATCTAAAAATCTCAACCTCCAACCTAGACTTACTCCAAAAGCCAATTTCTGTAACAACTTGATAAGTTAAATTTATGACATGATGAACAAGCATATCCTGATCCTCCATAGCCTCATGAGTAGACCTAACCTAAGATGTGAGACTCCATGGATAAGGCTTCTTATTCCAAACAAGGTTAAGAAGAGATCTATCCTCTCATGCCTCGAGAGTTTACTATGTTGGGATCGTGTGGGGTGGGCTCTCTCGGGAAACAAAAATAAAAAAGAACAAATCTATCCTCCATCTCAACTTCTATCACTAAGCAATTATCATCCTCACAAATTTTGAGTGCTATAATCAATGTCTAGATACTAACAATCTCTTTGTCTGCAACATTAAGATTGGCCCTATATGCAAAAATCAACCCGCCATTATTCTTTCTCACAAGATTCGTCATCCATCTTCTTCTGTTGTGCATAGATGAAAAGGTATGATCAAAGTTCTAATAAACTAGAAATTTAATTCCTTGGTTGAGTCATAAATGTAAATCACTCATCTTTCAGGAAGTGAAGATACATGCGTTCATATTTAATGGTGACATTTAAAATTCAATGACACCTTAATATCGAATAGCACATATAATGTATCAAGAGCTGCATTATCACTACTTAAACCACAATATTGTTATGGTAAGACAATTGACCATAGATGCCAAATGATCATAAAAAGGTTCACAATCGTGTAAAAGCAGAATGTGCTAAAACATATAAAGAATCAAGGAAGTTGGATCATTTATCTTTATCTATTTTTCTACAACTAGAGACACCACCTCCAAAAGTAGATAGATTTTTATTGATTTCCGTTAAAATAAGCAAAAATGTGTAGTTGTTAAATAATCCATCAATTATCAAATAATAAATAGTTTCATTTGTGAATGTAATGGTTATAGATGCTCTTCTAAAGAAACAAACTAAAAGAAAACAAGATCAATCTGATGTCTCCTTTTGAGAACTTCTTCAATTGATATTTCGTATGTTTAATATATCAAATACTTTGAAGATCAAATACTTTGAAATTCATCTAACAAGATTCGCGTGTTATTTTGTTACCCTTGGATGAATGACTTACACTCATCTAAATGAACTCAAAATTTGTTTGTAACTTAATTATAATATAACCGTGAAGATCATTGGTTTATATTTTATAAAAAATTGCCTCGACTGTATTCATGACACTATTACATAGTATAACTTTCGCGTACTTTATTAGGAATCAAATATGAACCACTTGTTTAACACGTGTACTCTGCTAGTACATAGAAGAAAGTGTCGAGAAATTGATTTGTGGTGTCCGTCCGTCACGCATGTCACATCTTCTTGTGACCAGTTTATGGTTTCGTTCCCTCACGTCACATGACTCTCGTGGCTGAGAACAAGCAAGCTAGCCATCTCGGACAGACTCGTCGACAACGCAACATATACCAGACAACAAAAAGGTAGACTGAGCAGAAGAAAAATGGAGGAGAGGGAGAACTAGAAGCCGCAGCGATAAATACAAGGGGTCTGGCGTGCAAGTTCCCCTTGCTTCCGCCTTCCGCCGTCGGTCCAAGATTAGCTTGGTCCCCTCTTGCTCCCCCGGCACCCCTCTTCATGGTCTTTTTCTCCCCAATCCATCTCTCTCCGATCCTCCGATTTTGAGGGTATAGGCCGGGAGTTTTTAGTCCCCGGCCGCTTACCTGACTTCCCCGGCGGGCGGCTACTGACGGCGGAGGGGAGCAGTGGAACGTGTGTGGTTCTGGGGTAGATCACTCCCTTCTGAGAGGGAACCATGACGATCGCATATATGCCGGGGAGCTCCGGCAGGCTCGACTCCCAAGTCCCGAGGCAGCAGGTGTCCTATTTTTCGAACCTCTACCTACTTGGCCTCACGCTAACCGCGGGCATCGGGGGTTTGTTGTTCGGTTACGATACAGGTGCGCTGAAACTCACCTGAGACTCGGGTTTGTTCCGTCCAGCGAGGGACTCAATTCTGAGGCCCTTCTCATTCTATTCCTTTGCTGGGATGATGATGAATTAGGAGGGTGATTTTTTTGTTTTGGTTGCAATTTGTGTTTTTGTTCATCTGGTTGCGCGGTGTGTCTACTGTCCAGGGGTCATTTCGGGTGCGCTGCTGTACATTCGAGACGATTTCGAGGCTGTCAGGGATAATGAGCTCCTCCAGGTCCGTATCTCTACAGAAGTGATACTGAAACATAGAGCACAGCTCAATTACAGCCCTCTTTTCCTCACCGCACCCTGTGGTCCCTTTTCTACCTAGGCCGTTTCGTTCATCTAAACAATCCATAATTAAATAATTCGATAAACCTTGCAGGAAACCATCGTGAGCATGGCTCTAGTAGGTGCCATAATAGGTGCCGCGGGAGGGGGCTGGGTGAACGACACCTACGGCCGCAAGAAGGCCACACTGGCGGCAGACATCGCGTTCGTGGCCGGCTCCCTTGTCATGTCCGCTGCGCCGGACCCGTACGTCCTGATTTTCGGGAGGCTTCTCGTTGGTCTGGGTGTCGGTGTCGCGTCTATGACCGCCCCTGTCTATATTGCCGAGTCGTCCCCTTCCGAGATAAGAGGTGGGCTCGTCAGTATGAATGTTCTCATGATCACCGGAGGGCAGTTCCTCTCCTACCTCGTGAACCTTGCTTTTACTCAGGTAAAGTATTTAATCTACAAACCTGCTTGCCATTTCGATTTTTAAATCATTTTCCCACCTGTTTCTAGTCTATCTAAGGTTTTGTGTCGTTATCAGCGATCACGGTCCTCTCGACTTGCCCATGAGCAGGTCTTTTACCCGTCTCTTGTACAAAACTGCTCACATTAATAAGTCCTGAAGTTTTAAGTTGTGTTATGCCGTCGTTCGAGGGATCCATTCTCCTTTTTTAATGACGGTTCCAGAAGCTGACGTTTTTGAGGCAGAGATAAACCCTCATCAATCATATCGGATACGGGTCCACATTCGACGTGTTTATCCAAGAGAGCTTTCTCCGGAAATCAGTGGCTCATGTTTCTTATGGTGGGCAACAACAATTTAAATTGACAAATTTCTGGATAAGCTCAACTATAGTAACCAGCAAAGGAGAAACCTGTTTGTTCGACCGCTTACCCAACGTTTTCCTTGGGAGTAGAAACGTTAGTTTTTTCATACTAAATAAATGTTTTAGTTTGGACTTCTCTTATCTATCTTAATAGGAGTCCTCCACCTCTCTAGCTCACAGGCACAGAGCCAGAGGAAATATTACTCGAGGCCATATATACATTACTCGTAAATCCAGGAAGTGTGATGCAAGATGTTCATGAAATGTTAGACTGGCTAGTTTTGTGGGGCTTCATTAAGGAGCCTACTTGTATCTGTTCACTGGCTTTCCTTCTATTTGACACCCTGCTCTATACATCCACCTCTTTTTCTACCCTTGCCCCTTGGACTCTGCTCTGAGTTCCTAGGAAGGTGAATGATGTGCATGATTACTTGGAAATGCAATTCACTATCAGATAAAACTCACTCAGAAAAATTGGTGAATAGAAGTGTTGTCACATGGTTTTCGAGGGATGGAGTTCTATTTTTGGGAACAACTGTAGGGGGTGACCCCTGCTGCCCGAACAGATCAAGACATGGATTTTGACACAAAAACAGTTTATATTTTGCTTATACTTCTTTCTCTTCTCCCACCTAAATTAGAAACACCTTCAATCTTCTCTTTGCTTCTTCACTTTGTTCTGTGTTTAAAGTTACCATTACCAGATAGGGAAGATCTTATGGTTGTCGCATCCAAAGTTCATAGCAACTTATAGTGAGCATTTAGCCCATCCCAGAGGTGATTTGTGCAAATCAAATTCACACCCAAGAGAGGTGACATAAATGAGGCGATTCACAGGTTGGATCATGCTTGATTGAAATGGAGAGGAAGTGTGCCATGATAATTAGTTCATGCCATTTAGGGAAAACACACAAAAGTATAATCCATATCCAATAAACTTGTTGGGTTATTTGAGAAGTTTCAAGTAGTTTAGTTACATGGTTGGTTTTAGGTGAATTCTGTGTAGCATTGGTATTTTTTCTTCTATTAGAGGGTATTGTGATTATGCAAGAGCAACCAACCTCCTGAAGTTCATTTGTGCTAGAACTTGTATTTTGAGGTCAGATCCCCGGACTGGAGCTAAATGTTTTCCCCTTCAACGTGAGTAATCCTTAGCCTTGAAGCATACTGAAAACCATGGACAAAAATATTGGCGAATCATCATAATTTTTGGCGTGAAATCTCACTAGAACTAGTATTTTCTTAGTCACATTGGATATTGGGAAGCATTATGTTGGTTGGTTTTCAAAACACCAAAAATTGTATCTTAAAATTAGAAATATCTATTAAAGCATTTAACATAGCCAGATCCTAGAAACATACACATAGTTGTGTACGGTCCTTCATGTAGAAGCTTCTTGCAGGGAAGATATCTTCTTCCCATAGTGGTGGATCCATTTTAGCGTCATACAAAATTATTTGATATATGCACATTGTTTATATCAATGTGTGTTATGCCTCGTCCGGCCATAGTAGCCCGCGTGGTAAGAGCTCGGTAAGTCCCAATGAAGGACCCCGGTTCGAACCTCACGGAAGACACTTTGCGAACGGAAATCCAAGCTGATTAGGCACGGGAGGGGGGTGACCGGACCACACCCTCTCATGCCTCGAGAGTTTACAATGTCGGCTTTGCCCGGGATGGGTTCTCTCGGTCATAAAAAAAAAAGTGTTATGCCTTAAGATTACAAAGAAAATTTATAGAATTAATTCCTTTATCTTCTTAGTAGGAACCAAAACGGTTCAGTTCCTCTTAAGAAAAGAGTAGACGTGTTCACAATGTGCTGGTTCGGACCTGAACCCTATTGGAGAGGGGGGGGGGGTCTTTTATTAATATTAAGACTCAGGACATATCAATACAAGGATGGTCACACCTCATGTCTAAACAACTGAGCAGATGTACAAGCAAAGACAAAAAAAGTTCTAGTTCCCCTAAACATAGACCTTCTTTCCATATATCTATTCTGTTCTTGGGTAATAACAAAGTTGTTCTCTGTGCATAAGGTGTCCCCTTCTAAGATACTCTCCTTGGGTAGAGCTATCTCTCCTCACTCCTGCTGTGCACAAGCTATAGGAAGAATCTCAAGCGAGATCTAATGCTCATCAATATCAAACCATCTTATTCATCTTCGACATTAAGACATTTCTCCTCTGCGACCACCAAATTCAGCACTTAAGAGACCTATGATCCTATTTCTATGCTTCTCTCCACCTAGACCTCAGTGGAAGGCAATTCACCCCTCTTCCACCCAAAAAGACATTGCATGAAAACTGCAATGACGTTGGTCTTAAGACTCCTTGATCACAATCCCATTGCCATAAAGTTTGGAGGATCGCTAGAGTGCCATATAGTTTGAGTAGGACTGTAGAAGATTGGTCTATTAAATCCAAGATCTCACATAAAGGCTCACTAGCATGTGCGTAGAACATTCCTATATTAATATGTTGATGTCCCCTAAGTCAACAACGCAAAACTACCTGTCCACATATTGGCTTAGAGAAAATGCATGGGTCTGCAATGTTTGTGCGTCTGGCTCTCAAGAAGATCCCAGAAAATGCATGGATTTGAAGTCTTTGTGCATCTGGCTCTCAAGAACACCCAGGGGATTGAGAAATCAATGTTGCAATTTTTGTCTTTTCATTCGATCAGAGGACCTCGGATGTAACTCTGAGGGGCCGTTTGTGTACCGCTTTTCAGACTACATGTATTTAATATGTAGATTTTGCAGCGCTGGTGATCCAACTCCTTTGTTAAGTAACACTTGATGCAAAAAATGGTGTGTCTCAACTTGCGCAGGAGCCCCGTCCCGACAGATAGGCGGTGATCATAAAGTCTGTCGAGTTTGACATATTTTGCGAATGCAACTTTTAGTTGCTATATCAGAACAACGTGGAATTTGTGATCACCAACGCTAATAACCATGGTACTAAATGTCGTCGACATGGGGCGAAATTTTACCGATAATGTCTATGTCGACGACTGGCGACATCAAATCAACGTAAACATCCTTATTCCACAATATCCTTGACATTTTGTCGAAGTTGTTGACATTTCCCCATATGTCGACGAAGTTGACCCAAGTCCATTAAAAAATTCCACAATGTCCTCGACATCTGTCGAAGTCATCGAAGTTGGTGACACTCTTCTGGTGTTTTGTGGAGTTTGATGTGTGAGGGGGAAAAACTGTTGGAGCTTGAGGTAACATGATTTTGATGTTATTTTTTACTATTCTAAGCTAATAGTAATAGACCGACCCCCTCTTTGCTAAATCTACCATGGATTTACACCATTTTTATGTAGTTTGTTTAGTGTCACAAACTTTATATATGGAAGAATTCTGTAGTTCGGAGACGACTGTATGTAATCGTGTATTTATCTACATATGTAAACCTATATGGATGGCTATATGTAAAACTATATACACACCATCTATATCATCTACATAAAGGAAAATTTTCTCAACATTTTGGATTGAGGTTTGCGTTAACTGTTAGATACAATATTTGTCAACTATATAAATAGACAAGCAAATGATATCTAATTTGTGTGTGAAGCCGAAGTCCCATATAATTGGATTTTAAAGATGAAGGCTAACATATTTAGTTAGCCAAGTACAGTAAGTAATTACATGGGATCAGGAGCTAGACCCCACCTACTACATGTTAAGCAAAGTAAAAGTTTGTTATTATTAGTGTTCTACTCTGTGATTAACCATTACAAGCGTTCTCACTGGATATGTCCATTACACTATGCATTTGCTATGTCGTTTTACTATACATCGAAGCTTATAGATAGATATTATTAGCTTTGGCAAATAATAATTTCACACAGTGACTGAGCTGTATATATAACGCTCCTGTAAAGGTTATTTTTGTTATGAAGGGATGAGGTAGCATACTTTTGACAAAAAAGAAATCTGTGATTAACAAATCCAGCATAGAGTTGTATCTGGTAAAGCATCGGGGATATTTAATAGTTGAGAATTTGTATGAAACTGATATAGCATGTTGGTTGCACCAACCTGTAATCGAGTTCACATTAACGCAAGGTCGACAACAACAGTGACAGAGAGAAACTGAGTAGCAGATTGTTGATCAGGTACCGTACAAGTTCTCAGATCTACACTAATATATCAAGTAAAAATGTGTCTAGGAACCAGAAGGATAACACATTAACAAATATTAGGCAAGACTACAGCAAAATATATCAATTACATGCTTTTTACTGAGGGTAGGAGAAGAAAACAACTTCAACAAGGGCCTCATTGAGAGAGAAGAGGCAATCCAGTACAAACATTGAACCATTTAAGATTTGTTCATGATAGTTAAAGAGTGGGTCTACTGCTTGACCACGTTTGAGTCAAAGAAAGACCAGCTCTAGGACTGCTAATGAGGTAAATAAGGTGCGTACAGACTACAGAAACATGTATCAATAACAAGTTTTTTTCCTAGAGTAAGAGAAGAAAACAACTTTCAGAAGAGCCTTATTGAGAGAAAAGTGGTACACCCAAAGACAAACATTGACCTCGTTTAAGATGTGTTCATGATAGTTAAGGAGCAGCCTAACTGCTTGACTACCAGTGAGTCAAAGAAAGACAAATTCTATTGACTTTTAATAGAGGTAAATAGCCAAAAGGGAAATGGCTCAGACTACTTGGCAGGTGCGAACCATGAAACAGCAGTCTTTTCTGATAAAATATAAGTGTGAGGTCCTTATATTAGATCACCCAATAAACAGCAATACAGACCAGCAAACTGGAGTTCCAAAATAAGATATGAATAGGGACGATTTCTCCAAAGGAACCTACACCCCAATTTTTTTTAAGGGATAGCTACAGTTCCAGAGTTCTCTGGATACCATTTCTCTAAAAGCCAGTTTGCACCAACTACCACTTGCCTACAAGTGAGACAATATTAAAACTCTACCCAACAAAGGTTATCGTGGACAGCAACAACTAACCAGACAGCTGCCAGCAGCAGCGACCGTCACCATGAAAGGCAGCAAATGCAAAAGGAGCAACACCTAAACAAACCCTAAGCGTTCTTTCTCTCTAAGCCGGGTGGAAGACATTTTCCAAGTGCCAATATCAGGCAAAGGGAGTTTCAGAAAACTAGACAGCCTAATTATCTGTCAGTGGTTATATAAGCACTAACATATGCTGTTATATTAACCTTATAGAACTGGACTGCATACAATTTCCAAACTATAGGATAGATTTGATGAAATCTGTCGATTTTCATCACAAAATGACTATTTTTAGCTTAATTTTTGTCAAAGTTGTGTTGAAGTTTGGTTGTAAAAATCCTCGACATTTCCACAAACTTCCATGTCCACACCTGTCGAAGTCGAAGTCCTGTTCCATGCTAATAACTATATCGCTGCTGCTACTGTACAAAAATGCTGCATTTCCAAGTTTCTCTTCCAAACTAGGCCTGAAAGAAGCATAGGACACTACTATCTTAATCGTGCTAGTACTGTAGGAGGAGACATTGTTAGTGGTTCTAGGGATGTCAGAGTGTTACTCACAAAGATCTATCATCAACATGCTGTAGTTTGGACACTACCTGTGCCCCCATGATTTGCTGTTCCTAATTAATCTAGGAGCAGGCTGCACCTTGGTTCCGATTATGGCACTTGTTATACAAACAAAATCCCCACCCTACCATTTAATGGGTAGTGACACGTGTAGACAGATGAGAGGAGGAGTAGCCTACTCCTAACAAAACAAGGAACAACAAATCCGGACTCCTACCTATGTCACTGATTATTACCTACTGATCCACCCACACTCTAACAGGGAGCCATTCATTCTCTTGAGAGCAGGCATGCTAGAGAAAGGCCCATATATTGCCCAAAGTTAGAGAGAAGCACATATCCATCTGACTGCTCACCACATATCCATCTGGCTCTCTAGAACACCCTGGGGATTGGGAAATCAATTTTGCAATTTTTGTCTTTCCATTCAATGAGAGGACCTCGGATGTAACTCTGAAAGAAGCATAGGACACTACTATTTTAGTCGTGCTAGTACTGTAGGAGGAGACATTGTGAGTGGTTCTAGGGGTGTCAGGGTGTTGCTAACAAAGATCTCTCATCAACATGCTGCAGTTTGGACAGTACCTGTGCCCCAAGGATTTGCTATTCCTAATTAATCAAGGAGCAGGTTGCACCTTGGTTCAGATTATGCCACTTGTTATATGAACAAAGTCCCCACCCTACCATTTAATGGGTCGTGACACGTGTAGACAGATGAGAGGAGTGGCTAAAACAAGGAACAGCAAATCCGGACTCCAACCTGTCTCACTGATTATTACGTGTTGATCCATTCTTTCTCTTGAAAGCAGGCATGCTAGAGAAAGGCCCAGATATTGCCAAAAGTTAGAGAGAACCACATATCCATCTGACTGCTCACCACATATCTAGACTGCTCGCTCTGGATGCACAGTTTGAGAAATTTGATCTCTCTAGGCCTAATAAGCCACATCCAACCATGAGGGAAAGCATATAGTGAAATGGCATAGTAATTACTTTTCAGATGAGTAGCAAATCCATATTTTGCTTGAAACTAGCCTTTAGCACAAACATCAATTTGTGCCCTCTTTGCAAAAGCTCCATTTTTCTAGACAATTTTTTGCTTTAGTCCCCTCCTACCATACCAACCTCACCAGTCGCGACAATCTTGAGGTTGTACCCTCAACTGTCACTCAATTAGCTTGGTAAGCGGTCCTTGTTTCTACAGGAGAATATCAAAGAAAGATTTCTTAATTGTTTCTCCACATTCAGATTTCAAGATAAGGGGTGAAGATCCCGCAGTAGGTTGTCAATCTCTTCCTAGGGTCATTTTCACTCCCTACATTCACAACCATCACTCCCACTAAAGACACTTAGACTGCGAACTTTGGTGTCAAGCCTAATTATCGCAGTCTCCTTCCCCCAGAGATATAAATAAAGAAGACAGATTTAGTATAAGATAGACTAGGTTGAACAAATACAGTACAAGGTATTGTCACTCACTAAGTATGCTTCCTAACCTCCTTCCTAACTCCTCCTTTGGCTCATGACAAGAGGTAAGACAGGGCAAGCAAGGGAAATCAAAGATTGACCCTCCTTAAGTTCAACCATAACTTTTCACCTTTCACCTTGATACTGAAATGTACATCACTCAATCCCTTTAACTCTCTCGTCAACCCTGTCAAGGATAGAGAAGGTACTAAACTATTTAGCTCCAACTACCATCATTGCAACTCGAAAAGATCCTTCAAGGATATGGATCACCATGTAGGAGGTGGAGCGGATTGAATGTTGACTATCTGTCAACAACCTGTGCAATCTGAATCTTGGTACTTTTCATCCCCACAAGTCAACACTACCATGGATTCAAGCAGTCACGAGCATAGTTTCTAAATTCATAACCAAGCAAATATGTCAACTAAACATGGGGCTGGGTCAAGGGGTGTCTATTCAAAATTTTTCTTGGGTCACCTACCATAAACATTGCATTCAATCTACTCTTATTCTAGTTTAACCTCCCTACATCTAGGAAAATGATGGCGATGAAGTTGGCTAGTGTCCTAGTTGCTTGTAGGTCCACATATAGCTTGTATGCCTGCTTTACATCTTAGGTGTGAAGAGGTGGCATGTCGTGCCTGCTTAGGTTGATGCTATGGGATGCAATTGAACTTGTTAGAGCTGTGATGAGTAGTAGTTACTTTCCTCCTTGCAGCGTATGTTGTTATAATGATGGAGGAACATGTGGCAAGAGCATACAGTGTGCCAAGATGGAAAAATTCAAAGCTAAAAGGGGCTATGAGATGCTGATCTACTTGGTGCTTGATGCCTGCTCTTAGTTGGAATCTACTCCCGACTGCTTATTGGTCTTCCATGATCTAGAGGTGCATGTGCAAATAACGATGGTTGCGCTTTCCTCTCTCTAGTTGATGGGGATGCTTGTCCAACATACTGCTCCTTCACCCACATGTAGGCAATTGGTTAGAGACAATGTAAAGAGGAAGAGGAACAATGGCAAAGGATGGTTTGTCACTTGGCCTTAGTGCGGGTCCTTTTGCCGCATACAACTTATATAGCCACCCTTCCTAGCTAAATCTCTTCATGGACTTGATTTATCCCTTCAATTCAAAAAGGAATTGTCTAAGAAATAGTTATTAATCTCAATAAAGAATCCTTTAAGTTCTCCCTTGTGGACCATAAAACTGATTGTAAAATTAGATGCAAAATTCCTTGCTGAGAAATTTATAAGAAGTTGGACACAAGAGAAGGGTATAAGATATATATAAAATCAAATGGTTCGTATAAGAGAAAGGAAAGGAAAAGACTCTCGAGTCAGGTAAAATGCATCAAGAATGAAGATGGTAGACTGTTGGTGAACGATGATGATATCAAAAACCAACAGAGAAATTACTTTCATAAGCTTTTCGATGGAGATACTGTGTATAATGTAAGAGACTCCCGTGACACAAATACAAGAGATACCATTTACACACAATGAGTTTCACTATTTGAGGTCAAGAATGCTTTAAAAAAGATGAAAATGAGAAAGGCATGCAGACCAAATGGTATTCCCATTGATATATGGAGGAGTATGGGGGATGAAGGAGTTATATGGTTAACGAATTCTTTAATGAGATTATGAAGACCCCGGGAAGTGTTCTGGATGGTTTTTGAGAAAAATGGCGTGCCAATCCAATACATTGATTTGATTAAAGACACGTATGATAGCTCAACTACAAGTGTAAAGACTCTTGGAGAAGAGATGTTAATATTTCCTATCACAGTTGGGATACACTATGGATCCACACTCAACCTATAGTTATGCATGAGTTGACAAAGAATGTTCAGGATGATATTCCTAGTTGCATGTTTTATGCTGATGATATTGTGTTGATTGACGATACTAAAGATGGATTGAATGATAAAATTGAACTTTGGAGAAATGTGTTGAAATCAAATGGATTGATGATTAGTAGGAGCAAAATTGAGTATATGCATTGCAGTTTCAGTCAATCTCGAATGGTGGAGCCAAGTTAGACGGAGTGGATGTACCAAAATGTGATAAATTTGATTACTTGGGTTCTATTATTCAAACATATAGGTATATTTAAGATGACACTAGTCACGGGATCACTGCAGGATGGTTGAAATGGAGGAGTGCAACTGGGAAGATCTCTCACAGGTTAAAAAGTAAGTTTTATAGAACAACTATACGACGAACCATGCTCTATGAGAGTGAACTATACGACGAACCATGCTCTATGAGAGTGAATATTGAACGGTGAAGAAACAAGGTCTCAACAAGATGAATGTGGCTAAAATGCATATGTTGAGACGGGTGTGGGAAGACGAGAAAAGATTGTTTGAGAAATGACTATATCAGGAACAAAATGAGGGTGGTGAGCATTGAGGGCAAGTTGCGCAAGGGTCAACTCAGATGGTATATACATGTGCAACGCAGACCGACTAATGCACCTATATAAAGTACTGCTATTGAGTTAAGCACAATTAAAAGAAGAAGAGGAAGGTCTAAATTAACCTGTGAAGAGCTTATAAAGAGAGATTTTGAATCTTTACATCTTGATCAAAATATGACCCATGACAGAGCTGAATGGAAAGGAAGTATCCTTGTAGCGATCCCAACATGGTTGGGAATGAGGCTTAGATGATGATGATTCCTTGCTGAGAAATAAGTGAATAGCTTGCAAAATGGTAATGGACTGGTTGCACATACTAGAAAACCCGGTATGTTCTTGTGAAACAACATATAGATAGATTGGTTTGAATTTTATTAAAAATCTTCAGTTGTTATATCGAAACAATCATGTGCAACATATATGATAACAAACTCCAGTGTTGGATAAGAAACTGTCGGGTATGCTAATACCCCTGCGGGTGGTTCCTTTTTAGTTATGCTAACACAATAATAGTTTTTGCGGACTCTTTCTTGGTCGAACATACTCCTATTATGTTTGAATGCTATTATGTTCCTAAAAATGGTAGAGAGTTTGAGAATGCTATTGATCGAACCACACACAGAACTATACTCGCGCACTTTGCTAATCCCATATATACAGACTAGATGTGTAATTTCTGCTAAGATGTCTTAAATCCTGCTCATTGCTGTATTTAAGTAGATAAACTGTGAATGGTTTTTCTTTATTGCTGTTTATCTTCCTATAAGCTCTTCAGCTGTTTATGTCATGCAACATTAGGTTGCTCTTCTGTTGGCTATTATATTTGTAATAATAACATTTCATGTATTCATGTTGGATAGACATCTAATCCTACGGTCATGCCAGAACTTGGTTTTCCTTGAACTGCAGTAAAAGGCCTTTTCTACATTTATGAAGATCTCAATATCCGTGAAAATTAAGCGGGTATATTGGCTCTGTCCGCTGTGATATAGCTATACTTTTTACACCTGTATTGTTGTAACTGTTAACTATTTTTATCCACCACTTCATATAGTAACTTGAGATTTCTTCTTTATTCCCAGTTGGTGGAATTACTGCTTTGTTAATTTGATAAGGCAATGGATGCAATCTTTGGTTATCATGTCACTTCTTGAGTATTCCATTGAACTGAACCATGAAAGTGTGAGCAGGATCCAAAAGAAATAGATATAGTTTTGCTATAAGTCTGTATCGCTTACGAAGAAGATGAGATCGTATAAATATAAATTAAGTACCATTGAAATAGTGCAACGTATTAGACAGACCTATTGACTAGGGGTGTAAACAGTGCGGGTACGGTGTGGGTCGGGCCATACCCCTACCAATACCCATACCATGTTTAATTTAGCGGGTCCGGTTCCGGTTTTGGATCCGCATAATAAAAATCTAGACCCACACCATACTCGTACCCACAATAATAGCGGGTTTACGGTGCGGGTATGTGGGTAAGTGGTTCTGTAAAAGCATCGTATTGTTTTTTAAGAAAATTTATAACTATGTTCTATATATTCTAATACAACAATGTATTGCTATTATATAAAACACAAACATGCAATGGTTATATAAAATAATGTAATACTTTGTAGATGGAAGAATAGTTGAGTTAATTATTTATGTATATACAGCCATCGTCATAGTGTTTTAGTTATGTAGCATATCATGTTACAGTTTTGATTTTAAGTTTACATACGTTGCTTATGATTGTAATTAGTATAGTTATTTCTCAATTAGATGACTAGTCTTAACCTTGTTATAATTAGAGTAATATGTAGTACCAAGTATTATAAAAATTATACTAGTAAAGTATGATATAATTACCTGTTATTTAAGTACTTATTTATGTATTCAAGGTACACGGGTCTGGGTCCAAGCATACCCATTAGTGGACCCGCTTATATGCAGGTCCATGGGTATGCGAGTCCACGGTTCTGTGGGTCCAAAAATTTAGATACGTGACGGTTTTTAAAAGGGTCCGGAATAACGGGTCCGTGGGTCTATCGGTACCCATTTACAGCCCTACTATTGACCAAGTGTTGATGGCGAACCAATTTTGAATATCAAATTCTATAATTAAATATCTAGCTGGACACCTACCTGGAGGCTGTTATTTATAACGAAAGCCTGAAAATCCTAGTTGTCACAACTATCCAATGACTTAATCGACTAGTAAACATAAGCTCTAGAACATACAAGTAAGCCCCACGAAAACAAAAAATAAGTCCCTAAAATCTTGACTAGGTCCTTGAAATTACTATTGAAAACCTTAATTTTAGTCAATTCATGTCCTCATGGGGGCTACCAAGCTTGATGACAGGTTGGATCTGTGCAGCAAAAAAAAATCAAGCTCGGCTATATTGGCTTTGAAGTCCTCATTAGGCACCATGGTGCATATCGGTGGAGTTCATGTGAAATCTAATTTCTTTTTGATGCCCAGATCTGTGATTGTGGACGGATTATGGGGATTCAAAGAGCGGTCCACTACACTCGGACTGCCCTCGACAGTTGAGGGATGCTCCAGATTTGAAAGAATGGGAAAACAATTGTTATGATCAATTGGAGGAGTTTATCCTACTGTGCACTTTTGATGTAGTACCCTAACAGTGTTGCGGCTTGTTAGTAAGACACAAGGTAAGGTTGTAGTGCTCCCTCCTCTCTCTTGTGGCCTCAATGCCCCTTCGGGAAGGAAGAAGGGGTGCTTGGCTCCCCTCTCATTGCTAGTTTTAGGATGTTTGGCCATCCTTTCTCCTTTAAGGGGGTAACAAAGGTCCAAGCTGGGGCATGTCAATGCTTCTCGTGGAAAGAGTCCCCTACGATTGCGGATGTCACCCCTAGGGCTGCGTGTCCCATTTCACCACTCGCTCAGACGGCTGTCTTAGGAATAACAAAGGGTGGATGGATGGGGATAGCTCCTAGACCTAGGGCTTAGGAGACCAACAATGGATGGGGGTGGCGTGTCCTGGACCTAGACCTAGGGTTTAGGTATTAAACTATGATACTAACTGATGGAGAACCAAGTTCCGAGAACAAAATCACTAATCAAACGTCTTTCCAGACATATACCCTGATGCTAATTTTGAAAATTAACCACGACTACTTATATTCATATAGACAGAATATAATGAAATCAAAAGGTGGAAATCTCATGATAACATAAAGTACACGTGTATAAAAGAGAAAACAACCTGAAATTAAAAAGAACTAAAGTGTCTAAGCATGAAGTAGACATTTTTGTGCCTTGCTACTCGACCTTTTAGCAAGTATCATGTACATTCAATACAATGCTTTGACTAGGATTGCAATACCATAAGGGTCGAAACCACTTAGTTCACGCAGTATAAATTAAAGGTCTATATAATTTCAAGTTTCTATTGCTTCAAGTCTTACCATGAAAAAGGTCTTACATTTGATCTTGGAAACTCATTGATCCAATTGGCATGAACATTGGGGTCTTCCTTTAAATTTTGTAACCTGATATTTAACTCGAATGATGCAGAAGAGAACCTTCTCAGTGCTACTGCTAGAACATCTGTATGGCAATTTTTTTTACATGGCTACTTCGTCCCTTTCTGGCAGATTATAATAAATGCCATCTGTTATTGTCCTGCATGTACTCTCGTTTCTGGTTTATGGCCTGTTCTATGTGTTGAATGGTCCTGAGGTAATAAGTCACCACTGCACGATTTAAGGGAATTGGCTGGTTATTTTTCTATCCTGTATAGTCAGTTGTACTGGCTGGTTGCCTGCCATGTAGTTTGTTTAACAACCAGTGATTTGATAAACTTATCTTGGGTATTGCTAAAGATATTGTGTCTTGCAAATTTGCAGTCCACAATGCTCCTGGAGTCTGCTTTGATCACAATTAGATTCCTGTATTGCAATAAATACATGAACGAACTCACTTTTTTCCTTGTGAGCTAATAATGCTTTGATTGTCATCCATCGAAGTTTAATTGGTTTACATATAAGTGATTATCGGATGCTCATATCTATCCTTTTTCGATAATAATTTGTAGATATACAAAAAAGATGATTATCAAATGCATGTCTTTCTGTGTTTAAATTGCTAAAATACAGTTTTAGAGCAGATATGGCCTTTGGTCTCACTGCCCATTGTACAAAAGGACATTAAGGAGCTATAAGACAGAAAACTGAGCATGTTGCTCCAACAACCAAATCGCTGTTGTTCATTATTGGCAGGAATTTGACTCCCCCCTCCACTTAAAATGTAGTCATTTGTCTGCTTCTTTGAGAATACTGGAAACTGTCTGCTGAACTTTTATTTGCTATGGACCTATTAGTGTCGTATACCATTCCGAAAGATATAAATCAGCACACCATCTGTTAATCACTTATCTACTATAAATTGTCTTTCATACTATGAAACAATGAGACTCTTTTAAGTTCATTTCTCATTGTTTGTAGTTTGATTGTGCATTCTGTTCTAGCTGGTTTGATTATGATCGTTGGTAGACAGTTAATAATGCTACATGCTGCAGAAGCTTGATATCTGTACTGCTAATGATACAGGTTAGTGGAACATGGAGATGGATGCTTGGTGTTGCTGCAATACCTGCTATAGTTCAGTTTGTTCTCATGTTGTTCTTACCAGAGTCTCCTCGTTGGCTTTACATCAAGGTGATATAGCATCTACTGCAGCTTTTTGGGAAATATATTTAGTGCTCGTGCTGCATGTTCTGACAAATTAAATTTTTTTTTTTTGTTGACTGGTGTAGAATGAGAAAGCTGAAGCTATATCGGTGCTTTCAAAAATTTATGACTATGAGCGCCTGCAGGAGGAGATAGATCTCCTGTCGGCCTCCTTAGAAGAAGACAATTTGAGGAACTCTTCTATCAGCTATTTGGATGTTTTTCGAATCAAGGAAATCAGGCTGGCGTTTATTGCCGGTGCTGGCCTTCAGGTAAACTATGCCTGATTTTCCATACTTTTCCTGACTTTTATTGTGGATCTATGCAATTTTTGTTATTGTCACTAAATAATTACAGTTTCTATTCTACATGTTCTTGTGTGATACTCAGATATTTACTCGATGCCAAAAGTATAGCTCTGAATTCTTTTTGGCAAGATTCATACATTGATTTTCCCTAATAAACTTTCTATATCTTCTGTCAGGCTTTTCAGCAGTTCACAGGAATCAACACAGTCATGTACTATAGCCCAACAATTGTGCAGATGGCTGGCTTCACATCTAATCAACTAGCTCTACTGTTATCCTTAATAGTTGCAGCTATGAATGCCTTTGGGACCATTGTGGGCATATATCTAATAGATCATTATGGCCGCCGCCGATTGGCTCTGACTAGCTTGTGTGGTGTCATCCTTTCTTTGTGCGTCCTGTCAGCAGCTTTCTTCTTTCAGTCATCTTGTGCTACAAACGGCCTTTCTTCCTGTGGGGCACAATATGGCTGGTTTGCTATGCTTGGCCTTGTCTTGTACATCGCCTTCTTTGCTCCAGGCATGGGCCCTGTTCCATGGGCAGTGAACTCAGAAATCTATCCTGGATCCTATCGAGGTATGTGTGGAGGCATGTCGGCGACTGTCAATTGGATCTCCAATCTGGTTGTGGCCCAGACTTTCCTTTCAGTGGTATCCCTTATTGGGACTTCAGGGACGTTTCTGCTTCTAGCAGCGTTTGCTGTCGTTGCATTTGCCTTTGTGGTGGTCTTTTTGCCTGAGACCAAGGGCATGAGCTTTGAGCAGGTTGAGAGGCTCTGGAAGGAGAGAGCTTGGGGAAGCAGTGGCAGACAGCCTTTATTGGAGGAATGTTGATTACCCATAACTCCCATGTAAAGTTTGAATCGTAGAGGGTTATGATATATAAATATTGTAGGTAGATAAATAATTTTTCTTGCCTCTTCTTTTAGAAAAGAGGTGCTCTCCTGTAATGCATTTTTGCTTGTATATATATTCCCCTCGGCAGCGTGGCTTGTGAAATGAGTATGGCCCACTTCATGATTTTCTACCTGAGCATTGTGAGATTTGACTAGATTTTTTCATACTACAAAATTGTCAGATGGATGTGTTTTAGTCATATTAATGTGTTGTGGGCATTTTTTTAGATTTAACTTCTCCTGATTAATTTGAGGTTGTATCTATTATTATTTATTAATGAATTATGTCTCATGTGAAGAAGAAAATGTTGAATTAAATTTAGGTTTTGACGTTGTTACATGCAACGACGACAGATGCAATGAATTAACGATTATAGGCCAGATCCAGATAAGAAGCAGAAGAATAAACAGTGCAGGAGAAAGTAAACTGAGTTAGGAACCTGACTAGATCGTTTGTTGAAAAATGAACATGTTTTACTTAAAGAAATCAGCGTCGCACAGTCTTCCAGGACAAACGTCGTTCTCCCAGTCGGCCTAGTCACGAATCTGAAGAGAAGTGTCACGTTTGCGTAGAGGACGAACGTTGTAAACGAACAGATGCACCAATACCAGTGCAGTCCAACAACTGCAGAAACCACCGCCTGACAAGTTGCGTCTTAAAGGAAGAAGGTGAACGACTTTGTCGCTTCCAGGAGAGAGATCTCAAAGCGACAAGCAGGAGTGACGACGGCAGACTCTGGGATTTGGGCGAACAAAAACTTGCACGAACGGCTGACGGTTGTGTTCGTAAAATGTGTTTAACCCTAATGACTGGAGGCCTATTTATAGCCTTACACGCCCACTAATCATATTTCTGTTAAGACACAACCACTCAGTTGCTCTTGTACATATTGCGGAAAATTATGCAAAAGAGACTTTCCAATTAGGATTAATAAATTCGAATAGGAAAGAAACAATTAATTAAACAAATAATTAATTACGTAGTATCCTAGTGTAAAAAGAAGAATGAAGACATTCTCCACTATCCACAAGTCACAAGCCCGAGCCTGTGCTCGACCCGGTTAGGTGAGACGTGGCGCGCGTGCGTGCGTGCACGTGTGTTGTGTTCACCCCGCCCACCAAGGAGGTGAGCATACCTTCTACCTAGGACCCCTTGGACACTAGTGCCCCATGTGATCCTACATATAAGGACCACAAAAGTTCTAGGAGAGCGATATGGGATAAAACTTCTTTGCCATTTGCACTAGAGACAAAACTACTTTTCTCACATGTACTAGTTGTACTATATTAGGCTTAACCCATGATATATACATGACCGCTACAACCATATATCTATCAATCCCCCACAAAGTCCAATGTGTAGTGTGTTTTACCATTCAGTCCTCTATACTGTGCTTTCAGTAGATACCTTTCGGTTTAAATCTCCCTGAGTTATCCAACTGTGATGCTCGTAGGAACTAGGTGAACAAAAGTCTTGAACCTGAACCTTGGGTACAAGAGTATAGGTTGGTAACAACACAATAAAGACATGGTAGAAAAGAAAAAAATTCATTAAGGCCATGCATACAAAAAAGTATACCATGATTGATATTAGAGAACAGCCCAAATCTCCTGTTGCGGCCTACACAACATCAATCACTTAGTTGGAGTCTTCAAGGATGTACTGCTAACATCCTGTCTTAAAACTTGACACTATTTATAGACTAATCTCTTACTAACTTGCAGTCATGACACTAACAGGTTTTTAGGAGATAGACACACATTTGGTAGAAGCATCAAACAAGAATACATAGTGTCATCCGATTCACTCGACAACTTGTTATTACCACATTGAACCCGATTTGTGAGATCTCCACTCTTTTGGGTTGGGTTGCTACTTCCTACAAATCTATAGGGGTTTTAGTCCCATCCCCAACCTAGATTTTTCCACTAAAACCAAGGTAAGTCCTTTAGTGAAAGAATCAGCTGTATTATCTTTGATACCAACGTAGTCCACAACAACGACCCCATTAGACACTAACTCCCTTATAGATTTCAATCTGACTTGTATGTGTTTACGCTATTTTTGATTGTACTTAGAACTCTTTATCTTAGCAATAGTTGTAGTGCTATCACAGTGAACTGAAATTGTAGGAAGCGGCTTCGTTACCATAGGTAAAATTGACATAAGTCTATGTAGCCATTCATCTTCCAATCCAGTTTCATCTAAAGCACACAACTCCGCTTCAAAAGTGGACTGAGACAATATGGTGTTTCTTAGACCTCCAGGAAACAACTCCTCAATACATATCCTGAGACACAATTACTCCCAGAATTCATGGTAATCTAGCTTGTATCACTGTAGCCTTCAACTACAGAAGGATGTTGATATACCTCAGAACTCTGTCAAGAGCTTCCCAATGGGTCTTATCGGGACAACTCGTGTATCTACTTAACTTGCTCACGGCAAACACAGTTTGGACGTATGCAGTTAATAAGATACATCAAACTTCCGATAATCTGAGAGTATCGTAATTGAGACACTGGAACCCCGGTCTCATTCTTGAACAAGGCCTTGGATGAATCATATGGAGTCTTAACAGGTTTACGTGATGTGTACCTAAACCTCTTCAGTATCTTCTCAACAAAGTGAGACTGTGAGAGAGTTATACCATTAGTAGACCTAATGATTTTAATCCCTAAAATCACACCAACGACACTCATATCCTTCATCTCAAATCTGCTACACAAGAATGACTTTGTCTCATTTACTACTTTCATATCGAAACCAAAAAGTAGGATATCATCGACGTATAAGTATAACAAAATGAATCCATCATTGACAATTTTGCAGTAGAGACACTTATCAAATTCATTAGAAAGAAAGCCGAGTGATGATATCATAGAATCAAACTTCTCATGCCATTGCTTAGGGGCTTGTTTCCAGCCATATAATAACTTAACAAGTTTACACACTTTGGACTCATTCCCACGACCTACAAATCCCTCAGGTTGATCCATATATATCTCTTCCTGAAGATCACCGTGTAAGAATGTGGTCTTCACATCCATCTGATGGATATAGAGATTATAAATGAAAGCTAATACTATAAGTACTTAGATTGTGGTCATATGAGAAATAGGTGAATATGCATCAAAATAATCTATTCCTTTCCTTTGTGTGTAACCCTTAAAAACTAACCTAGCCTTATACTTATTGATTGTCTTATCTGCATTAAGTTTCTTCTTAAAGATCCATTTGCAACCAACTACAGAACAACCAGGAGGAAAATTCACCAATTCTCAAGTTCCATTCGAGAGAATTGATTGGATTTCATCATTAACGACTTCTTTCCAAAACTTAGCTTCTGGAGATTCCATAGCTTGTTTGAAAGTGACTGGATCATCCTCGACATTGTAAGTGATAAACTCACTTCCAAAGTCCTTGGATGTCCTAGACCGTTTACTTCTCCTTGGTTCAATTATTTCTTCAAAATTATCAGATTCAGACATAACTTGTTCTGAGTCGCCCCCCACATTTGTCATCCTTTCCACGTGTTCGGGAATGGAACCTGTGGTGAATGAATCCTCTTGAGATACTTTATTAGGCACAGTAGATTTCATGAAAAACACTTCCTCAAAGAATGTAGCATCATGTAATTCCACAATTGTATTGACCTCAATGCCAGAGATATCATATTTTACAATCAAGAATCTGTAGGCATAACTTGTCTCTACATACCCAAAGAATATGACATCAACAGTTTTCGGTCCCAATTTCTTCCTTTTGTGTTCAGGGACAAGTACCTTAGCAAGGCACCCCCACACTCGAAGATATTTGAGACTCAGTTTTCTTCCTCTCCATTACTCAAATGGATTACTCTCTACATGTTTATGAGGAACTCTATTCAGAATATGGCAAGCCGTATTCAAAACTCCCCCCACATGAAGTTGGGTAAACCTGAGGTCTGGATTAAAGAATTAACCATATCTATTATGTTTTGGTTTTTACGTTCAACTATCTCATTAGACTGTGGTGAATAAGGAGTGGCAACCTCATGAACTATACCATGTGATTGGCAAAATTCTAAAAACAAGTTCGAGATGTATTCTCCTCCCCTATCAGACCCTTAATCATTTTATTTTGCCGATTTGAGTTTCACCTTCTTTCTTATAAATTTAAATTTATACAATTCCTCATCTTTACTTCTAAGTAAAAAGACATAATAGTATCTACTCGCATCGTCAATAAAAGTTATAAAATAACATTTTTGATCCCTAGTAGCAATTCAATTAAATTCACATATATCTGTATGCACTAAATCCAAAATTTTCGAATTCCTATTCATAGAATGAAAGGGCTTCCTAGGTAGTTTAGCTTGCACATAGATTTCACATTTATTGTTGCAAATTTCAGATTAGGGATTAAATTTAGATTCATCATACACTTCATTGAGGCAACATTAACATGTCCCAAACGTGAATGCCAAACGTCAGATGATACAAGATTCATGCATACATAACTATAATCATTCAAATTTAAAATAGAATTTGAAACATGTTTAACATGAATATTAAATAAGTTCTCCACATCACATTGATACCCCTTGCCAAAAAATAAAGAATCACACAGGCGTGTAATAATAGCCTTATTACATTTGCAGTCTACTCTATAACATTTCCTAACTAAAATTACGCCACTAAGGATATTGCGTCGAATGGTTGGAACATGTCAAATCCTATGAAGAGTCAACACCTTCCCCGAAGGGAACTTCAATACCACCCATCCTTCGCCTTTGACTTTTGCAGAGTTAGAATCTCCCAAAGTCACTGACCGACCTCGAGAGGCCTGGTAAGATACAAACAGGGACTTATCAGTACACACACGTGTTGGTATGTATGCCCTAAGAGCCAATCATGGGATGATTGGTGGGATACATTAAGATTGATTTGATAAACAACAAAGGCAAGCTTCCAATTCTTTCTGATTCAATCATATGAGATAGTGATAGAACATATTGAATGTCTAGAGAATGACAATACTCAATGACGTATGCTTTCAGGTTGAGGACCTGAACGATGAGATCATACGGATGCTATGAGTTTGTACATTCTTGTTATGTCCCTAGTCGAATGTCATTATGGAAGGTAGATAGACAGTAATGACACACAAGACTAGATTGTGGTGTTGGTTGATGATAGAATCTCATTAGTCATGATATAGAGATATCAAACCAAACACATAGGTACTTGTTAGAGAACAAGTGTACCGGGCAGACCCACCGTGAGTTTGACACATGGAACCATGACATGGTAGTCACAGTCAGGACTCAGAGTGATGGTGGTGAGTGTGATTCTTAGACCTGAAATCACTGCACTCAACACATGTCGTTGGACACACTTTGACATCATCAAACACAGTCCTGAAACATGGGTTGTTATAAAGGTGATGATTGGGTGGCTTTGACACATGGGGCTTTTGAGGGGTGAGTGATAGATATGGGTTATGTCCCTCCTGAGGGAGTTTGATATCCATGGACACTTGATGGGTAGGATTGAGAAAGGTGTGCATGCATGTGTGAATCAGTATGTGATACTAATGTCATACATATCTCTTCCAATCTACTCGGAGATCAAGAAAGTGAATGAACGTTGACAGGATGACTGTTCCATGCCTTGAGTTCATTCGGGATATCAGTGACAAAGGAATTATACATTCGCTGTAACACCATTCACGGATTGTAGGATTGAAAGTTGTTCTCCAACTTTCTACTTTCACTTGGGTAGCACTGATGTGTGACTAGGAACCGCTCTTTGCTTGTGAAGTCATAAGTGTTATGGACTTTCATTGCCAACGTGAAATGGACCTGCAGGGTCACACACATAGGATTTAACATGAAAGAGGAGTTTTGTCCACAAGCAATGTTTAGATTGATTACTAAAGGAGTTTAGTAGTTCAATTAAACACTCAATCAATTGATAGCTCAATATCATATTGTTCAAGGTGTTGGACACATTGATTGGAGTATCAAATTGATTGAAATCGCAATTGACTAATTCTGTACAACCTGCACTCCCAACCGATCGGGTCAAGTGTTGAACCGGTTGGCTGAGGTTGCTGAACCGGTCGGCTCAAGTGTTGAGCCGATCGGCTCAAGCCCAGGGTGAACCGATTGCTTCAAGTGTTGAAACGATCGGTTCAACTGGTGCAACTGAGCAAGTTGGAAAAGTCAGGTCGGTGAGAATTTTCCTTTCGTTTCACTTGCCCAATTTGATTGGAAATATGATTGGTATTCGATACCAATTAGAAACAAAAGAAGGAAAGTCAATTTGAGTTGAACCAGTATCACGAACTGATCGACTGGAGTGTCCAACCGATCGGCTCAAGGATCCAAACGATCGGCTGGAGTGTCCAACTGATCGGCTGGAGGGTCCAAACGACCGTTTCAGTTATGAAACGATCGGTTCAGGTTGCGAGTTGGTTGCTTTTGTAGAAAATCTTGAACCCTTCTACTCCTGCTTTTAGTCCCGCATTGCCTGGGATAGAGAACCTTGGCCCATGACCCTCATATATATATAGGGGTATTGGTGGCTTCTCAAAGTACAACAACAACTCAGTGCAATCAGTTGCTCTGCAAAGTTGTCGTTCACTCTGGTTTTGGTAACCGAGAGAGAGCCCGAGCAAGTGCTTCCCACAAAGGGAGGTGCAGCAAGGGAAGGACAACTGCAGTTGCAACTGGCAGTAGGAGAGTGTGTTGGTGACTAGTACGTCAACAGGAGGGTGCGACTCCTTCCACTTCCTTGTGGGACAAGGAGTGTGGAGTTCCAGGTGGTCCGTCTGGACTACTTCAGAGGCGGGAGGTTTCTGCCGCTCAGGAGGACAAATGTCATCCGACAGTCCGGTGAGATCAGGAGTCATTAGTCCCGGTGAGACCAGGAGCAGCACAGACACCGTCGAAGACCGGATTTAAAGACTGCGCAAGGCGCAAGGTATTGTCGCCGAGCAAGCCTCGGGACAAGGTATGATTCCACAAACCATCCTTCCCTATTATATAGACGTTGACGCGTTTCCTTGTTCCGGGTTTGGGGAGAAAATTTTTTGTTTCCGCTGCCTTCTCTGCCTCCCCTAAAACCCAACAGTGGTATCAGAGCCACGTCAACTGTTCTATATTTTAGGAATATCGATATGATCAATTTTGGTTTGTCGCCTTTATTTATTGCATACGATGCAAAGAAAATTGGCTTTATGCATGTCCAATCCTAAATCCACAATTCCCAATTACATATATGATATGTATTATTAATGCACTCGATACACGTCGCCCTTAAACAAGTTTTGTGGTGAATGTATAGTATGATTATGGCCAATAAACCATATCTGTGTATGGTTGTGTGTGGTTTCTTGCATCTCGGTCTGCGCACCGATCTTCCTTCTCCTTTTCCTGATGTAACTCGAAATAATTCGAGATTCTTTCCTACCTTTGCTCCCCCCGAATGTAACTCGGGGTTTCCCCTTTTAGCAATGTAATATTAGGATAGATTTTATTTCCTGTTATGTCAAAGAACGAAGGACATCAAGACGACAGCTGAGACGATCGGTTCAAGGCGTGAACCGATCGGTTGACGTTCCAGACGATCGGTTCAAGGAGTGAACCGATCGGTTGATGACCGGTTCGAGGAGTGAGACGAGCGGGTGGCGGCCATGAAGAGATGCACGACGACCAGGAGAACTGATCGGTTGGAGGAGCCAACCGATCGGCTAGTGGCACCCAGACGACCAGCCAAAGAAAGCAGATCATTCATGTGATGAGTTGATCTAATCGGATGGCAAGGCACAAAGTTCATCTTGTACATGTTGCATGTGATGTAGACCTAGATGACCGTGATTCCTCTTGGCTCGAGGAATCACATTAGGATGGCCATAATCATCACTTTTATCGTTTGTGCATGTTTTCTGTGGGATATAGCATGTATATGATACGTACTATGTATTGTGGTGATTGGATATGTATATGTATATAAAAACCAAATCCCTCATTAAATATTAAGTTTTAGATGCCTTCCAAATACAACACACGTGAAAAGCTTGATCGACCAAGTGTGGACACGCCCAAGCGTGGTGCACCGTCTATCTCGTGGAAGCGTGAAGGATGAATGTGTGGGTCTGTCCAAGCAGGGTGCATATTCATCGTGTTTGCTTTGGGTCGGACTTAACAAGGTGACCTAGATAGGATCTAGCACCTTGAGGCATGGAGATGTTCATGGCAAGGAGTTGCATATGACATCTTATCAAGAGTTGCATATGATACAATTGGAAAGAGTTTCCTACCTGAGAGATCTATGTTGTAGGTGATAGCCCAAGCTGGTCCATGACTTAGAGGATTTCAGGATCTTGCCCACTAGAAGGTTGTACGCTGCAATCTTCCAAATTGATGGTGAGGGTGTAACATCTCTGACCTGGGTTATAATCTAACCCTAGATGTTTTGCCTAAACATGTAATGATATACTTGTGAATACTCTCTGGTACGTAATTAAGTTCCTCAGGAACATATACTTTCAATTTTGGTCCTTTTAAACAAATTTATAGTATTGTTTGTGATGCAGGGACCTATGTGCAAATTACCCAGTTAAGGGGTTTAACTTGCAATGTTCACAGGTTAAGATGTTCTTTTGTTGATGAGACATCATATGAGTGAATATGATGAGGTATGATGGATTTCCCAAGCTTGGGCATCAAGATACAGCTTGTGGAATGATCTTTATGGTAAAAATCACTTAGTATGAGTAAGGAGACCTTTCATGTATGTACCCTAGTTGAAAGTTGGTTTTCTTTACCCTTAGATATTGAGTTTTTATGGGCTTGTAAGTGCCATAGAAACAAGGAGGGACTTAGATGAGAATTTCTTGTTCTAGAGGTCCTTATGGTGGAAAATAGCCTAAAGTATATAAGCCTTCACCCTTGCAAACCAAGTGAACGTATCACTTATTCTCTTCATTTCTCATCTTTCTCAAAACGGCCAAGGCAGAGCTCTGGAGCTTAGGGAAACGACCAAGTAGTTCTAAGGTGAGTAGGAACCATCTTCAAGCTCGGATTCTTGGATGAATTCTTCTTAAAAGGTTGGTTCTATGATTAACTCACTTAGATTCTTTGATCTAGCCGACCATCCCCATCTTTTCCTTGGAGAATCACCTCTGGCCGAGTTGTGGAGCTCAAGACGCCATTAGAGACTTGAAGCTTGGAAGCTTGGAGCTCTAGGAACAACGTTTGAGGCGGGTTTTATAACTCCAAACTCTTTGCTTTATATGCATATATTGTTCTTGCAATTTTAAGCTTTAGTTCTTCTTCTACCTCCCTTCTTCCTTGAACTTTTGCAAGCAAAACGGTGGAGTAACCGACCTGAACAGAGGTTGAAGATGATGGGCGTGAATTCCTAGGTAGCTTTATTAACCGACCTTGGACCCTTTTGGTCCAAACGGTTGCAAACCGTTTAAGGTCAAACGGTTTCAAACCGTTTGATCTCAAACGATCTTGCAAGACCGTTTGGATTGAAACGGTCTCAATACCATTTGATAGGGTTGACCAAGGGACGACCGATTGAGGGTCTGTTGGTAACATATTGAATTTCATTTCTACAAAGATTCATAATCTAATTCTTAATCAATTGAGAGTTGAAGGCACTTCAACATCCTAACCTTAATCGGGTTGAAATTGCTGATTTCATGTATAGATCTTGTTGAGTTTTGGGTTGAAGGACCCAAACGGTCTCAAGACCGTTTGGGGGTTCATCCAAATGGTCTCAAGACCGTTTGGTGACAACCCAAGACCATTTGAAGGTCTATGGTTGAGCTAATTTGAAGGATTGAAGGTCCAATTGCAATAAGTTGATGAATTGATAAAATTGCTGATTTTAGACCTAATTAGGGTTCAACCCTTACCCAACCGACTTGATTTTTTGGTCAAACTTTTGGCAAACGGTCTCAAGACCATTTGGAAGTCATCCAAACGACCTCAAGACCGTTTGGGCCAAGTTTGAGCCCAATTGGAGGTCAATTGATAGGTTCAACCTCGATTTGATTCACATTGTTGAACATTGATGATTATCTGATTGAAACCCTAATTGAGATGGAATTGACCCTAATTGGCTTTCAATTGAGGGTCAATTTGGTGTCCAATTGATTAAGGTCCATCCTAATTGACTCAATTTGTAAGTGGTTAACATAGATTTGGATAATTGAGGGCTTCAACATACTTAACCATAATTGATTGTAACTTTTGAACCATGTTGGAGGTCCAAACGGTTTGAGCCCATTTGGACCAAACGGTCTCAAGACCGTTTGAGGCCAAACGGTCTCAAGACTGTTTGGGCTCAAACGATCTCAAGGTCATTTGGACCAATCGATCTCAAGTCGTTTTGATCAAACGGTTTCAAACCGCATAAACACCAAACGGTTTGGAAGTCAACCTTTCCAAACGGTCAACGCACCCAAACGGTTTGGGCAAACGACCTTGAGGTCATGCGGTCTTGGAGTCAAACATAGCAAACGGTCAACCTTTCCAAACGGTTTCAAACCGTTTGGAGGTTGAAGGTGTGCAACCGATTGGAGACTTTAGGGTTGTAATTGATTAGTACTTTGATGGTGGTAATTGGTTCAATGGTGATCTAATCTAAACCCTAATGGTAACTTAGGACATTAAGGGACTAAGTGACTAATGAATTGACCCATGATGGTGTTCAATGGTGTAATTTACCTAAATACCCTTGAGGGGTTCAAATGAAGGATACCTTGTTTTAATCAAACCCTAATCACATGATAGTGACGTTTTGGCTTATGATAGTCAAAGAGGACTTGACCCAACTTAATCTAGAGTGGTGTAATCACCATCTACTAGTAAGAAGAGAGAGAAAGTATCATAGGAGAGAGAAAGTACCATTTATGGTGGAAACTCAAGTAAAGTACCTTCAATACACATGAATGTGCATAATTAGGGTATGATCCACCTAGGTGAGATCATGGAAACCCTAATTATGATAATTGATGAATCTTAATCTTATCTGAGGACTTTAATAATGATTTTTCTCATACATGATGATGTTATGAGTTCAATTCACCATGAGGTGAATAGTAAACCCTAATTCTAGGGCGATGACATGTAATGTGAATAGTAAACCCTAATTGGTGAAAATTGGGGAACTTGACTCTTCTAAGAGTTTGAAAGTATAACTTCTAGAATGAATTGTTTACTGTTATCAGTTGAATTAACCATGCAGGTTCCTATATGAGAATGATTATATCCAGGTATGGATTATGATACTATATTCATTGAAAGCAGGCTTTAGCTTTATGAATAGTGAAATATCCTGATGCCTTATTAATGGCATCTTATGAGATTGATGGGCTGTGAGAGCCATGAGTATCATCAAGGTCATACTTAACAAATGACTTGTGATGAGATGACTAAGAAATGTTATATGATGTGATATTAGACCTGTTACATTTAGTATTCTATTTCCATAGCTGCTATGCTAACGATTAATGTTTGAAAACATGTATGATGTTAAAAGAATACTGAAATGTACCTAACTAATCAAGTATAATCATACCATGAAAAGCCCTGATCATAGATCCATCATTGTCAGAAAGCAATATGATGGTGAAACAGGTTTTCCTAAGGGAACTCCTGGATCACATACTTTTGAGTATGTGGGGGAATATGGATGTGTAAATCCTTACATCCTAGTATAGGAATTGATGTAGATGTATCTTAATCCATCAACCCTTCACTACATGCTGTAAGACTCGAGGAAACACAAATACCGCATCGATCAGAGATAAACAAGAAATCTCTCGATGACGAAGAGAGTACAGAATGCCACTGTAACTCTAAAAGTAGAGAAGTACCAGATTACCCTGGTAAGCTATAGTAGCAGAGACACAAGATGTCCTGCAAGTTATCCTCACTCTGACTGAGGAAGATGAGGTCATAAGAATCCGACTCTTTTGATGACCTAGGTATGATACCGATGCGACTTAAATAGTGATCGGTTGGAGTATGAGTGGTATACCTCATCTCCGCAGGGCATAATAATAATAATGTTTGTAAAACATAATCAACAGCGTAGTATATCTATTAGGATTAACTACGAGTTACTTTGTTGATGTTACATAGTGTAGTATACATGTTTTTCATATTTCCATAAATAATGAGCTTCTGTTTATTTCCAACTACTGTTGAATACCTTGAAAGCTTTTACTGCTTAAGTTATTCTTTGAATTGCTATATAAAGCTTCTAGTGGAGAGTTATAACTCTCGCTGGGACAATTATTGAAAATTGTCTCACCCCGTATGTAACATCCCTGACCTGGGTTATGATTTAACCCTAGATGTTTTGCCTAATAAGGTTAAGTAGATTCTTAATCTTATCTTGGGAAAAGTAATTAGGCCTCATAAGAAACTTATGTTTCAATTTTGGTCCTGTTTGAGCAATGTTGAAGCAATGTTTGCTTATTTTGGACCAAAGTGCAAATTACCCTAGTTGAGGGGTTAAATTGCAAATGTTGCATGGTAAGATGTTCCTCTGATTTTGAGACATCATAAGAATGAATATGATGTAGTGGTATGGTTTTCACAAGCTTGGGCACCAAGATTAAGCTTGTAAAGCAGTGTTGTGCATTAAAACCTAGTTTTGGTGAAAAGTGCAATTTACCCAAGACCTAGGGTTCAATATGAAAATTATCACTTCAATAAGGTCCCTAATGTTTCTTGGAATCATGTATAGCAAATAAAATGAGATGGGTGCCTCATTTGAATTAAGTTGGAGGAGAGAGAATCTTGATATTAAAATAATCAAGATTAATGCCTAATTGAAACCCTAATTTGATTTAGGGCAAAAATGAATAAAAATAATTGAAGGGCTTTCAACCAAAATGTTTTGGGTTGATTTTGAATAAGGATGAACGTTCCAAGATAAGGAACGAAAATATCCTAAGTAGGTGAAATTCCACTCACCTTATTATAAGAAAAAGAAAACCCACTCACATATGGATATTAATATAATAAGCATTAAGGTGCTTAATTTGATTTTCTTTAAATCAAGGATAATGAAGGAGAATTAAAGGCAAAGGAAGGTGCCTCGTCCTTAGGGGATTTGAGGGGGAAGAGGCGGCCATATTTTTGGAATTTAATGCATTTTTATAAGGCATATTCTCTCTCATCAATTTCTTTATAAAAGTGCCATTTCCAAGCTCAAACCAAGACCTTTTTCGTATTTTCTTCTTCCCCTTGCTTGCAAAACCGACCAAGGAGCTAGGGAGGAGCAGGGAGCACGTCCCCAACCTGTGGGTGAGCCCTTGACCTTCGTTCTCCTTGATTTCATGGTGGAAATCGAAAATAAATTATGGATTCCTTCTTATTTCGATCTCCTCTTCAACCCTAGCCAACTTTTGCAATCAAAAGCTTGAGGAAGAGCCTAGGGGGAGTTGCTAGAGCTTCATCCACCATTAATGGCGTGATATTATAGCTTTGGAGCTCAATTGGAGGTGGGTTTTATAACTCAAACCCTTAAACATTGCTATTGCATCAATTCTCTATGCTTTGTTGATTGATTTCTTCAATTTGATGCACTCTTGTTTCTTGCTGCAATTTCCATCAAGAACGGTTGTTGTTCTTGGTTGTTCGAAGGAAGGGGATGATGACATCATCCTAGATGCTTATCCAAAGAAAATTACCAAGCAAAACCGTTTTGATAGCTACTCCAAATCGTTTTAATTTGATTGGCTATGTGGTTTCAGCAAACCGTTTAAGGGCAAACGGTTTGAGACCGTTTGGGAGAAAATGGTCTCAAGACCGTTTGAGATGGTTGACCAAGCATTGAACGTTTGGGAATTTTGTTCCGAATTATGTAGGATGATAACCCTCAAAATTTGAGGGATTAACTCCAAAGGAATCGTGAGTCGAAGCCTAATCAATTAGGGAAACCTAATTGGATTAAGTGCTGATTTTCAATCTGATTTAATTGAACTTTTTGGGCAAACGGTCTCAAGACCGTTTGAGTGTGTTGACCAAGCGTTGACCGTTTGGTATTACTGTTCATTATGATGTGATCTAATGACTCACCAAATTTTATGGATTAATTCCAAACGAGTCATGAGTTGAAGGCTAATCAATTGGGCTAACCCTAATTGAAATCAGTGCTGAAATCACAATGAGCTAATTTGAGATTTTGGGTTGATTAGCCCAAACGGTCTCAAGACCATTTGGGGGATCATCCAAACGGTCTCAAGACCGTTTGGGGGATCATCCAAACGGTCTCAAGACCGTTTGGGGTCACCTCAAGACCGTTTGGAGGTCTGGGGTCAAGTATAGTTGACCAATTGAAGGTCCAAAGGTACTAATCATATTGCAATGTAGTGTTGATTTGTTGATTAACTCGATAGACCAATCCATGATGATTTTTCACTAGAATCCAAAGGTTGGATGGGCCAAACGGTCTCAAGACCGTTTGGAGCTCATCCAAATGGTCTCAAGACCGTTTGGTGGTCACCCAAGACCGTTTGGAGGTCTAGGGTTGAGTATAGTTCAGTGGTTGAAGGTCTAAAGATATCAAGTTGATCTGCAATAGATTGCTGATTTGGTGAGCACTTCAATGAACCAAACCCTAATTAGATTGCTTGGATTTGAGTGATATGATGGGAAACGGTCTCAAGACCGTTTGGAGGTCATCCAAACGACCTCAAGACCGTTTGGGGTCAGGTCATACCCCATTTGAATGGTGGTTCAATAGTTATGAAGTAACTAGTTACACATTGATGAATATTGAAGGTTCATTGATTCTAAACCCTAATTCAATTGAATCAAACCCTAATTTATGATTAATTGAGGGTCAATTGAGGGTCAAATCAGTTGAAGGTTGACCTATTAAACTCAATTGAAGTATGGGTGAAGGTCCAATTGATGATTGGTTCCATGAATCCAATGATTGAAGGAATCAACATTGGAAACCCTAATTCATTTGGATACCTTATGTAATGGAGGTCCAATGTAATTCAATTTTTGAGAATTAAGATGATGAATGTTCTATTGATCCAATGATGATTAGTAATGGTAATAAATGAAGGTACAAAGGTTGAAACCCTAATAGTACCTAAGTGATTAAGTGCCAATTAAGGGATGAATCCCTAATTGCTTATAGGACCAATGACTTGGTACCCTATGTTAATCATAGTTGTATGCATATGATTGAAGGGTTGATGTGACCTAATCAAGTTGAAAGGATAAAATAATAGAATTCATATATATAAATATGATTCATGTGATGATCCTATGTAGCACGACCATGCAAGGCAACACGGCCGTGGCGAATTTACTCTGCACGACCGTACAAGGTAGCACGGCCGTGGTGGTCTATGTTTGACTTAGAGCTGAATTGAAAGTGAACTAACATGGTCATTTTGTTAATTCTCAACTTAAGGATGAGAGAGATACTCATACCTTATGATGATAATCATTTAATGATAATAGGTGAGAATAAATAAGTATGATTGAATACTTATGGTATAAATGTTGGCTCCTAGATGTGGGGAGCAATGAACTAGGGTTTGATCATTGATAATATGATCTTGAAAACCTAAATGGTTAATAATGGAAAACCCTATTCTTAATGAAGGGTAATGATATGTGAGAGAAATCCCTAATTGATGGTAAACCCTAACCCTGGTAAGGGAATAGTGGTGTTACCCTGTATTGCATAATGTGTTGTGAACTTGATAAGTCTATTATCATGTGTGACAATCATGCAAGTCTCATGAGTTGATGATCATAGCCAGGTATGAGCTATGATGTTTATTTGATAAGAATTGATTGGCCATATGTGCCATTATGTTTTTGTTACTTAGAAAGAAGTAACAAGATGAGTTGGGCTTGTAAGCCTTTGTTTTAAGTTGTTACATAGTGAGAGGTGACAAGATGTGAATGGCCTTGTGCGCCATGTGAATAAAGTTGTTGCCTAGTGAGAGGTGACAAGATGTGAATGGTTTTGTGAGCCATGTGAATAAAGTTGTTGCCTAGTGAAAGGTGACAAGATGTACAGTGTTCTGATGAGCTATGTGTGATGGAAATCCAAATCCTGGTAAAGGATTAAGGGTAATACCCTTGAATTATTAATACATTGTTTTGCATGGTATTGATAGATAATTGATGTACTACTATTATATGTGCTAACCATGCAGGTATTATGAGATGATGAGCATAGCCAGGTATGAGCTATGATGTATTATTAGTTTGAATTGTTAATTGGGCCTTGTGTGCCATAATATACCTTGTGCCTGGTAAGAGGTGGCAAGAGAGTTAATGTGCATCAAGTTCCATGATGGATGCTTGTGTAGAAAGTATCATACTTACCTTGGTCAAATGACCTAAAGGTGTTAGTTACCTGAGAAAGAGGTAACAATGCTCAAGTGATGAACAAAGGGTTTGAATACCCAGGATTTCATGGTTATGGTATTGAAATTGTGAAAGGATGAGAAAAACCCAGTGATGAAGTGAGGGATTAAGATCCCAACACTTATGAAAAGAGTACGACTACGGGCCATGACTCCACATTGAAAATGCCAGGCTTTAGATATATGATCTAAGCTTGAAGAAAGTTAATGCAGTGGTAATGATTCTGTTGTTTGAATAAATGTTATGCATGTTCTTCCTATTCATTAACGGATAAGTGACATGTTGATTCTATCAAGTTACAGTTGCAATGCTTTTGATATAGAATAATGGTTAAATCTGTTAAACATTAAAATATCTGCTGTCAAATAAATATGATTTCCATATTCATATTTATCTTATTAAGTTGCAATAATAGTGTTTCTGGCGGAGAGTTATATCTCTCGCTGGGGCAATTTTTATAATTGTCTCACCCCCGTGGGAACCACATTTTTAGGTGGATGCGGACGAGGAGACATGAATCCTTCAGGATGTGAAGGACAGCAGCAGTAGCAGGGACAGCAGTAAAGTCTCAGGTGGAGACATTGACTGTCATGTCATGTTCAGATGTATATAGAAGTCCTATGTGTCGTCTCTGTACTCTTAGGTCCTTGGAGTAGTAGTTAATGATTTCGAGATTTTGGCTTAGTGCCTCGAGGGTTTTATACTACCTGTGTACAGTTAAGACAGAGTAGTTAATGTTTGTATTCCTCGAGAAGCAAAAGTACATGAGATGTATATATATGAACCAGGATGTAAAGTTTTACTTTGGTTCCGAATGAAAGAGTTTTCCTATGAATGGATCCCTTTGCAAAAAGTTTTAATTTTTAGTGATTTTCGCTAATCCGCTGCTTGATGAACGCTTCCGCATTAGTTAATCTTGTTTTCGTGAGACGGTCGTCACACCGTAGACTTCAACTTTTTAGGTGGTCGTCGGAGACGGAGGAACCGGCCTACAGGTGACCAAAACCCGCAGCACCAGCACCAGGAGCAACAATGAATCTCAGGTGGAGATACTGACTGCTGAGTCATGTCATTAGATAGTCCTATGCCGTCTCTGTACTCTCAGGTCCTAGGAGTTAGTGTCTGAGATTTTGGTTTTGACTCTTGAGATTTTGTATCATGATGTGTATAATTGCTCAAGAAGTAATTATCAGAGATGTAAACAGTTTATTCCCTTTTCTATGGAAGAAGTTTTGTGGTTTCAAGTTCTTATCTCAAAAAGTTTTAATTTCTCATGATTTATTGTCTTCCGATGTTAATCGATTGCTTCCGCTAAGTTTAAATCGTGTTTATATCGTGATTTGGAGAGCGGAGCCCACAATTAAGTGGTATCAGAGCTCTAGGTTCGCTGAGTCTACAGAGACATAGGACTTAGGATGTCGAGTCTATCCTTAGTGTTTCTTCCTTATCTAATAGAATCTTCTGCTCCTCAGGAGAAGAAGATATATAAGGATGTCTGAGCCACATGAGGAGTATGTGGCGGAGAGTAGTGTTGCTGCACCTCGGGAAGGTGCAAGGAACCCAGAAATAGAGCAACCTGTACCTGAGCCACCTATGGAGCCACCTCAGTTTGACCCAACTGACATGAGAAACCCAGCTATTCAGACTATGTTTGGGAAGTTTATGACTGCCATGACACATATCACCGACATGATGCCCATGCTTGCACCTAGGGCACCTGTCCAGCCTGAAGGACAAGGTATCGGTAAGACGTTCGAGCGACTTTGTCATGTCGGGGCTACCAAATACTTTGGGACAGATGACCCCACAGATGCCGATCTGTGGTTAACTAAGTTGGAGAAAGCCTTCAGAATCTTGAACATCCCTGAAGCCGAGAAGGTTAGACATGCTGTCTATCTTCTCAAAGGAAGTGCTGGTCACTGGTGGACCATGGAAGAGCAGAAGAGGCCTGGAATAGAGATCTCGTGGGAAGATTTTCGTCGGGAATTTGTCCATAGATATTTTCCAAAGGCCTTCCTGGACAAAAAGATCTCTCAGTTTGAGAGGTTGAGGCAGGGCATGATGAACATTAGCGAGTACGAAGCTAAGTTCATGGAGTTGTTACTGTTCTGTCCGCACATGGATGCCACAGAAGAGGAAAGAATCAGGAGATTTGAGAAGGGTTTGAATGCTGATATGTCTACCCCTGTGTCTGCCTTAGAAAACCGAGAGAGATTCTCTACCTTCATTGAGTCAGTCTGAAGGATAGAGAGATCTGTGGTTGAGAAGAGGCAAACTCAGAAAAGATATCCACAGTTCCAGGGTTCTTCATCTAGGGACTTTAAGAAGCCTAGATCCTCTGCACCTAACCCTCCACCACCTAGATCAGATTCTCAGACTCAGTGGTCTCCAAGTAGAGGTAGAGGACGACGACAACCGCCTCAGGAGACTCACAGTTCTTCATCAATGTCAGTTACTGGACCACCAAGACCACAACAACTGGAAAGAAGCTGCTACAACTGTGGTAAGGTGGGACATTTGATGAAGGACTGCCGATCTAAGCATGTCAGTGTGACACAGCCTCCGAGACAAGGTCAACAAGGATCACAGAGAAGGCAATCTCAAGAAATAGCTCGAGGACGTGGGCAAGCGTCTCAAGCTGGATCATCAGCACCACCTCAACACCAGGCGACAATGAGGTTCTATGCTATGAACCCACCAGAAGCAGTAGTCGATCCACGGGTAGTGGCAGGTCAGATGGAACTTTTATATTCTGATATGTCTAAATCCTATGTAGTATCTGTATATATTGACCTGGGTGCTACACACTCTTTCATCACTCGAAGAGTGATTCACAACTGCAATATGACTGTCAGTCATAGGGTAGATAGTTTGTTGTTAGAAACTCCGTTGAGTGAGTCTGCTGTTTTGTAGGAGGTATGCTCTCCCTGCATCCTCTTCTTTTCTGATCATCGCATTCAAGTGAATCTTATACCACTTGATATGCAAGGATTTGATATAATCCTAGGGATGGATACCTTAGAGAGGTATAGAGTTGTTTTGGATTGTGAATCCAAGTTGGCTGTGTTTGCTGATGAAAGCAGCACATGGATCTTTCATGGAGAGAGAAAGATTCTGCCCACCTGTCTTGTATCAGCTATGGTTGCTGATAAGCTGATGAGGCAAGGATGTTATGCATTCTTGGCCCATGTGGTAGATACTACCAAGAAGAGTCCCAACCCCGCTGAAGTTCCTGTATTCAGGGAATTCGAGGACGTGTTTCCTGAAGAACTTCCCGGTATACCACCGCCTTGGGAGATTGATTTTGAAATCAATTTGGTCCCAGAAACAAAACCCATAGCCCAGACTCCGTATAGGATGGCGCCTGCCGAGATGGCCGAACTCAAGAAACAGCTTCAAGAGTTACTTGAGAAGGGTTTCATCCGACCGAGTACCTCACCATGGGGTGCTCAGGTTTTGTTTGCTAAAAAGAAGGATGGGTCAATGCGGTTGTGCATTGATTATAGACAACTCAATAAAGTAACAATAAAGAATAAGTACCCTTTGCCGAGGATTGATGATCTTTTTGACCAGTTGCGTGGTGAAACAGTCTTTTCAAAGATAGACTTAAGGTCTTGATATCATCAACTCTGCATTAAGGACAGTAACACATCTAAGTCTGCCTTCAGGACAAGATATGGTCACTATGAGTTCACAGTTATGTCGTTTAGACTAACCAATGCACCAGCTGCATTCATGGAACTCATGAATAAAGTCTTTCGACCCTTCCTTGATCAGTGTGTTATCGTCTTCATAGATGACATTCTAATCTATAGTAAGGATGCTCAACAGCATGAACATCATCTTCACCAAGCTTTAACCTTGCTAAGAGAACATAAGCTATACGCTAAGTTTAGCAAGTGTGAGTTCTGGTTACTTGAAATGTCTTTCCTTGGACATGTGGTTTCTGCCTCGGGTATTCGTGTTGACCCTAAAAAGGTAGAGTCTGTTCTACAGTGGGAACAACCGAAAACACCGACGGAGATTCGAAGTTTCCTGGGATTAGCTGGTTATTACCGAAGGTTCATTAAGAATTTTAGTTCTATAGCCTTACCCTTAACCAAGTTAACCCGGAAAGATGTTCCTTTTGCCTGGAGTGATAAGTGTCAACAGTCTTTTCAACTATTGAAGGAGAGGTTGACAAGTGCACCTGTGCTTGTACTACCTGAGCAAGGGAAAGGATATGTAGTCTTCTGTGATGCTTTCAAGAATGGACTTGGATGTGTGTTGATGCAAGATAAACAAGTGATTTCTTTTGCTTCCCGATAGCTTAAGAAACACGAGGAAAACTACCTGACACACAATTTGGAGTTGGCTGCTGTGGTTCATGCCTTGAAGATCTGGAGACATTATCTCTACGGAGAAACCTTCCAAATTTTCACAGAACACAAGAACCTTAAGTATATCTTCTCTCAGCATGAACTTAACATGAGGCAACGTCGCTGGATGGAGTTAATCAAGGACTACGACTGTACAATTGATTACCATCCGGGCAAGGCCAATGTGGTTGCAGATGCCTTGAGTAGGAAATCAGCAACATCAACCATGGATAAAACACAACTAAGTTCCTTAGTATGCTCTAGGAGAGGTATGCTTATCTCTTTAAGGCAAAACAATGTGCAGTTGAGAGTGTCATTGTTATCTGGTCTGTTAGCTGAGATGTGTATCAAACCTACCTTAAGAGAGCAGATTAAGGAGGCACAACAAGTTGATGCTACAGTTCAGCAGATTAGATCTGAGTATGGTAGTGAGAAGCGAGATGGTTTTCATGAGTCAGATGACCGAGTGGCATGCTATCATGGTAGGATGATAGTGCCAGAAGTAGATAACCTGAGGAAGTTAATTCTGGAGGAAGCTCATTCTTCAATGTATGCTATGCATCCAGGGAGCACCAAGATGTATCAAAACTTGAAAGATATGTATTGGTGGCCTGGGATGAAGAAGAATGTAGCTGAGTTTGTTCTGAGGTGTCCTGTGTGTCAGCAAGTTAAGGCTGAGCACCAGAAACCTACAGGAACAATGCAACCTTTACCCATACCATAGTGGAAGTGGGATCATGTGACCATGGACTTTGTTGTTGGCCTACCCAGGACAAGCAAAGGACATGATTCCATTTGGGTAGTTGTTGATAGGTTGACAAAGACATCACACTTCTTACATGTCAAAACAACCTATTCTACTGAAAGGTTATCATAGTTGTATGTTCAAGAGATAGTGCGTTTGCACGGAGTTCCTGTCACTATAGTTTCTGACAGAGGTCCCCAGTTTACAAGTCGCTTTTGGGAACAGTTACACAGAGCCTTAGGCACCAAGTTAAGGTTTAGTACAGCCTTTCATCCACAGACTGATGGACAGTCAGAAAGGACTATACAGACCTTGGAAGATCTGTTGAGAGCATGTGTTCTCCAGTTTACAGGAAGTTGGGATCTACACTTGAGCTTGATAGAGTTTGCCTATAACAATAGCTATCAACATAGTATTGATATGGCACCATATGAAGCCTTGTATGGTAGACGTTGTAGATCACCCTTGTGTTGGTATGAGACTGGTGAACATCAGTTGTTAGGTCCTGATCTAGTGCAGCAAACTACAGAGAAGATCAAAGTTATACAGCAACAACTTAAGACTGCACATGATAGGCAGAAGTCTTATGCCGACAGACGTCGTAGACCCTTAGAGTTCCAGGTTGAAGACAGAGTGTACCTCAAGGTCTCACCTTGGAATGGAGTCCTTAGTTTTGGAAGGAAAGGGAAGTTAGCTCCTAGATTTATGGGGCCTTATCCAATTATTGAAAGAGTTGGAAAGGTGGCCTATAAACTAGAGTTACCTTCAGAGTTACAGAAGTTACACCCTATGTTTCACATTTCTATGCTGAGGAAATGTCACCCAGACACCGAGTCAGTTCTACAACCTATGGAAGTAGAATTGAATGAAGATATAACATATGAGGAAGGACCAGTGTCAATCCTTGATAAAAGAATTAAAAAGCTAAAGAAGAAAGATATAAGCCTTGTGAAAGTCCTCTGGAACCACCGTGGTGTCGAAGAAGCCACTTGGGAGCTAGAGGATGAGATGAGAAGGAAATACCCTGCTCTTTTCTCCTAATACGTTTTATCGATTTTGGGGAAGAAATCCTTATAAGGGGTGGATAACTTGTAACATCCCTGACCTGGGTTATAATCTAACCCTAGATGTTTTGCCTAAACATGTAATGATATACTTGTGAATACTCTCTGGTATGTAATTAAGTTCCTCAGGAACATATACTTTCAATTTTGGTCCTTTTAAACAAAGTTATAATATTGTTTGTGATGCAGGGACCTATGTGCAAATTACCCAGTTAAGGGGTTTAACTTGCAATGTTCACATGTTAAGATGTTCTTTTGTTGATGAGACATCATATGAGTGAATATGATGAGGTATGATGGATTTCCCAAGCTTGGGCATCAAGATACAGCTTGTGGAATGATCTTTATGGTAAAAATCACTTAGTATGAGTAAGGAGACCTTTCATGTATGTACCCTAGTTGAAAGTTGGTTTTCTTTACCCTTAGATCTTGAGTTTTGATGGGCTTGGAAGTGCCATAGAAACAAGGAGGGACTTAGATGAGAATTTCTTGTTCTAGAGGTCCTTATGGTGGAAAATAGCCTAAAGTATATAAGCCTTCACCCTTGCAAACCAAGTGAACGTATCACTTATTCTCTTCATTTCTCATCTTTCTCAAAATGGCCAAGGCAGAGCTCTGGAGCTTAGGGAAACGACCAAGTATTTCTAAGGTGAGTAGGAACCATCTTCAAGCTCGGATTCTTGGATGAATTCTTCTTAAAAGGTTGGTTCTATGATTAACTCACTTAGATTCTTTGATCTAGCCGACCATCCCCATCTTTTCCTTGGAGAATCACCTCTGGCCGAGTTGTGGAGCTCAAGACACCATTAGAGACTTGAAGCTTGGAAGCTTGGAGCTCTAGGAACAACGTTTGAGGCAGGTTTTATAACTCCAAACTCTTTGCTTTATATGCATATATTGTTCTTGCAATTTTAAGCTTTAGTTCTTCTTCTACCTCCCTTCTTCCTTGCACTTTTGCAAGCAAAACGGTGGAGTAACTGACCTGAAAAGAGGTTGAAGATGATGGGCATGATATCCTAGGTAGCTTTATTAACCGACCTTGGACCCTTTTGGTCCAAACGGTTGCAAACCGTTTAAGGTCAAACGGTTTCAAACCGTTTGATCTCAAACGATCTTGCAAGACCGTTTGGATTGAAACGGTCTCAAGACCGTTTGATAGGGTTGACCAAGGGACGACCGATTGAGGGTCTGTTGGTAACATATTGAATTTCATTTCTACAAAGATTCATAAGCTAATTCTTAATCAATTGAGAGTTGAAGCCACTTCAACATCCTAACCTTAATCGGGTTGAAATTGCTGATTTCATGTATAGATCTTGTTGAGTTTTGGGTTGAAGGACCCAAACGGTCTCAAGACCGTTTGGGGGGTTCATCCAAACGGTCTCAAGACCGTTTGGTGACAACTGAAGACCGTTTTAAGGTCTAGGGTTGAGCTAATTTGATGGATTGAAGGTCCAATTGCAATAAGTTGATGAATTGATAAAATTGCTGATTTTAGACCTAATTAGGGTTCAACCCTTATCCAACCGACTTGATTTTTTGGTCAAACTTTGGGAAAACGGTCTCAAGACCATTTGGAAGTCATCTAAATGACCTGAAGACCGTTTGGGCCAAGTTTGAGCCCAATTGGAGGTCAATTGATAGGTTCAACCTCGATTTGATTCACATTGTTGAACATTGATGATTATCCGATTGAAACCCTAATTGAGATGGACTTGACCCTAATTGGCTTTCAATTGAGGGTCAATTTGGTGTCCAATTGATTAAGTTTCATCCTAATTGACTCAATTTGTAAGTGGTTAACATAGATTTGGATAATTGAGGGCTTCAACATACTTAACCATAATTGATTGTAACTTTTGAACCATGTTGGAGGTCCAAACGGTTTGAGCCCATTTGGACCAAACGGTCTCAAGACCGTTTGGATCCAAACGGTCTCAAGACCATTTGAGTCCAAATGGTCTCAAGACCGTTTGGGCTCAAACGATCTCAAGGTCGTTTGGACCAATCGATCTCAAGTCGTTTTGATCAAACGGTTTCAAACCGCATAAACACCAAACGGTTTGGAAGTCAACCTTTCCAAACGGTCAACGCACCCAAACGGTTTGGGCAAACAACCTTGAGGTCATGCGGTCTTGGAGTCAAACATAGCAAATGGTCAACCTTTCCAAACAGTTTCAAACCGTTTGGAGGTTGAAGGTGTGCAACCGATTGGAGACTTTAGGGTTGTAATTGATTAGTACTTTGATGGTGGTAATTGGTTCAATGGTGATGTAATCTAAACCCTAATGGTAACTTAGGAAATTAAGGGACTAAGTGACTAATGAATTGACCCATGATGGTGTTCAATGGTGTAATTTACCTAAATACCCTTGAGGGGTTCAAATGAAGGATACCTTGTTTTAATCAAACCCTAATCACATGATAGTGATGTTTTGGCTTATGATAGTCAAAGAGGACTTGACCCAACTTAATCTAGAGTGGTGTAATCACCATCTACTAGTAAGAAGAGAGAGAAAGTATCATAGGAGAGAGAAAGTACCATTTATGGTGGAAACTCAAGTAAAGTACCTTCAATACACATGAATGTGCATAATTAGGGTATGATCCACCTAGGTGAGATCATGGAAACCCTAATTATGATAATTGATGAATCTTAATCTTATCTGAGGACTTTAATAATGATTTTTCTCATACATGATGGTGTTATGAGTTCAATTCACCATGAGGTGAATAGTAAACCCTAATTCTAGGGCGATGACATGTAATATGAATAGTAAACCCTAATTGGTGAAAATTGGGGAACTTGACTCTTCTAAGAGTTTGAAAGTATAACTTATAGAATGAATTGTTTACTGTTATCAGTTGAAGTAACCATGCAGGTTCCTATATGAGAATGATTATATCCAGGTATGGATTATGATACTATATTCATTGAAAGCAGGCTTTAGCTTTATGAATAGTGAAATATCTTGATGCCTTGTTAATGGCATCTTATGAGATTGATGGGCTGTGAGAGCCAAGAGTATCATCAAGGTCATACTTAACATATGACTTGTGATGAGATGACTAAGAAATGTTATATGATGTGAGATTAGACCTGTTACATTTAGTATTCTATTTCCATAGCTGCTATGCTAATGATTAATGTTTGAAAACATGTATGATGTTAAAAGAATACTGAAATGTACCTAACTAATCAAGTATAATCATACCATGCAAAGCCCTGATCATAGATCCATCATTGTCAGAAAGAAATATGATGGTGAAACAGGTTTTCCTAAGGGAACTCCTGGATCACATACTTTTGAGTATGTGGGGGAATATGGATGTGTAAATCCTTACATCCTAGTGTAGGAATTGATGTAGATGTATCTTAATCCATCAACCCTTCACTACATGCTGTAACACTCGAGGAAACACAAATACCGCATCGATCAGAGATAAACAAGAAATCTCTCGATGAAGAAGAGAGTACAGAATGCCACTGTAACTCTAAAAGTAGCGAAGTACCAGATTACCCTGGTAAGCTATAGTAGTAGAGACACAATATGTCATGCAAGTTATCCTCACTCTGGCTGAGGAAGATGAGGTCATAAGAATCCGGCTCTTTTGATGACCTAGGTATGATACCGATGCGACTTAAATAGTGATCGGTTGGAGTATGAGTGGTATACCTCATCTCCGTAGGGCATAATAATAATAATGTTTGTAAAACATAATCAATAGCGTAGTATATCTGTTAGGATTAACTACGAGTTACTTGATTGATGTTACATAGTGTAGTATACATGTTTTTCATATTTCCTTAAATAATGAGCTTCTGTTTATTTCCAACTCCTGTTGAATACCTTGAAAGCTTTTACTGCTTAAGTTATTCTTTGAATTGCTATATAAAGCTTCTAGTGGAGAGTTATAACTCTCGCTGGGACAATTATTTAAAATTGTCTCACCCCGTAGACTTCAACTTTTTAGGTGGTCGCCGGAGACGGAGGAACCGGCCTACAGGTGACCAAAGCCCGCAGCAGCAACACCAGGAGCAGCAATGAATCTCTGGTGGAGATACTGACTGCTGAGTCATGTCGTTAGATAGTCCTATGCCATCTCTGTACTCTCAGGTCCTAGGAGTTAGTGTCTGAGATTTTGGTTTTGACTCTTGAGATTTTGTATCATGATGTGTATAATTGCTCAAGAAGTAATTATCAGAGATGTAAACAGTTTATTCCCTTTTCTATGGAAGAAGTTTTGTGGTTTCAAGTTCTTATCTCAAAAAGTTTTAATTTCCCGTGATTTATTGTCTTCCGCTGTTAATCGATTGCTTCCGCTAAGTTTAAATCGTGTTTATATCGTGATTTGGAGAGCGGAGCCCACAGAGGGCTATCAATTTGAACTAAAATAGTGGGAGCGATAATTAATTAAAGGCCTAATTATATCGTCAATTTTTTCAAATCAATCAAACAAGTCAAAAAATTGAGTTTTTGGACTAAAATTGCATATTTCCTTTTGTAGTTCAAATGGCAACAAACAACAACACCTTTTCTTTGTGATCGGTCCTTGACAAGGACAAGCTTAATGGGACAAACTTCCACGACTGGTATCGGACATTGAGAATTGTTCTCACTCAAGAGTGTAAGCTATATGTCCTGGATACTCCAATTCCAGAGGAACCCGCTCCTAATGCACCAAAGGCAGAAAGGGATGCTTACAAGAAACATGCTGATGATGCCATTGATGCAAAGTGCTTGATGTTATGTTCTATGAACCATGAGTTGCAGAGACAGCATGAGAACATGGGTGTCATTGAGATGATTCAACATCTCATGAACATGTATGAAGATTAGGCATGACAAGAGAGATACAATGTTTCTAGGGCGCTGTTCAAGTGCGTCATGACAGAAGGAGATCCAGTTGGTCCTCACACAATCAAGATGATTGGGTATGTGGAGAACCTGCAGAGACTGGGATTTCCACTGAGCCAAGATTTGGCTACTGACATGATACTGCAATCGTTGCCAGAATCCTACAGTCAGTTTGTGATGAACTACAACATGAACAACTTTGATAGGCCACTGTCAGAGTTGTTGGGCATTTTGAGGACAGCCGAGATACAGATGAAGAAGGACACGCCTAAGCCTGTGATGGTGATCACAAGCAAGAAAGGCAAGTCCAAGCGCAAGGGCAAGGGAAACGCTAAGAAAGGTTCTGATGCTAGCCAGAAGTCCAAGCCGTCTTTAGCTCTCAAGGCCAAGGGAGGTGTGACCAAGAAAGGAAATTGCCACCATTGTCAAAAGCCAGGACATTGGAAAAGGAATTGTACTCTCTATCTAGAAGAACAAAAGAGGAAGGAGACGACTAAAGTCTCTACTTAAAGGTGTCATGAAAGTAAACTTGTAACACTTTTTGAGGTATATGATACCAAGATGTAAAGTGTAAAACACTCATAATTGGGGCAAGTGTTGCCACCATAGATAGGAGTACTTTAGTTTATTTTCAGCCTATAAGGCATGTAATATAGTTATGAACTGCTATTTCATTTTTCCAATGGATAGAAACACTTTATTTTTGCATATTGTATGACAATGATGGCAATTAATAAAGTTGAGTTTTCAATCTTAAAGATATGATCTTTGTTACAGCCCCAATTTTGGGTTCGTTTGCTGAGAAATATAATTTCTCATATTAAAGATAAATGAACAAATAATGAATGAATGCATGATTTTTGGTTAAAATAGTCTTTTTGATTTATTTGTGGGCTTTTTTTGGCTATTGAGCCCAATAACAAGGGAATGAAAGATGAAGAGAATTCCTTGAAAAGAAATATGTTAATAAAATGCATGATTATTAGAAATACTTGGAGGACAAGTATGGATTTATGTGGCAACCTATTTTGGTCCCACTTTTCCATGCGTGTCTTGTATCAACTGTAAGAAAGAAAAGAAGGAAAGAAGGAATATTATCCTATCTAATTGGTAGCAAATCGGTTAGATAATAGAGGAAGGAAGTAATTGTTTTAGATGCCAAATTATTACGTGGTCCTTGGAATTAAATCACAGCTTTTGGTATTAACATAAATGGTCTTGGATTGAATGTCTTCGTGTAACTGCCTGCATACTCTTCCGTGAGTTCTGCTTCAAAAATGAATAGGAAAGGAAGGATCAAGAAAAATACTTTGGCTGATATGTAATCTAATCTCTCACAAAAGATACGGAAAGGGAGTAAGAGGAAACAAGACCGAAAAGGTAGGACCATTGCAAGGATTTAGTATCTATATATATACAGAGCCGAGAACCCTCACATCTAGGGGGACTCGAAACTCCATAGATGGATCCTGGTTCCGTCAACCTTCTTCCACGATCTGCTACATTATCCTAGACATGGTGGATCGGTGGCAAGCTTTGGTGATGGCCTGAAGCCATGGGCTTGCAGAGCCTAGGTGGCCTATGCAGGATGCCCCCCTCCTGTTACCTTCTTCCCTGATCATGTGCGCAAAGGAGGTTGTAGACATAGAGTCGACCTGCTGTTCGAAAGTAGTAGGCCGTGCGCAAGGGTGCCCTATAGATCCATGGTGGGAGGAGATGACTGCGCTCCTTGGTTGTTGATGGGCAGCTGGAAGGACACCGCCAGGATGCCTCCGATGGCGATGCGCTTGAGAGCCAAACCTACGCGGAGTTGCGCCTGCAACGGCAGCCAAAGCTGCTGCACCTACGGTGTGAACAGGTGGGCAAGCTTCTCTAAGAAGGAGGTGGGCATTGGGAATCGATGGAAGAAGCAGGACCGAAGGGGGCGACCACCTTCAGCAGCCACGGCAAGATGACGATGGGTCGCGGCGTCGAGCAGCGCACGCAAACCTGGGGATCGCGTCGGAGGTCAGGGAAGGGGAAGATTAGAGTCAAAAGACTCTATTGCCCCTACACGCACGCACATGAGCCGTGGGCCGCATGGTCTTTTCGCCAAGTTCTGAGCCTAATTTTTGGTAAGTCAATAAGTGAGTATGATGTCGACGTGGCATTGTTTCATTGGTTTATTTTTGTTAAAACTTAGAATAATTATAACGAGAGATTGGTAGATCGGATTGGAACATGTAATACATCAATTTTGCTCAGAAAAATGCAAGGAATCTAAATAAAATATATTTGAAGCCTAATCCTGATTGCAATACGAAAAGTAATGGAAGTTATTAACTTTAATGTAATGAGGATTAAAGAAACCCTAATTGGGAATAATTAATGTGATTAGTGGGGTTTAATTGATGATTAAAGTTGATAGTAGCCTGTTAATGATAAAAAGGAACATTAGGAATAAAAAGGATGAACTTTGCATATAATTAGTTTAATTTGGAATTTATGTGCATAAATAGGCTTTATTAAACCTTGAAATCCTAATGTTGGTAATTAGGACTATTAAGGGCTTTAATTAGTTGATTTCATGTATAGAACTGAGTTTTCATGGTTATAAGCTATTTCAAGCATTAAGTTCCTAATTTGTGGATAAATGCCCTAAATGTATTAATTAGGGTTTTCTGATGAATAAAAGATGGAATTTATGACAAATCGAGTTTATATGTGATTTGGACCATAATGAACTATGAATTGATGATAAATGCATATAATTATCTTGTCATGGATTAAAAGAATAAAAATGGTAGTTTTAATATAAAAGAGGCATAATGGGCTTAATTATGTTTAAGTGTGCCTTTAATTCGAAGTTAGGGTTTGTAAGTGATTGTATAGAAATAGGGTTTAAAATAGTAAATGAAGTAAAACCCTAATTGCAAAGTAAACCCTAAAAAGGGTTAAGTAAACCTAAGGCACGATTAAGTCTATTAGATTTGTATACCATATCCATGATAGAGAATATTGGATGTCTTTTCAGGACCAACCTGTGCATACTTGCTTGAATTCTTGATTGGTTATTTCTGCATTCAATCTGCTTAACAGGTATGTGGTTACGCTTATGACTACCCGAATTAGTTTTCTGAGATTTTATCGATGTTTCCATCGTGGCTTGAATTAAACTGTTGGATGTATTTAATTCATGCAAAGTATAATGTGAATATGATTATCACATAAGAAATATGCCTACTAGCTCAGATCCTAGTCCCCTCTGTAGCTTTATAGATTGACCTAGTAAATGGCTACCAATGAGGGTAGGTCCATCAGGTCATTAAATGACTTAGTAAATGGCTACCAATGGGGTAGGTCCATCAAGTCATCATGAGTCAGGGATTGGTCTACCTCTGGGTAGGACCATGCGACTCCATAACCCTAGGTATTGGCTACTTGTGTGGTAGGGCCATGGGGGTAAGGATCTACCATATGAGAGAGGTGGTATCCATGTCCACTGTAGGGACGTTACAGAGAAAGGGGATAGGAAAGGATTGAGTAGTATTGCTTAAAACGTAATCTTGGTTGTTAAATGATATTTGGTTGATTACATTGTTAACATAGTTGCACAATTATTGTTTCCCCCACATACCAGCTTCGGCTGATCGATGTTTTGTTTTTCGGCGTTTTAGGTACAAATGAAAGAACTAACAGTAAAGTGACATATGTGGAATTGAATGAGAAATAACATGTGTAGGAGGATTGGTTAGACTAACATCTTCACGGATAGAAGTTTAGAAATCCCAGTTTTTCCAAGGTAAGAAAAGTTTTATTTTATACCTGTTTACAGTTTAGTTGGTGAAGTTCATTAATTATTACTGATTATTTGTCGAACCTTTGATCCTATTAATTGAATAACGGCTCTGACCTTCGGGTCTCCCTTAATTGGGGGTTACCGGGAGACGGGGTCATTACAATCTTTGTGGCAATGCCTTATTTATCTTGTGGTATTTGATATGCATAAGATAAAATGATACCTAAAAGTTATAGATAACTCAAACAACCATATTAGCATCAATCATGAGAAATTCATTTCTAGTTTCCATATGATGGATAAATCTAGACTCTTTTAGTTAGAGAACCATTAAGAGACATGAATATCTTGGACATGATTAATCAATCTTCACTAAAGGTAGTGGGAGAATGATTATCCTATTAGGTATAATACATGTGATGTATTTACATACCTATTGGAATAAATGCTAATACTTCTAATGGTGTTTAGATAAATACCAAAATGAATATCTTGAAGTGTTCAAGATTATCATAAATGAAGTATAAAATTTGGTAAAGTGTTAATTCTTGATGAGATCAATGAATGAAATACTTGGACCAAATGTTTGAGATCCTTATGAGTGATTATGATAGTGTATCATAGTGAACTCATGATTAAGGCATGGTGATGTCTAAATCAAGAAGGAATCATACTCTAAAGAGTTAGAGAATGATTATCGAATAACTGAATTCTTCTTAATAAAAGAATACCCCACAATAATAAAAGAAATTAAGAATCACAAGGGTTGTGAGTTCTTATATCCTTGACAGATACACCTCAATTATCTTTGTGATGAGTTGTTCATGTGATGAGTCAACTATCTAGATGAATATGAGGAATCAAATTTTGAGTTATGGTTTATGACCATTACATCCTAAATGACATCCATGTGAACCATAATGTATGATCTTGATGGTGGAACCCATTGGATAAAATCCATAAGTGCAAATGAATCTTAAGTGTTAAGATACATGGATAATATTTTGAGAAGGATGATGCTTGTTGATTGCAACTTAATGACTAGGGCATTTGGCATATGGATACTAAAACCACATTCCTATGAGGAATAAAACAAGGATGTGTATGTGACACAACCTATAAGGTTTATGAATCCACTAATGCAAATGAAGTCTATAAGTTACAATGGACTAATCAATGTGATTGATTGAGTACAAGCAACTCAGAATTGGATCTTTACTTTGATGATATAGTCAAAGGGTTTGATTGATATGTCAAAGATAAAGAAGGGATCTGTGATTGAGTGGGAGCATGTTCACATTCCACATGTTGATGTGAAATGGAAATGTTATAGAATGAAAATCCAAAAGTGGAAATTATTTTTAAGGAAGATAGAGATGTTTTCTATGTGATAGGAATATAGATCTATAGAGATAGTTCTCGAAAATCTCTTGACCTGAAAGGAGAGCGCATACATTGGCAATCTGTACTGAAGTGTTCAGTATGCACAAATTCAGTGGGAGAAAACTTGTCCATGTTACATGGAGTTAGTATCCCAAGGCCAAGTGTCCAATTCTTATGAAGAATGGGAACACTAAGAATAGATATGGATCTATCATGTATGTAATCATCCCATTATCTTGCATGTATGGACATGGAAAGAATAAAATGCATTCATCATCTTGTATGTACGACATGACAATATGATGTGTTCATCCTGATAACTCGCATGTGGGACATGACGAGTGGATGTCTGTCTACTTCCAGTAAGGGTTACTGGAATACCATGAGAACTTGATAAGTACTTATGAAGTACTAGTTCTATGGAGATAAGGAAGAGTTTGATGTAAAGAGTTACATTGATGCGAACTTCTGAAAAGATAGAAAATTAATCGCAAAATATACATAGGATGTATAAAAGGTGAAAGTTTGTTGATAATTGGAAGCGTTCCAATAAAATCATTTCAAAGGAAATGCCGAGTATCTATGCGTTAGAGAACAACAGTAGATACTATATGGATCTGAAAGTTCATGAGATGAACTTATAGATATTCCGCTAATTGATGACAAATATGGAATCCTTGATCATGCAATGTGGCTAAAGGTTAGCAAAGGAATACTAGATTGCATATTACGACAACTCCATCTCATACGTGTGACGTACAGTGAATACATGAGAGACATGCAATTTATACTGACTTTGGCAAGGTGTTGCCATTACTCACTATATTAGCACTAGAGCACAGTAACATGTGGGACATGTTTGAAGATCACTATGAATATGATTCAAGGGTGATTGGCTCACAGTGCAAGTGGGAGTCTGTTGGTATGTATGCCCTGAGAGCCAATCATGAGATGATTGGTGGGATACATTAATATTGATTTGATAAACAACAAAGGCAAGCTTCCAATTCTTTCTGGTTCAATCATATGAGATAGTGATAGAACAGATTGAATGTCTAGAGAATGACAATACTCAATGACGTATGCTTTCAGGTTGAGGACCTGAACAATGAGATCATATAGATGCTAAGAGTTTGTACATTCTTGTTATGTCCCTAGTCGGATGTCATTATGGAAGGTAGATAGACAGTAATGACACACAAGACTAGATTGTGGTGTTGGTTGATGACAGAATCTCATTAGTCATGATATAGAGATATCAAACCAAACACATAGGTACTTGTTAGAGAACAAGTGTACCGGACAAACCCACCGTGAGTTTGACACATGGAACCATGACATGGTAGTCACAGTCAGTACTCACAGTGATGGTGGTGAGTGTGATTCTTAGACCTGAAATCACTACACTCAACACATGTCATTGGGCACACTTTGACATCATCAAATACAGTCCTGAAACATGGGTTGTTATAAAGGTGATGATTGGGTGGCTTTGACACATGGGGCTTTTGAGGGGTGAGTGATAGATATGGGTTTTGTCCCTCCTGAGGGAGTTTGATATCCATGGCCACTTGATGGGTAGGATTGAGAAAGGCGTGCACGCATGTGTGAATCAGTATGTGATACTGATGTCATACATATCTCTTCCAATCTACTCTGAGATCAAGAAAGTGAATGAACGTTGACAGGATGACTGTTCCATGCCTCGAGTTCATTCGGGATATCAGTGACAAAGGAATTATACATTCGCTGTAACACCATTCACGGATTGTAGGATTGAAAGTTGTTCTCTAACTTTCTACTTTCACTTGGGTAGCACTGATGTGTGACTAGGCACCGCTCTTTGCTTGTGAAGTCATAAGTGTTATGGACTTTCACTGCCAACGTGAAATGGACCTGCAGGGTCACACACATAGGATTTAACCTGGAAGAGGAGTTTTGTCCACAAGCAATGTTTAGATTGATTACTAAAGGAGTTTAGTAGTTCAATTAAACACTCAATCAATTGATAGCTCAATATCATATTGTTCAAGGTGTTGGACACATTGATTGGAGTATCAGATTATTTGAAATCGCAATTGACTAATTCTGCACAGCCTGCACTCCCAACGGATCGGTTCAAGTGTTGAACCGGTCGGCTGAGGTTGCTGAACCGGTCGGCTCAAGTGTTGAGCCGGTCGGCTCAAGCCCAGGGTGAACCGATTGCTTCAAGTGTTGAAACGATCGGTTCAACTGGTGCAATTGAGCAAGTTGGGAAAGTCAGGTCGCTGAGAATTTTCCTTTCGTTTCACTTTCCCAATTTGATTGGAAATAGGATTGGTATTCGATACCAATTAGAAACAAAAGAAGGAAAGTCAATTTGAGTTGAACCAGGATCACGAACCGATCGACTGGAGTGTCCAACCGATCGGCTCAAGGATCCAAACGATCGGCTGGAGTGTCCAACCGATCGGCTGAAGGGTCCAGACGACCGTTTCAGTTATGAAACGATCGGTTCAGGTTGCGAGTTGGTTGCTTTTGTGGAAAATCTTGAACCCTTCTAATCCTTCTTTTAGTCCCGCATTGCCCGGGATAGAGAACCTTGTCCCATGACCCTCCTATATATATAGGGGTATTGGGGGCTTTTCAAAGTACAACAACAACTCAGTGCAATCAGTTGCTCTATAAAGTTGTCGTTCTCTCTGGTTTTGGTAACCGAGAGAGAGCCCGAGCAAGTGCTTCCCGTAAAGGGAGGTGCAGCAAGGGAAGGACAACTGTAGTTGCAATTGGCAGCAGGAGAGTGTGTTGGCGACTAGTACGTCAACAGGAGGGTGCGAATCCTTCCACTTCCTTATGGGACAAGGAGTGTGGAGTTCTAGGTGGTCCGTGTGGACTACTTCAGAGGTGGGAGGTTTCTGCCGCTCAGGAGGACAACTGTCATCCGATAGTCCGGTGAGATCATGAGTCGTCAGTCCCGGTGCGACCAAGAGCTGCATATACACCGTCGAAGACCGGATTTTAAGACCACGCAAGGCGTGAGGTATTGTCGCTGAGCAAGCCTCGGGACAAGGTATGATTCCACAAACCATCCTTCCCTATTATATAGACGTTGACGCGTTTCCTTGTTCCGGGTTTGGGGAGAAAATTTTTTGTTTCCGCTGCCTTCTCTGCCTCCCCTAAAACCCAACAACACGTACATTTACTGTTGGTTTATTACACTAACGAGTTTCAATCATAAGAATGCTCTGTTACTCAACTAGCTATATCCCACAAGTATACGAGAGTAGTTGTAGTCAAGGTTGAACACAAGGACCGTTGGTTAGTTAGGCGCAAGAGTTATGATTTTCAATAATCTAGATCGTTGTACACAAGATGATTAGATTAGAACAACTAAATTATAGATTTAAAACAAAATAGTAAATTATCACTTAAGAAAGGTTAAGATTTAGATTTGGAAGGATCTTGGACCTAGAATTTCACCAACATATCATAGCATAAAATAGGAGCACGGAATTTAAACATACTAAGCACTTGTTTTAAAGGAGAGTTGTATGTTGCACTTCACCTCTCGGTGCAAGTACAACGATCCTAACTCAATACAACATTCTGATGTATGAATTTCATTTTAGATCACAATCCTACTCCTCAACTCCATAATTTCCACTCTCGTGGTAAATAAGGAGTTTCCAAGAGAGTACCTCCTTACTCTCCTACCTATCTTCTCAGATCAAGCAAGAAAGCATAAAACATGCACATAAAGTGGCCAGCCATACATACAAGAAACAAGAAACCAGTGCTCATAAGGTGGAAAAACAAGCAACTTAGCATTTAGTAAGAAATTATCATGTTCCTTACATGCTATGCCATGGAAGCTACTCTCCCATGCCCAAGAAAATGAAACTACTCGTCCATAATAGTGTACAGCAGAAAATGCACAGAAATTTTAGAGTTTGATATGATTTAGAGAAGGAAAAAGCTAAGAAACCCCAAGGTATAACCCAAGAACGGTAGAATTCCGACTTGAGGATGAAATCCCACTTCTACAACTACTTGAAACCAAACAAACCTCTCTCCCGAGAAGCTTTGTGGAGTGAAGAATCTCTATTGCACCACCAGAGAAGAAAATGGAGAAGAAGAGAAGAAGAATAGGGGTTCTTTGGCAAGAAACCATCTTCTTCCACCCAAAATCACCCTCCCTTACTTTAGACCTGCTCTGGGACGAAAGACCTTCGAATTATGACCAAAGATAACTGCTCCATAGAGTGGTTTCATCTTTTAAAACAAAAGGAGTCGTATTTGAAAATTGTTGAAACTGACAGGCACATGACGTGTCTTTTATAAGACACAACGTGTCTTATGCAATAACTGAAGCTTGGGTTGAGTTCTGAAAAGTTACACACCATGTTTTTAATAAGACACGACGTGTCTTTAATAAGACACAACATGTCTTTAATAAAACACGTTGTTTTGCTGCAAATCTGTAGTTCTGCATTCAATTTCTGGACTGAGACATAGGGTGTCTTTAATAAGACACGTCGTGTCTTTTTAAGACACAGCGTGTCAATGGATGTTCTGGGCTCCTGTGTATTCTGCTCATAACTTTCAGCGTGTATGTCAGATTTACATGCCGTAAAAAATGGTATTTGCGCAGTTTCGAACCCCAAAATATGTAGATACTGGAGGAGTGATCCAATAAGTGATAATATGATATATTCCTCATCATTTCATTGCAAAATGTAGTACCAACAATCCAAACCATGAGACAAGTAAGAATAGCTAAAAATATAGAATCTAGCATGAATGAGAGTGATAATTGAGTCAAAACAACATGGATATGCAACCAAACATGTTCCAAAAGATGATATGATTTGTGCACATCAAATCCCCCTAAGCTTAAACCATTGCTTGTCCTCAAGTAAAAATAGCATAGAAACACAAATGAAGAATTGTCAAGTTCATGCATAGGTCAAATGAAAAGAAAGATGTGTATAAGACTAAGCCAACCATGATCAACATGTTTATACTCATAGCCATCGATTCAACTTAAACACCCAAGAAAGAGATTTTTAGTTCAGTAGGGGTGGTCACAATTAAATGAATCAATCAATTAAACAACACTAAGTAGAATTTAGATGACCAAGCCAAACAATTAGTGAATGTAAAACTCAAACTCTCAACTATTAAGGATACAAATGGTGAAATCTGAGTTAAAATTAACAATTTTAGTCGTACCCTCCTTCTTTCCCAAAAATGATATGACAATGGATTATGGGTTCCGACACTCGGCTGCTAATGTAGGCTTATGCACACATGGAATGTTGGTTGGGGTATTTTACCCTCTTTTAAGACATACCACCTAACCATCGTGGCCAGATCAGACTTACACTAGGCTAGCATGATATGTGGACAGTTTAGCCATCTTTTATGGGGTATAAAGATGAAATAAGACAAAAGAAATTTTAAATTTTTTCCAAAACATAGGAGAGTCAACTAAATTGCAACATTAGCTAGATTTCATTCATTTGTTTTGAAAATTTTCATTGAAAGAGTGGTTAAAAATGAACTAAGAGCTTGGCAAGGGCATCCTATATTCCAAATGATGTTGTAAAGTTGATTTACTCACAAAAATTGAAACCATTGCATATTTGAAGCAATCAAGGATGTGAAAGATGAATGTTCAGGCTAGAAGCATAAGCCAGAGTTAAGCACATGTTGATGGCCAAAAGGCTTCATTTGATTAATGCATGCCTTTTCCAATTTCTCCAAATGATATTTCTCATCAAAAGAGGACAATTAGTTAAGCATAGGAGTTCTATCCACATATAAAAGATAAACCTCATATCATACTAGATTTGCCACCAGAAGAGCAGAACTAAAAACAACAACTAAGAAAAAGATGATAAAAGGGAAATAAAACTACACTACTGGCCGGTTTCTCTCCCCCTATGCTTGAAATTTACAGTGTCCTCACTGCATATAACAAACTCAAGAGGATTGCAACCGGATACCTGTCATGGTGTATGATGAAGATGGAGGTCCATTGCTTTGATTTGAGGCTGGAAATTGTTGTGCTAAAGATTGACGCCTCCTTACAAATATGTCCTTGATTTGGGGCAAGCAAAAGCACCTATGAGTTGCAGCAAGAGTAGTCTTTTGTATGCCAATAGTATTTGTCTTTTCATTCTCTTTTGAAGCATCATCAAAATATGAGTTGGGAAGAGTGTTCTCATTATAAAGCAATGTATCATCTAGAGTGTGATTAGGAAGGACATGTGGCTTGCTTAAAGAATATAAAAGTAGATCATGTGTTGTAGCTTTCTCCCCTTGATTTGCAGCTTCATAATCCTCATAGGTATCAACATCATCATACCTTGAAGGATATACTTATATGAGAACACCATTCTTCAAAGTCACCGGCCTGAAATATGTAGGATTCATCTCTGGTGGACTAGGCAAGAAATGTGGAAATGCTTTTTTACTAGAAAGAGCTTGTTGGGCAATTTGTTTCTCTAAGATGTGTGCATGAGTGGCAATATCATCCACCTTAGAAGAGAGTTGGCAAATGGCACCCTTCATTGATTGTATTTGTTGATGGAATTACTCATTTTGTTGCATTTGAGTTGAAATAAATGTTGCAAGCATGGACTCTAATCTAGAAGTTACTTGTGGTTGTTGTGACTGAATGAAATTTGGGTTCACATTGTTGTAGAAGCCTGGTGGAGTGTAGCCCATTGGAGAATAAATAGAAGAAGCATATCATGTAGAAGATGAGTGTCCAAGAAACCCACATGCATCACAAATATTGTTGGCTGTTTGAATTAGTTGTGTGCTTAGATTCTCAAACCTTTGTGACAAAGTATCTAGCCTTGCTGCAATCTAGTCTATAGCACCGACCGTGTGATCTTCCACTTGCATTCCGGAAGTAGTATGTGAAAAGGATGTGTGGTAGGTTGTAGCTAGACTCCATTGGCAATGATTTGCTGCCATATCTTCAATAATAGCATAGGCTTCTCCATAATATTTGTTCATTAGAGTTCCATTTGTAGCTGCATCAATAGACATCCTTGTATTGTAGCACAAACCATTATAGAAAGATTACAATAGAAGCCAATTTCTTAGACCGTGATGTGGACAAAGATGTTGAAGATCTTTGAACCTCTCCCATGTATCATACAAGGTCTCTCCATCCCTTTAAGAATAATTGACGAGTTGACTCCTCAACTGTAAAGTTTTGCTAGGTCGAAAATATCTTACCAAAAAGACCTTTAGAAGCTCCTCCCAAGTGATGATTGACTTCTTTGGCAAAGTATAGAGCCATGCCTTGGCTCTATCTATAAGAGAGAATGGAAAAAGGATTAGGCGTATTCCATAAGTAGGAGTGCCATATATCTGTATGGTGCTTAGAAACTACAGAAATTCAACAATGCAGAGGTTTGGATCCTCCATTGGTGTCCCTCCAAATGCATCAGTTGTAGTAATTGTATGATGGATGGGCTAATAGAAAACTCCTATGCCTTAAATTCTGAAATATTAATAGGCTCACTCATGTGCATTGTAGCTGTACCAAAGTAATCCTTAAGAGAAAAGCCATCCTCCTTGACTAGTTCTTCATGTGGATCTAGAGGATTAGGTGGATGTGGCGTAGATGGTGGTGGTGTATGTGGTATGGATGAAGGTGGTGGATATGAGGGTGTGGAAGAATGTGGTATGGGTGTTTGTGGTGTATATGATGGTGGTGAATTAGGTGTATATGATGGTGGTGTGGATGAAGGATGTGTGGATGAGGGTGGTGCATATGAAGGTGATATGGATGAAGGTGGCATGGATGAATGTCGTTTGGATGATGGTGACATGGATGATGGTTGTGTGGGTTGTGATTCCTCCATACATGTTTGGGTTTTACTCCTTGCTACATGAGGGCTGCAAATGATGTGTTCATTTTCTTAACGTAGAGATATACACAGTTCAAGGATCTTTTTATGAACACCCCATATGCTTCTACAAATAAACAAGGTGAGTGAGATACAAAAACAAACACGGAAGATACAAAAAATTATGATGATCATGATAAATTATGATTTATGGATATGACGGTGGATATGAAGGTTGTGATCTAGTCTCATTTACTTATGAACAACTCTTACTCTAATAGGAATACCGATGCTCTCTGGCAACGGTGCCAAAAACTTCTTGGTTTATTATACTAACACGTTTCAATCATAAGAATGATCTTTTACTCAACTAGCTATATCCCATAAGTATACGAGAGTAGTTGTAGTCGAGGTCGAACACAAGGAGCGTTGGTTAGTTAGGCACAAGTGTTACGATTTTCAATAACCTAGATCGTTGTACACAAGATGATTGGATTAGAACAACTAAATTATAGATTCAAAACAAAACAGTAAATTATCACTTAAGAATGGTTAAAATTTAGATTTAGAAGGATCTTGGACCTAGGATTTCATCAACATATCATAGCATAAAATAGGAGTACAAAATTTAAACATACTAAGAACTTGTTTTAAAAGAGAGTTGTATGTTGCACTTCACCTCTCGTTGCAAGTACAACGATCCTAACTCAATACAACATTCTCGTGTATGAATTTCATTTTGGATCACAATCCTACCCCTCAACTCCATAATTTCCACTCTCGTGGTAAAGAAGGAGTTTCCAAGAGAGTACCTCCTTACTCTCCTACCTATCTTCTCAGATCAAGCAAGAAAGCATAAAACATGCACATAAAGTGGCCAACCATACATGCAAGAAGCAAGAAATCGGTGCTTACAAGGTGGAAAAACAAACAACTTAGTATTTAGTACAAAATTATCATGTTCCTTACATGCTATGCCATAGAAGCTACTCTCCCATGCCCAACAAAAGGAAACTACTTGTCCATAATAGTGTACAGTAGAAAATGCACCGAAATTTTAGAGTTTGATATGATTTAAAGAAGGAAAAAGCTAAGAAACCCCAAGGTATAACCCAAGAAAGATAGAATTCCGAATTGAGGATAAAATCCCACTTCTACAGCTGCTCCAAACTGAACAAACCTCTCTCCCGAGAAGCTTTGTGGAGTGAAGAAGCTCTGATGCACCTCCAGAGAGGAAAATGGAGAAGAAGAGAAGAGGAATGGGGGTTCTTTGGCAAGCAACCACCTTCTTCCACCCAAAATTGCCATCCCTTGCTCTAGACCTACTCTGGGACGAAAGGCCTTCGAATTATGACCAAAGATAACTGCTCCATAGAGTGGTTTCATCTTTTAAAATGAAAGGAGTCGTATTTGAAAATTGTTGAAACTAACAGGCACACGGTGTGTCTTTTATAAGACATGGCGTGTCTTATGCAGTAACTGAAGCTTGGGTTGAGTTCTGGAAAGTTACACAGTGTGCTTTTAATAAGACACGACGTGTCTTTAATAAGACACAACATGTCTTTAATAAAACACACCGTTTTGCTACAAATCTGGAGTTCTACATTCAATTTATGGACTGAGTTGCAGATGCGACAACTTTCTTTGCCTTCTTAGAAGGACAATCCTTGTTCCAGTAACCAACATATCCACAAGTTCAACAAGGTTTGTTCTTTGATTTCTTCTGGATCTTGGTCTTAAGTTTATGTGCATTCTTAGTTTCTTATCTTTGGTGGTTTTAGCAGTAGTAACATTAATAGTAGGATTTGCATCAGTAGACACCTTGACCGTCTTCTCCTTTAAGTGTTCTTCTTGTATGTTTATATCCATAATTAGTTCTTCCATTGAACGTGTCCCTTTGCGGTACTTCAGAGACATACCAAACGATTCCCATGACTTAGGAAACTTTTCTATGATAGACATAACAACGAACTTCTCAGGCAATACCATCTTGGCATATGAGAGTTCATGAACTAGGAGTTGAATATCGTGTATTTGATTAGAAATAGAATTAACCTCTACCATATGAAACTTAAGAAATTTAGACACACGATACTTTTCAGCACCTTAGTTTTCAGTACTAAAATTCTTAATTAACGATTCTCACAAAATTTTAGACGTAGTGACAGGCGGCTTTGAGTAAGAGTCATACAGCTTGTTATTTAAACCAAACAGAATCAAACTGTGGAATAGTTTGTCACCCTTCTTCCAATTAGCAATTATATTTGCATTATCAGGAATAGTATCATCAGATTTAGGTTCAATCTCTTCTAAGTACTGATCAAAAGCCGTAGTATTCAGCCAAATTTGCATCCGACTCTGCCAACGGGCAAAGTTAGTACCAGTAATTTTTTTAGACATATTGCTGGTATCGATTTTATTTCCAGAACACTAGTACAGAAATGGTCTGTAGCGTCGGTTTTTTAAAGCCTGCAACGTCACTTTTTAACCGACGCCAAGGTGGGCGTCGCTACAGAATTTGGTCTATAGCGTCAGATTATTTAACCAAATAAAACTGACCTTACAGAGTAAACACCGACGCAAGAGGTTGTAAAAATTCTGACCTAGGCGAGAAAAAAGGAGCCTGTAAGGTCGGTTGTTTCATAAAAACTGACCCTGTAAATGTTCTCGGTCGAGAAACTTGTCGACCGAGAATGTTTACAGGGTCGGTTTTTATGAAATAACCGACCCTAAAGATTGAATAGCATTTCAGTGGTAACTCTCGGTCGAGAAAATTGTCGACCGAAAACTCTCTATAAGGTCGGTTTTATGAGAAAACCGACCCTAAAGATTGAATAAAACATTTCAGTGTAAGACTCGGTCGACAAACTTCTCGACCGATAGTATTTCGGTCGAGAAGTTTGTCGACCGAGTCTTACACTGAAATGTTTTATTCAATCTTTAGGGTCAGTTTTTTCAAAAAACCGACCTTATAGAGGACATGTAGACTCGGTTTTTAACAAAAACCGACGTTAGAAGTTCTATGTCGGTCGAAAATTTTTTGACTGAAGAGTGTACAATGAATTCAATCTGTAGGGTCGGTTATTTAAAAAACCGACGCTAGAAGTTACGATTTTTTTAAAAAAAATTTCAGCAGAAATTGTTATAGAACAGAAGAACAAGAAGATTCATATATTCTGGGAGAGGGGAGCATTGATGCTCAACCGTCACCATTCAAAACCACACATTCATAACAAAAATGATAATAAATATCATAATTTACAAAATGATAGAGTGCAAGTCTGAGATGACATATTACAAAAGTAAAAATATGAAAGAGTACGTACTCAAACCACATACATAAATGGAGCCGACATATTTAATCCAATGCTATTTTGACTTCACTTATAAAATAATCTGACCACTATTCTCGAAATTCATTCAAGTCCACATGTGTGTAAGGCTGAGTTGTAAAGATCTGTAACAGAAAATGCACATGCTAATATTTTATAAAAATGACTACAATCACTTGTAAATTTATGATGTTATTCTTTATTACCTGACTTATAGTCTGAATGTCATGTGATGCTTGTTTGACAATAGCTTGCATGTATTTCATTACATAGTAGCCACAAGCCCAGTCATTATTTTGCATAGGACACTACAAAGAACGAATTATACTTAATGTTAGTAAACTACTATAAACAACAATTGAGATAAGAGTATATATAAGAGTTGACATATTAGAATTGAAAAATTAATACATATAAGACTAAGCAGTTGTCAAAGTAGCTAGCTTGACATTTTTCAAAGTCAATGTCTTTAATTTTGTGGGTATTTTTCCTCCAGCTTCACGAAAAGCCTTTATACCCCTATCAATTAAACGATAGTTGGTAAAATAGAAATTCTAAATAAAATATCATGTTGAAGCAATTGATTAAATTTATGCTTACTCTATAGCTGACAATTTCAGTTTGTGACTCCTTGTTGTTTTACCCATTGGGTCAAGATAATAAAGAGTCATCAATTTTGGGACAATCACCAGTAATTCCCAATGTCTAGCTCTGAGTAAGAATAAAACAAAAATTAAAATAAATAGTTTCATTCATTATTAAAATTATATTGAATAATAATACTTACTGGACGTTAAAAGGAATTAGGATAATTTCCTTCCCCTCACTAGCAAAATATTTGAATGCATCAGAGAAGTACTCATTCACATCCTCAATATTTATCTCCACCTGACTAGTGACCGAAGGAACTAAGAATGCAATATTATTTGTATCAAAGTTGGTGACCTCGGTATATAAATGGCTGTTAAACATTTGTAATTATTTTCATATGTAGAAATAAGCTAAAAATTTGTATTGGAATTTTCTATATATATTGATAGATCCTTACCTTATCCATACTTCTATTATCGAAGTGTTCAACCAATCATACCGGAACAACTCTATAATATCTTCAAGAAAAATAAAATTCTCAAAGTCCCTCCCAACTGCATCTTCTGTTAACTTGACCATCATATTTGATCTCGATCTTTGGTTAGCTAAGTATCGACACAAACCTTTAGATTTGCTTCCCAATTCGTCGAATGTAGTTTTGGGAATGAAAGATGGCTTGGGCATAGGAGGACGACTAGCAGAAGTTTTACTTTTTGGTTTACAAACCTGTTAATTAAATTACATACTTATATTACATGAGTTCATATATGCAGTCAAATATGAAAAATATGGTAGAAATAAGGTATACCTTGTCATTGATAACCAAGTGTCTAGGCCAACCCACCATAGCACCCTCAACTTCTTCAACTGTACTATATTCAGGATTAGGTATGGGTAGTGGTTTGTCCCCCATTCTGTCATACACAAGATGGATGGACACACGGCAGATGTCATCAGTAATTTGTTGGCAATGCAATGTACCACCAAGGTTGTACACTTTGCCCGCTGCCACAACATTATATTCTGGAACCTCCACTGCAAGTTTACAGTTCATACCAACCTAGATTGAAATAATATAAGTTATATAAGAAACAGTAGAACAGATACATGTTACAACTATATATAATATCATATATTTATCATACTAATAACACAACATATAGAACAAAAACATACTGCAGATTGTTGTGGTGGTTCATTGGGAGTGCTCCCATGACCTTCTACAACTGTAGCATGGGCTTGTACCTCATCACTTGAGAGACGTGTAGTATGAATAGGTTGAGTAGGCTGAAATGAAGACATTATTTCTTTTACTTTCTGCACTACTAATGCTTCAAGATCCTCTTGTGTAAAACCTCCTACACGACCTCTTTTAGATTGCGTAGGGCCAAAATAAGACTTGAATCCTATGCCAGCTCCTAATCCCCTAACACGGCCAGGATGCTCCTTCATACCAAGAGCAACTGCTAGTTCATCCATGTAGCCAGTTGGGATGAACTTTCCTTCCTTCCTTTTCTCGTGGAGATCAATCTATTCACAGTTAATAAAAATATTAAATCACAATATCAATTAGATATAAATAAATCTAAGTTTGTGGAAGTTACTCTTTACTTAGTTGGGATAAACCTACCATCTTTTGTGCCACCTCCTTAGTTGCAGGGTTGACAATTTCACCGGCTCGATTCTTTCTAGCATCAATCCATGTCATGTGTCGGGGTGGTCGCTCAACTTGAGTTGTACTAGATTCTTCTCCAGAAGATGATTGCTTCTCTTGTAGTTGGCGGCAGAAGGCATAACCACCGGGCCCCAAGCGATGGTCATGCACATTTTTAGCCCGTCTTTCCTTTTGAGTCTGGTGAATAGCCTGATCATTTAAAATGAGGTATTGCAATTTAGACTTGGCAAACATGTATAAAAAGATTCACCTCCTTAATTGTATAAAATATTCATACAATACATTACAATCTTTATTACCTGAAACTCTTCCGATCTTCTAGCTGCAAATCTTTCCCACACCTCAGGATCAATAAAAATATATACATATGTAGCTTTCTTCTTTTGTTTAGGATTATTTATAAATTCCCTTACAAGATATGTCTTAAAACCCCTCCATCATACACTACAACGTTGTAGCACTCTTTTCTTGTGATCTTTTTCATTTAGATGGAAAACACCCTATACATACAAAAGAAGCAATTAATAATGTTGTTTTGAAAAGGAATTAATTCCAAGCAAACTAAATTAGAATCAACAGATAAAAAACATATTAAAATGATATCACTTCCACTCACAGATATATCTTTCCATATGAGGTCTTTTTTGGCATTAGGAACATCATGCCAATTTTCTATATCTATTGGCACCTTACTGTGCGCGGTCGCCCCTACGTAATGCTTGAAAGAACTAGCATGTTCCCCAACAGGTGCTCCTGTCATATCAAACTGGACTGGCAATTTATCTCCTTTAGCCCTGAGCTCCTGCAGCCTACGCATCAATGTAGGACCTCTACTGTTCTTAGCATCACCACTACCACCCTCATGGTTCTCATGCTCAGAATGTTCATCTTCATGGTGTTGATCATGCTCAAAATGTTCATATTCACTCGCCATTTTAGAACCTGCAAGTATACATGATAAAAAAATAAGTGATAATAAAAGCACAAGTGATAAGGTATACATGATAATAAAATAAACAATTCAAAGAATACATGCCTTTAGTATTGGTTGAGTTGTTAGTCAAGGAAAATTCCTTCAGCATGGTCTTGACGTTTGTAATATTCATCGGTGTTATCTTCAATATTTACACTTGGAAAACCAACTGAGAATGGACTGGAATCATGATACTTTTCGTAGTATTCTTCTTCATTTATAGGATCTACAGTAAACTGTCTTTTTCCATTAAGAACGACAGACCAATTTTTATTTGCCGGGTCATCAATATAGAATACTTGTTTTGCTTGGTTTGCCATGATGAATGACTCATCTTTGAAACCAATCTTTTCAAAATCACCAATTTGAAACCCAACTCATCCACTAAAACTCCTTTATTGTTGTCAACCCAATTACACCTAAATATAGGAACTCGAAAATTTGTATAGTCCATTTCCCATATGTCCTCAATGATGCCATAATATGACATCTCAGCTTCGCGTGGTCTTTTATCTTTGGCACTAGAAAAATACAATGAACAAGCTTTAACAGTGACCCCACTATTTTGAACTACACTACTTTCATCTTGATGCTTTATGTAGTATGAAAATCCGTTAATGTCATAACCTTCATATGACATGACATCCATTTTTGGCTTAAAGGCGAGCCATTTTATGTTCTCAGCAACATTATTTGGTGATTCATATAGTTGATTAAATACTTTCTCTTCAAACAAACCTAATAAATGTTCGATTATGCTCTCTTGCAAGCCACATTGAACTGGATCGCGGATGATTTCTCTTGATATGATCATTGTGTTATGTGATGTAGCTACTAACTTCATTGATGTTGTGTAAAATATACAAATGCGCTTGTTCCCACAACTCACGACGGATTCCTTTCACTCGTCCTCCCAGAGTTCCTTTGCCACAATAAGATCCAGTGTGATGGGGATTTTTTTGATCGCTACAAGTTTCATTGCAATTCAAAAAATCATTACAAAAGTCCATCACCTCCCTAGCCACGTAACCCTCAACAATACTCCCTTCAGGACGATAATGATTCTGAACATCACCTTTAAAAACACTCATGTAGCGTTCAAATGGATACATCCAGTGTAAGAAAATTGGACCCAACATCTTCACCTCCCTTGTAATATGTACTACAAGATGAACCATGATATCAAAAAATGAAGGAGGAAAATACATTTCAAGCTGACACATGGTAACAATTACATCTTTCTGTAATTTATCGAGAGTATCAGGATGTATCACTTTGTTGCATATTTCATTGAAGAAGAAACAGAGTCTTGTGATTGCAAACCTTACATGCTTCGGTAATATAGATCGAATAGCCACAGGTAAAATTTGTTGCATTAAGGTGTGACAATCGTGAGATTTGAGACCTATCAGTTTCAGATCCTTCATTGATACCAATCTACGAATATTAGAAGAGTATCCTTGTGGAACCTTAATATTATATAAGCACTCACAGAAAGTCTTTTTCTCTTTCTTTGACAAAGTGTAACAAGTCGGTGGCAAATATGTGCGGCGACCCCTGATCTCCACTGATAATTCTTTTCTAATACCCATTAATTCTAAATCTTTTCTAGATTTGATGCCATCTTTAGTCTTTCCTGGTATGTTCAATAGCATACCGATGATGCTATCACAAAATTTTTTTTCAACATGCATGACGTCAATGCAGTGTCTAATTGCCAAAGATCTCCAATAAGGAAGATCCCAGAATATTGGCCTCTTCTTGTATAGAGATTTGTCACATGCGAGTGTATGACTACTTGAACTCTTTCCAAATTCATTAACAATATGTTTCATCCTATCATATACAACATGTCTTGATATAGGTTTAGGAGCACTTCGTTCCTCAGTTGACCCATTAAAGGTTTTGCGTTGCCTTCGATAAGGATGCACTGGTGGGAGAAATCTCCGATGACCAAGATATATGATTTTACCACCATGTTTCAGTCTGATTGAATCAATATTTTCCTCACAAACAGGACATGCTTTGTATCCTTTTATGCTATATCCAGACAAATTTCCATAACCTGGAAAGTCATTAATCATGCAAAATAACATAGCACGCAAACTGAAGATCTCTTTACGTGAAGCATCATATGTCATAATACCTTCTTCCCATAGTTTCATTAGGTCATCAATTAGAGGTTGAAGGTAAACATCAATATCATTTCCAGGTTGCTTGGGCCCTGATATCAATGTTGACAACATCACATACTTATTTTTCATACACAACCAAGGAGGAATATTGTATATAACAATCATAACAGGCCACGTGCTATGTTGGTTGCTTAATGTACCATAGGGATTCATTCCATCTGTACAGAATCCAAGTCTTAGGTTTCTTGGTTCTTTACCAAATTGAGGGTATAATAAATCAATTTTCTTCCATTGTGGTGAATCATATGCATGTCGTAGGACGCCATCATCATTGACCTTTAACTCCCCATGCCAAGACAAATTTTGCGCATCTTCTATATTAGCAAATAAGTGTTGAAATAGTGGTATTATTGGTAGATATCACATCACCTTGGCAGGAGAGCCATTTTTAGCCTTAGCTGAATTTGTAGTCTTATACCTTGACACACCACATTTTGGACAATTTATCAAATTACTATAGTCCTTCTGAAATAACACACAATCATTTGGACATGCATGAATCTTCCTAGCCTCCATTCCCATTGGGCACATTATTTTCTTTGCTTGATATGTTGAAATTGGAAGCTCGTTGCCTTCAGGAAGAATTTCCTTTAACAAAGACAACAGTGAAGTGAAACTCTTATCGCTCCACCGGTTTTGAGATTTAAGAGTGTATAATCGCATCACAACACTCAACCTCGTGAACTTAGTACAACCCTTATATAATGATTTTTCAGCATCATGGACAATGTTTGCAAATAAAGAAGGTGGATCAATGACATTGTCCTGACAACTACGTAGCATCTCATCAATCATATCATCCTGAATCTGATCATCTTGAATCGGTTCATCATTAACATTATCATCATTATCTATATCTTGAATCGGTCCATAATTCAATTTCTCTCCATGCCAATACCATTCATTATAACCTTGTATGATCCCATTGCATATGACATGATTCTTAATTTCCTCACTAGTATCAACTTTCAAATTGTTACAACAATTTCTACATGGACAATATAGCCTATCTGTAGGTAGTTTCCTATGTTCCTGACAAATCTGATAAATTCATCAAGACCTTTGGCAAACTCTGGACTGCAACGGTTCTTGATAGACATCCAACTTCGATCCATTTTCTATATCACATTAAAATTAATTATAAAACTAACAGTTTATATTGATACTATAATAATATGTAAGTTTTTATTGATAGAAAGTTAATTTTATATACTAAAGTGTACCACCTATCCCATTTTTGAATATTTAATCTCACTAGTAACTGTATAATGTATGTTTAGTTTTGAAGAAAATTTCAGTAGCATTTCCCCTAAGTTCTCCAAGTACACCGATGTAAATGGCAAATAACCACTCACATATGTACCCAGAGAACAAATGGAGAAATCCTACTGAAATAAACTACAAAACTAAACATACATTATACAGGTACATCCTAAGTGAGATTAAAATATCCAAAAATAGTCCCAAACCGGGGACTATCCAAAGTTTACTCCTAATGAGTAAATTTTAAACGGGTTTCTAAGTTAATATATAAATGCATTATTTTCATATTTATATATTAAGTTAAACATCATGCATCAACCCTAAAGTGTCAATCTAGGAGTACACATGTCTAATCTAGTATTAATTTCTAAAATTTATATTATGATTACATATGAAAAAAGACATGCATGTTTTTATTATTGGGTTATCAAATCATATAAAATGGAAAATACTTGTACAAATTAGCAAAGTAAGGCCATTTCCAACAGTCTAAAGATTGAAATCATTATAATATTCAGAACTATTTGTGAACATTACAGCAAATAAGATTAAAACATTTATAGCTCCAACATAAATAAGTTCCAGGTCGATCTCGGTCGACAATTAGCCGACCGTGAGCCCACCTGCGCGCAACGTCTAGGTCCACTCTCGGTCGACAATTTGTCGACCGAGAGTGGACCTGGACGCTGCGCGCAGGTGGGCTCTCGGTCGACTAATTGTCGACCGAGATCGACCTGGAAGCAACAATGGCGGCGGGCGGGGCGTGCGGGAATGAAGGGGAATAAGGAACGAAGGAAGCTCGAACTTACTTGGAAATGGCAGCGAGCTTCGTGGAGGAAGAGAAGAACTTCACGGAGAGGCGGCGACCTTCGTGGAAGAGTGAAGGCGGCGACGGCGAGCTTCACGGCAATGAAGAGCTTCACGGCAACGACAGGCTTCGTGGAGGAAGAGAGGAAGGCGACGATGACGAGCTTCACGATCCTATTCGCGGTGACGATGAGATTCACGATCCTCTTGGCGGCGTGGAGAGGCGGCAACGACTTCACGGAGAAACGTTCACGGCGGAATGACAAAGTGAAAATGGGTTTCGCGGCGCCGCGGGAGAGAGATTAGAAAAGAGAAAAGGGTTTTGCAGGAGGAAGAAAGACTAAAATTTCAGCTTTTTGCACGGAGCAAAAAATTGTAGCGTCGGTTAACAAACAAAACCCGACTCTACAGATAAACGGTGCCCGTGTCGGGTTATTTAATAACAATCAAACACAAACTCGGTCGACAAATTTGTCGACCGAATTGACCTCTAGGGTCGGTTAATAGGTAAATCCGACGCTACAAGTGCTAATATGAAAAAATCTGACTCGTTTCGGTCGATGATTTGTCGACCGAGAAGGAGCAAGATTTCCTTCATACAAGCACCTCTAGGGTTGGTTTTTTCGTATAACCGACCCTAGAGGTGCTTATACATGTGTGAATAACTAAACTGGACATTGTTGGTTGACAATATTGTCGACCGAGACCCCCTATAGGGTCGGTTATTAGAAAAACTGACCCTAGAGGTGCTTCTAAGAAAGAATTCTGGCTTCATTCGATCGACAAATTCGTCGACCGAATGTGTCGGTCGACAAATTTGTCGACCGAATGAAGCCAGATTTCTTTCTTAGAAGAACCTCTAGGGTCGGTTTTTCTAATAACCGACCCTATAAGGGGTCTCGATTGACAAATTCGTCGACCGAGGAGCTCTAAAGTGCTTCCACAACCCTAATAATGATGTTATGTGAAACTTTAATATATGGTGATGTCGTATGAAACCCTAATATGGGATAATGTTATGTGAAACCCTTATATGGAATGATGTTATGTGAAACTTTAAAACACTTTTATTCATAACAATTTAATGCCCATACACTTTATAAGATGAAACATGACATACTTGCTTTATAAAAAGATATATTACATCATTACAAAGATATCTCATAATCTCACTGGAAAGACCGAAGGATTACATCAATGTCTGGGTCTTTTCCAAGAAAGGGCTCAACTCCATAATATTTGACCAGTGTCTGACACTCCAAGGCACCTGTCATGGTTAAGGCATAAGCCTCCTAGAAGGTGGGAACACGATCAAAGCAAAAGTTGGTAGCAATGTCTTGAAGTTGAATTGGGGAAAACTGAGTATGTGTGAGATCAGGAGATGGTGGAGGTGGAGTTTGATAGTAGTTGTAGGAAGGATTGTAGGGATTTATCATGCCATGATTAAGGGAATAGGGATATTCATCAGGTTGGTTAGGAGAGAGAGTTTGCATCCTTTGGTTTAAATAAGTCATGGCATTGTGATTATAATCCACACTACAGGAAAAGTTAACAATAACGAAGGAAAAAGTTGGTCGTAAATGTGAATAAGTTTGTCGTTAAAACTATTAACGATGAGAAAAAAAAGTTGTCGCGTCTTGTCATTATTGGTCTTGCCATTAATAAAGATAACGACGAATAATTTCAGTTCGTCGCTATTACAAATCACGACGACTTATATAGTTTGTCGTTAATAGTTTTAACGACTATATAAAATGTCTGACGTTGATACTAGTTGTGACCACCCAATCTTGTCGCTGATACTAGTAACAACGACTAGCAGGCTTGATCACAAAGGTCAATAGCGACGTTCTTTTTCCGTCGTAAATAGCTATAATGACAAAAAAAAATACCAAATTGCTAAATTTGTCTTTCATGTTTGCAACACACTTGGATCCTAACCTAGGAAACACGAACATGTACACGAGCATGGATTTATCCACAGACTAAGAGGCACCATAATTTTCAACAATGCAGGACATGACACGATAATGGAAACAATTAACTTATTATTATAAAAGTATGTATATTTATATATGAATATTTTGGCATACAATAAGCTTTATGTATAAACACACAAATTGATCTAAATCAGTCATCTATGATGGAAATATCCATAAAATCCAACCAACAATCAACATATAATAATATATCCACAAGTCAAAGTATGAATTAACTCACAACATATATCAAGATCCTTAATTATATAATTATTGCAGTAAGAATATATGGAATGATAAAATCAAGGTAAGTAAAATTTTGGAGACATTAGTTTTTGTTATTTGTGTAAGTCATACTTGTCAAGGCGTGAAGGCGGCATGGCGTTCCAGCTAAATGCCTTGTGACTAGGTGCGACTAGGCATCGCTTAGGTGACCTTTAAAAATAATAGTTTATGTATATATACATGTGTCATGGTTTTCCCCTACTCATATACACACATTGTATAGTTATATATGTAGTTATCTACATATTTATGGTCAATCTCCTCATATATTTATTGTCATACATAACTACAAGTATTGAGCAATGTAATCACTATCTTTCATAGCATAGCTACTTAATACAATCTGAATTGAAGGTGCAAACTAAGAAAAATCAAATCCGTACTAAGAGTATTAGATCCATTCACAAAAAGAGTATTAGATCCAGTTAAACCCAAAAAGAGTATTAGGTCCAATTAAAAGTGATATTTGGCACATAACATAGGCAACAATGCTGATTTTGAACATTATGATAGCCACATTAAACATTAAAATACGTCAATATACAACCAAACCCAAAAAACTAAGTCATCTTGGCATTATAGAAAAAGTTGTCTCGACTAGGCGCAACCTTGGGATGCCTTACTGCTTAGGCGGCCGCCTAGGCGCACACCTTGATAAGTATGGTGTAAGTAATGGTGAACATGTACCATTAGGAGGAAAAATGAGAGGGTGTAAGGAAATATGTTGGCGGTGATGGAGAAGATGAAAAATAAGGTGCCTTGGAGATTGAGAGGGAAGAAAGAGAAGAGGCAAACATTTAAGTGTTACTTAAGATGCACAGGTAAGAGACGAGGAGGGGAGATGGAGATGTAGAGAAGCAAGAAAAGAGGAGGCATAAGGATGACAACACTGGTGTAAGTAATGGTGAACATGTACCATTAGGAGGAAGAATGAGAGGGTGTAAGGAAATATGTTGGTGGTGATGGAGAAGATGAAAAATAAGGTGCCTTGGAGATTGAGAGGGAAGAAAGAGAAGAGGCATACATTTAAGTGTTACTTAAGATGCACATGCAAGAGATAAGGAGGGGAGACGAAGATGTAGAGAAGTAAGAAAAGAGGTAGGAGGAAGAATGAGAGGGTGTAAGGAAATATGTTGGTGGTGATGGAGAAGATGAAAAATAAAGTGCCTTGGAGATTGAGAGGGGAGAAAGAGAAGAGGCATACATTTAAGTGTTACTTAAGATACATAGGCAATTTGAAACTTCTGCCGTAGGAATTATTAGTTGAGCAGACATCAATTCGTGTGGGAAGCAACCGCACTGGCCGCTTTCTTAATCGATGGTCGTGTTTTAAAGAATTGTTCAATGCACTTAGTTAATTATAAGGTCCAATATCTTATGATTTAGACAGTTATGTTATGAACAACTAAAGATGTGACTAAAAATTATATAGTGTAGACAATTGATATGTGCAGCTAAGTGTATTCAACATAGATCATTATAATGTTAAAATACTAAATTTATATCAATTCTGATAGGAAAAAAGAATGAGTACTCACAGTTGTATATTTTAATGAGTAAGAAAAGAGTACTTACCTTTTGATTGCACATATTTGGTTTATCTTGATCCAAAGACAATGAGACACTCGTAGTGAAGAATAAGTGGAAGAAGAAAACCATTTATAGCTAAATCCCATAATAGAGTGTAATATATAATCTCAATACCAATCAACATCGCCATAAAAGAAACCTACAACAGAGATTTTAAGTATTAGAAACACAATTCATGGAATGCACATATCTCCGGATGTGCGTCGGACACATATAGCCGAATGTGCAACAGACACATATCTCCGGATGTGCAACGGACACATTTTCCGCATGTGCAACGGATACATATCTCCGGATGTGCAACGGACACATTTTCCGCATGTGCTACGGCGCATATTTTCCATATGCTCACTCGAAAACCAAAACAACATATACATTGTGCGTTGAAAAACAAAACGGCGTGCGTTTAGAAGTTTAGGGGATAGGGAGGGGTTTCCAAGAAGTGTTTCAGTACAAGACTCCACTCAGTCTTTTTCCATGTAAAATCATTAAAAAACCTGAAAATGCAAAGAAGCGTATGAACATATAGTGAAAGTAACTATGAATCTATATATATTAAAGAAAAAAAATGAGTTAGTTCATGTTTGAAAACTTACTTATTTGTGAACATTTAAGAAAATATCTTGTGAACATTTAAGAATTTAGATAAATATAAAATGAATTGATCCCACTCACCACAGCTGCTGCCCACATGTGATCCTTTTGTCTTTCAGTGATATCATTCCATGAATGAACCTTCAATGGGCAAATGTTGCGATCACGAATAATGAATCGAGAAGAAAATAATATATAGATCTTTCCATAATGAGCGTGCACATATCATCTGAATAGAAATCAGTGATGGTTTGTAGAAGTCTGCGATGGTTTGTAATGTTGTAGTTGCATGTAAGATGTCCTACAAAAAATAAATTTCAAAGTGAGTGATAAAGTTGTAGTTATATGTAATGTCTTTTTGCTCTTAGTGTTAAGCTGGATTCAAGAGTAAATTGTATAAGAAAATCTTGAATATTAACCATCATCATGATATTATAAGTAAAACTATGTAGAAGAAATGTTGTAAATTGTAAATTGTATTTGATTTTCATAGTTGAAAAGATTGAAGTGCATTTGATAAATATTGTAAATCCATTTGATGTCAGTGGTGATGCTTAATTTGATTGGCTAAATTAAACCCAATAAAAACCTAATTCAAGATATGAATGGCTTATACCGACATAAGAACATTTTCCTACACGAACTGATGTTTCATTTTATTGGATTAATTTATAGGATGATTTATTATACCATATCATGCATGGGAAGAGGGGTATCGTTCATAGAGTTTTGGTATCGGCCATAGCAAGGTGATATCGGCCATAGCAAAGTGGTATCGGCCAAGTGAAGTGATATCAGCCAAGTGAGGGATATCATCCATGTTGTTGTTGGAAAACTTATCCTAAACAAGTTACATATGCATTAAGGATGCATTGTCTTATGAATATTAAGAGCCTAGATAAATAAAAAATGAATCACTAGCACTCACCACAGCTGTTTCCCACATGTGATATTTTTGTCTTTCGGTGATATCATTCCATGAATTACCCTTCAATGGGCAAATGTTTCGATCACAGACAATCCTCCCCAAGTGTCTACTCCCTACCTTGTGATTTTTTCCAACAGGACGCCCTTGATAGAAGGTGATATCTATCTTGTTATGCAAAGTTTCCTTCCCTGAAAAATGATTGACTGACATATATGAGCACACTATTACAATGTTTTGTACGACAACCTAAAATTTGTGTTTTCATGTAACCTATTTTATCAAATATTGCAGTTTGATCAAAGGGACAACTAAGCATGGGTTTTAGTCTAATTTTAAGAAAACTAAAGTAAAATGTAAGATGGTATAGAATATATAGTAATTTGAAAGATGACCATGAGAAATCAAATTTACGAACTAGAAACACTAAGATTTATACAGGGATTATAAGATTGAGGATGACCCTTGATGTTGTGAGTGGGAGGCAAGAATATATTTTGAGGTCCAACCATCTCTCGAGCTTCATCGGGGGAAGGAAAGTAAGCAACCGCCTCTATTTTAATTATTCCCAAGAAATATATTGCTCTAGGCTTACAAGATATAAGGTGGATACCCAAGGATTAGTGTCTGGAGAGAAGAGTTGTGTGACATGCTCCATGAATCATCCAAGTCTCATATTATTGTCTCTTGCTCCTATTTGTCGCACGATCAAATATGTTTTGCAATCAAGTAGCGGTCATGACCTTCATTTCTCTCAACTGATGAAGGGTGTAAGAGTGATCACCAATCTTAAGAAGCTAAGAAGGGAAGCCATCATTCTTTGAATACAATAACCCTAAAGACGAGGAAGAGAGTAGGGTTCTCAACGATTAGGTGGAAGTGATTCCCCTGGATCAAGGACTCAAAAGAAAAGAAACACACCAAGGGGAAAACCAAGTGATGACACCCAATATAGATCCTAAGATATAAGGTAGAAACATTGATTGTTACAATTTGAGAGGGGGTAGGAGTATGGGTCCAAAGGAGGGATTACATCACCTAAAGTAAGAGAGTTAAGCAATAACTTTATATAATTTCGAGATATTAATTTGAAATAAGAATTATTAACCATATTACTTTGAGTTCACTGTGTACTTATGATTTGTGAGATAACATAGTGTGAAAGAGAGTCTAAAGGAAGACATATGTATGACAAAGTAGTGTGAAAGAAGATTGCATGTGTGACAAGATAGGTGATATTTACCCCACCATGAATGAGGAAGTTATCTAAAATGTTGAATTGTTTCTTTATTCCAAACAACTTTGACTAGAATTGAAGCATATATAAAGGTTGGAAAATCATTAACTTTTGAGATTTAGTAAAAATATCAAAATGTGTTGTACCTACTGCATCCACGAGGATATCACCAAATTTACTACAAGTTGTCCAACAACTGAGCTAGGCAAGAGTAGGGCTTCAAAGTAGAGGCATCCCTTAATGTAGAGTTCTCTATATTCCACTTGTCCATAACCCTACAATGCTTCTGATCCATCTTCCTGCACATATTCAATATATGAGGTTAGCCTCTTGTGAAGCAATATATGATTAATTTTTCAACTGTGGAGGTACATGACCAAGCGACAAATTATATTGTCCTCTTTTGATTGGTGCATAACCTACAAGAAAACAACATCAATAACATGTGTTTTGAACATAATATTTAGATCTTCTAAACACCAACTCATAACAAAAACACCATCAAAGGCTCATTTAAGGAATGAGGTAATGAACATGCTTCTTTTAAGAATGCTTTATAGAACATATAGAGATACTTTTTAACACATGATTTGGTGTTTCATATGAAACAAGATTGTTAATAGTAAAGTCTAATAAATTCATCACCACCTGAAATGACATCCATATGCTATTTTTAAGCTATATACCTGGAAACAAAATAGACCGGAAAGATCATTATACATGTACAATATTCACATAAATAGACAACAAGTGCTCATTCTTGCATATTCTTTTCATGGAAGGGCTTTAAGGGTTTGGTAAAATTAATAATTGGAGTATTGTTTTGTGTTAGTATTTTTCCCTAGAATATCACAATTGTATATTATAAATCTAAATGATTATAGTAGCATTTCATAAATATAATCAAACTTATAGGAGGAGCCACAACCACAATAGAAAAAGGAAGATCAGTTTAATCATAAGAATCTATCGTGTTTGATTTTGTCGACATCAAAAGAAGCATTATAGTTTAAACCGTAAGAACACATTTGACTCAACCTGTTTTAATCATACGATGATCCGTCAAGCCAAAATTCTTTTGAATATGTTTCCACCCAGCTGCTACACCAAAGATCATATCCTATCAAAGATTTATGGTAACAATATTGGAATAAAATGTAGAGGAGTAAAGTATGAACCAACCTGAGCCAACATCTGGGATGCCTTCCTGCTTACGCCAGGCTGGTTGTACAAGAAGTGTTCTGGATAAGAAACATTGAGGCTGAGAGAGGATAAAGGGTGCCAAGAACTTACGACAATTAACGAGGTACAGAGGCCAAGGCCAGTCTTGCGTAGAGGAGCCAAGACCTATTTTCTGGCTGCCGAGCGCCAGGATCAGTGACGGAGGAAGAGGGGAAAACACAAGTCTTTTTGCTGGCGAGCACCAAGATCAGTGATAGGGGAGCGGCGAGGCCAGCGGCAAGAGGCGCAGAGGTCAGAGTTCTCACACCTTTCCGAATTTTGATCAAACCTCTTGTGCGGCGCATCACCACCTTGCTTGGTAGCCGCAGGAAAGAACACCCTCTGTGCTGCCATCTTGCCGGTGCTGCTGGAGCAGTGAAGCTGCTACAACAATAGAGCCGTCAGAGTCTTAGTCTGCGTGATCGGGCGTAGTCGGCTGTGCTATGATTGTCGGACAATGCTTCCGCGGCGCAGCGGCTAGGTTACGAATTGGGGTATCGGGAGTTTGTGGGTTTGGGGTAGCGAGCTCCAAGTTAAGTAAAGCCCGCTGTTCTCTAATCTTTTTAATGGGTCAGCACCCACTTAAAATCTCACGGCATGTAGAAATGAATTTATCATTATACATTATAATATCAAGAGTTTGAACCATGTGAATAACATATTGTTGCGATCAAATCATATGCAAATCGTAACCGGTGTTCAATTTTGAATATGTCAAGAAGAAATGATAAGAGGATAACGTTTGACCAAGGTGTAAGTGTGTCACTAATGGCATTAAGTAGCAGCATATTGCAATGATTGACGGTCTAATCAGGTCCATTTTTTTTATAGACGAACAAGTTAAACAATAGCATGGGTCGTTTATTAAATAAATATGAATAGGTTGTCTTTAAGGTAATGGAAAGAAGATACGTGTTTTAACGGCGGAAAATTTTAATATCTACGTCAGAAAAATATTTTTGTCGTTAATAGCTATACATTTAGCGGCCAAAAAAAATACTTGTCGTTATTGGTGCAGCAATTACGACAAGATAATAAAGCTGTCGTAAATCTTGACGTTAATGAACCAGTTTCTTGTAGTGCCAATTGCCTACTTAGGTGATATTGGGAGCCAACAATGTATGTCAAGGTATTTGTAATAGGATCATGGGGTAGGTTGGTAGGAGGAGGTGGTGGAGGTATGTCTTGGGTGGATGTCTCCCTTTCAGTCCTAGCCCTTTTGTGGCCAAAGTCAATTCCCATCTTTTCCACCGTATTTTTACTTATTTTTTTGGGTTTTCTATCCCATGTGTAACCTAAGTCGTCCTCAATATTCTTCTTAAGAAAATGTTGAGTGATTTGGCATACAAAGTCAGCATAAGGTGGATTGCCATAAAACTCAAACATATTCTTAATGATGATACGAATAAAGTTTATGGGAATACTTTTGAGAATGGCATAGATAAGGTACATACGAAAGGTGGGTACTTCAGATTTGTTTGCTCTAGGATGGATATTGGTGGCAACAATGAGATTTATGACCCTAGCTTCAGGTTTTAAATTTATGGCATAATAGGTACCCCTATCTTCATGACAAGTCGTATTTGATTGAAAGATGGCTCTTTTGACATCACTAAGGCTAATTGTAGTGTTATCTTGGGAGAGTTTGTTGAGTGGAGTTCCTCTAGTGAGATCAATAAAAATTTTATATTCTTCTATATCTATGTCAAGCATTTCAAGAATACCCTCCTCAGTAAAATGGAATCCATACCCACCAACCATAGAGGAGAAGGAATCATGTTCAGGATGTTCGACTAAATTGGCATAGAATTCATTAACTAGTTTGGAGGAGTAGGATTGGAAGGAGGGATTTAGAAAATCAGTCAAATGTTGCACCTCGAAAAGTTCCTCCAAATCGACAATGCTTTGGAAGTCCATGACGTCGACTGGCCGTCGTGGAAGAGGAGTTTTTGAGGAGAGCCTGAGGTAGCGGTCGCCTGCAACTTGGTCGATGAAAGGGACGTCGTTGATGAACGGCAACGGTGCAAGGCCCGTCCTTCCTTTCCTACCTGCAACTTGCTTCTTTCTGCGCGTAGATGATGAAGCCATTTCGTTGCTTTGAAATAGAGAAATAGCAAGCAAGAATTGGATGTAGAGAAGCTGAAGATTTTCACAAGAATACACTAGAGAGGAGCTAGAGAAGTGAGAATGTGAATGTGTGAAGAAATGGATCGTTTTGGGTGCTATTTATAGCAAAACAGAGCCAATTTCAGTCGACAATTTGTCGACCGACGGTCGCAACGGTCGTCTATCGGTCGGACAACGGTTGATTGAAAAAGTAGCCGTTACGACGGTTGAAATTCTAGCCGTTACGACGATTGATTTTTTTAGCCGTTACGACGGTTGGTTTTTATAGTCGTTCCTCGGTCGACAAATACGTCGACCGATATGTTTCGTTCGACAATATTGTCGACCGAATGGACTTCTAAGGTCAGTTTTGAAGAAAATACCGACCCTAAAAGTTGCTTATACACATGAAAACTAACTCATTATCGGTCGACAAATTTGTCAATCGAGAAATGCTCTAAGGTCGGTTATAAAAGCAAATCCGACGCTAGAGGTGCTTATACATGCGTGAACTATCTGGATCCAGAATAGATATCGGTCGACGAATTTGTCGATCAAGAAAGAGCCAGATTTCCTTCGCATAAGTACCTCTAGGGTCGGTTTTAAGGAAAAAACCGACCTTAGAGGTAATTATCGGTCGACGAATTTGTCGACCGAATGAATCGGTCGAAATATTGGTCGACCGAGGAAGGCTCTAAGGTCGGTTATAAGTGCAAATCCGACGCTAGATGTGCTTATACATGCGTGAACTATCTGGATCCAGAATAGAAATCGGTCGACGAATTTGTCGACCGAGGAGGCCTTTAAGGTCGGTTTTGTAGGAATAACCGACCTTAGAGGTGCTGAACCGAGGAGGACTGTAAAGTCGGTTATAAAGAAAAAACCGACCATATAGATGCTTGTATACGTGAAATGCAGCTCTTATTCGATCGACGAATTCGTCGACCGAGGAGCCCCGTAAGGTCGGTTATAATGTAGAACTGACCCTATAGATCGAGGCGGGAAGCCAAAACCAAGCAAATTTTTGCCGCCGGAAAAATTTTCTATAAGGTCGCTTATTTTAGAAAAACCGACCCTATAGAGATGTACTACAAGGCCAGTTATTTTAAAAACAGCGACTCAAAAGGTCTTAAGTGGTGCCCGCATTTTTTATAGACATATAAGATCGGTTATTTGGAAAACCGACCCTATAGAGATACACTACAAGGTCGGTTATTTTAAGAAAAGCGACCCAAGAGGTCTTAAGTGGTGCCCATGTTTTTAATAGACATATAAGGTCGGTTATTTGGAAAACTGACCCTATAGAGTTACACTACAATGTCGGTTTATTTAAAAAAACCGACCTAAGAGGTCTTAAGTGGTGCCCGCGTTTTTTTTAGACATATAAAGTCGGTTATTTGGAAAAACCGACCCTACAGGTAGTGACGTTATAACCCATTTCTGTACTAGTGGAACCACTCTGACCGACCATTATTAATTAACGACAGATAATAATTTCTTTATGACTTTTGAATTAAATTTAGATTTTGACGTCGTTACATGCAACAGCGACAGATGCAATGAATTAACGATTACATGCCAGATCAGGATACGAAGCAGAAGAATAAATAGTGTAGGAGAAAGTAAACTGAGTTAGAACCTGACCAGATCGTTCGTTGAAAAATGAACACGCTTTACTTAAAGAAATCAGTGCCGCACAGTCCTCCAGGATAGGCGTCATTTTTTCAGTCGACCCGGTCACGAACCTGAAGAGAAGCGTCACGTTTGCATAGACGACGAACGTTGCAGATGAATAGATGCACCACCACTAGTGCAGCCCAACAACCGTAGGAGCCACCGCCTGACAGGTTGCGTCTTGAAGGAAGAAGGTGGATGACTTTGTTGCTTCTAGGAGAGAGATCTCCAAGCAATAAGCAAGAGTGACAACGACAGACTCCAGGATTAGGGCTAGTAAAACACTCGCACGAACTACTGAAGGCTGTGTTCGTAAAGATGTGTTTAACCATAATGACCGTATGACTATTTATAGCCTTGCACACCCCACTAATCCTATTCATGTTAAGAGGCGACCACTCGGTTGCTCTTGTATATATTGCGAAAAATTCCGCATAAGAGACACTTTCCAGTCAGGATTAATAAATTCAAATAGGAAAGAAACAATTAATTAAACGAGTAATGAATTACAAGCCACAAGCCCGAGCTCGTGTCCGATCAGACCAGGCGAGGCGTGGCGTGGCACGCGTGTACGTGTGTGTTGTGGTCACCCCACCCACCAAGGAGGTGAGCATATCCTCTTCTTAGGACCCTTTGGACCGACATATAATGACCACAAAAGTTCTAGGTGTAAACAATATGAGATAAAATTTCTTTGCCATTTGCACTAGAGACAAAACTACTTTTCTCACATGTACTAGCTGCACTACATTAGGCTTAACCTATGCTATATATATGGCTGCTACAGCCGGATATCTAACAAAAAATAATGTTTAAAAACTATTAACGAAAGTGAAATGAGACTGAGGCTTTACAAACGAGACAGTTGTAAGTACACATAAATTCTAATTTTAAGTATTTGGTTGGATGTGGTTCCAATCAAAGGATGGCAATCTCAAACCTGACCTGATGGGGTTGACTCAGATCCGGCCAAAAATTGTGACCTGAAATGACTAGCATTAAATCCGAAAGTCCTCATTTGGATCTAAGCTGTGTCTCTAAATTTTATTTTGAAGGCATCAAATAAATCGAACCCGGTTTGTTCAAAACTCGAGAGTAACCTGAAAGGACTCGAAATGAGATTTAAAAAAACAGTTAACATATATCTAGACATCGTACTTCATAATATTTTTGACATAATATTAAAGTTTAAATATGTCATAGTTATATACATAGCATATATTTTATGGTAGAAATCCAATTTAAGACCCGAATTCCTGAACTTCACTTTACGGTCAAGACCATGTCTCACCCGACTCGATTGTCCGTTCAACCCACGGTGTTAAAAAAAAAAATTGCTTTGGTTTTAGCTTTTGCAACACTGGGAAAACGAACTGCATTCCTTTTTAGCGCAGTTTCATTTTTGCATACAGCTGGCCTCTTTGCCAATTGATATTTCTGCTGGAGAAAGAGCCTGACGTACAGCTACACCCCTCTCCTATGCTATTGTTTCTCCTGCGTAGCATCACCTGCTTCGTCAAGTGAAGAGTAGCTGCATGGCAGTGAATCCCAACCCGCCTGCTCGTAGACGTGAATGCATAACAGCTGTAGTAACCAGTAAGGCATACCGTTTTATCCTATAAACTATGTTGAACCAAACATGCACAAAGTAAAGTGACTGGCTCAATCTACATAGATCTAAGATAAACGGGTCAGACCCAATTAGCATGAAAAAAAATAAATAACTTGTTAACTCACCCCCCCCCCCCCCTCCTCCTCCTCCTCATGCTGGAGAGTATATAAGCTTCTTATTCGTTGACTGGGATGGACTAGGAGGAATTGGTTTGTGAGGATATGGACCATCTATTTTGTAGTCTTCATGTATGACATAACTATCTTTCTTGCCTTGATTAGAACACACACAAAGTGATAACCAACTTCAATACGTTTACTACCCTGGAAGATCGGCGTGTTGGCAATATGAATATCGACCTGATTATCGCTATATAATGATGCTTGGTTGTAGGCTATGAATTATGAATTCCAAACGAATGGGTGGATCCCCAGTGCAAATCACATCATACATGTGCTATGACACGATATTAAGCTTCGATGCTTAAATGGACAACAATTATTTGCTTCTTGCTCCTCTAGACAACCAGGTGACTACCTAGCATAACATAATATTCTGAGGTAGATCTTTTGTCTAGAGTGTCCCCAACACAGTCAATGTCTGCATATCTTGTAATGGTTAATAACATGTGTTGAGGACGCTCATAGAATAAGCATTTTCCTAGAGATTTTTTAAGATATACCGGTTCATTGATCCTAAAGAGGTGTGCTCATGTGTTGACTAACTACTCCAACTACATAAGAGATATATGGGCTTGTGATGGTTAAGTATATTAGTTTCCCACTATTAGTCGATATTTACCTACATTGGAGAAGAGCCCCCCCCTATTTTGAGTCTTCATATGGTAATCCATCAGAGTAGAGACATGTTTTGAATCAGTCATGTTTGTCTCTTTTTATAGGTCTAGGACATATTACCTTTGATAGAGATCGATCCCTTGTTTGGATCAAATAACTTCAATGTCTAGAAAGTACCTAAGATTTTCCAAGTCTTACTATGGAAGTTGAGTTGGAGTGTCTCCTTCAAATCATTCCCTGTGAATATTTCCAATGATCACAATATCATCAACATATACATTTATCAAGACATGTCTTTGTTGGACAATGAGGAAAAGAGTGAGTGGTCACTTACATATCACTTGCATCTGAATTGTTCCATAACATTAGTGAGTTTGTTGAACCAAGCACGACAAGATTGTTTTAGACCATATAGAGAATGTCATAGGAAATATGCTTTTAGTACCATACTCCCCCTCATCAATAAATTCGGGAGGTTGTTCATATAAACTTCTTCAGAAAGACCAAAGTATAGAAAACATTCTTGAAATCTTGTTGGTGTAAAGACCAATCAAAAGTAGCGACCATGGATATCAAAATACATACAAAGGCGGCCCATGTGACTGGATAGAAGGTGTCAAAGAAGTCCATGTATGGTTTTGTGGACGCGACATGCGCAACAGAAGCAAATAAAATTTTCAATAAACCCATTTTCTCATGAGCATATCTCTTCAACAAAAATATATCAGGAAGGAAGGGATGTGAAATATGCCTTTGTCACAGAGTAGATCTGCCAACTGTGTTCACATAAATGATAAACCTAAAGAAGATGTCTCCCAATATAGTCATTAGACGTCAACATCTTCATGTAGTACACACAGATGGTGGGAACTCTATGTCACGCTCTAAGAGTCGATGAGGAAGGAGAAACCTTTCTATTGGAAACATCTTAGTGTTGCACATCCTCACCTTCTCTCTCTCCTTGTGGGTAATGACATCTAGTCCAAAAGGTATCACAAAAACCCCGACCATCATGCTTATTTATAGGAGAGGAAGGGAAACATAGCTTCTAGTAAACCCTAAGAAATGAAAAAGGCAACAACCTCTTTTCATAAGTCTGCTCACAGACAACCAATCGTGCGACTAGCTTAGTCTAGTTGATCAACTGGTCGAGTTGGGCTACTTTTCAACGACCTATCTGGGACTTCCAGTTGGGCGACTGGACTAGGTCAAAACATACTGGATCTCACCTGACATTCCAATAATCTAGTCCAGTCAGGTGGCAGGACCAACCAATCGATCGATTAGATGATCTAGTCTAGTCCAACGACTGGGCTAGCCAGTCGATTGATCGGGTAGATCTCAACCTGGTCAATCAACTAAAACTTCCAATCAATTAATGGTCTGTCCAGTAGGGCAAATGGACTTTCTACTCAGTCAATTGGGTTTCCATTCAGTCCATTAATGATGAGATTGATTTCCTAAACTTTTTAGTAACAAATATCATGTGTCCATTATTACACTCTTCTTCCCTATACATCCTATGTGTGTGTCCTCATAGGCTCCAAATTACATTGGTATTGATATCTATAGTACAATCTCATAAACAAAGACTGATATCTAGCAAGACTTCATTATCACTCAAGTAATTAGAGAAGTCGGAGAAGAAATTGAACCTAGTATTGTGACAAACATTACAATAATAGTATAATCCCTTTGTCTCTGATATCTAGATTGAATCTGAGGCATAGAAACATCATCCTTCAAAAGTTTAATCTTTATTCCTTGATCTTGAAAAAGATTATTTGAGATACATATGAGCTCAACATCATATATTAACTCACATGGGCATGTCCATACATATCATAGTATTACTCATCAAGTGGATGTGATATCACACCAAAAGGAGGGACAAATTTTGTCTACATCACTCACAATAATCCACACGTATCACAGTGCACCCAAGAACTACATGTATGCCAAACCTTATTCAAGGTCACATTGAGTAATTTTGAAGTACACCGAACAACATGTGACCATTATAACGACTTCAGGTCTAAGGACCACAATCACCACTATTACATAGAGATATGATTCTGATTGCCATATATGGCTTCCATGCATTATACTCAAGTTGGATCCATCCAATGCACTTGTTCTATACAAGTAACTATGTGACTTGATATCCAATATCATGACTAATGAGACGTAGTAATTAGTCAACACACATACTATTCATAATATATTATTGTCATCCTAATTTCCATAATAATATCTTACTAGGTACCTAGAAAACAATGGGTACTCTTCGCATATATGAGACCTCATGTTCAGGTCTCCAATCCAAAATATCATGTCATTGAGTCATACATTCTTAGGAAATTATTATATTTATTCATTATCCACATGAAAGCAAACATAATGTAACGTACCAGGTCTTGAGGCCTCGGATAAAAAGATCTTAAAAGAAATGATTGGACTATCCTTATCACCAAGGTACACCTCCTTTTCAAGGAGTCCACTACTAAAGAACTATGTTGTTAAGCGTGCTCGACCCAGAGTAGTACTAGGATGGGTGACCAGTCAGGAAGTGTATCCTGACTTGTGCGTGAGTGAGCATAAAGAGTGCAGTTAAAGCTAGTGGTGGCCTGTGGGGACAGTCGTTATTCCTAAAACTCTACTAGAGCCTTGGGCAGTGGGCCTGAGCATGACATATGATATTAGAGCCATAACCCCTCTACTAGGTGGGGCCCACATGGGAATGTGGCATGCCAGTCCTGAGTCGTGTGGTCCAAGCATGTTGGAAAGGGTTGTTCATGGTGTTGTAGCCACCCTTGTGTTGGTATTCCATGATCATGAGTTGGGTGTCCATGGGTCATTTTGGGTCTACACTGAAATGGGAAATGATTATGAGGCCTTATAGTTGAGCCTTGATGAGGACGTCAGGAGTTTACGAGGGGGAGATTGTAATGTCATAGGTCTTGAGGAAGGGTCTATACTGAAATGGTGAATGATTATGAGACCTTATAGTTGAGCCTTGACAAGGACATCAAGAGTTTAAGTGGGGGAGATTGTAACGTCCCAGGTCTTGAGACAGGGTCTACACTGAAACGGGGAATGATTATGAGGCCTTATAGTTGAGCCTTGATTAGGATGCCAAGAGTTTAAGTGGGGGAGATTGTAATGTCCCAGTCTTAAGGCCTCAGATAAAAAGATCTTAAAAGGAATGGTCAGACTACTCATATCACCAAGGTACACCTCCTTTTCAAGGAGCCCATTACTAAAGAGCTTCATGGTTACGTATGCTCAACCTAGAGTAGTACTAGGATGAGTGACCGGTCGGGAAGTTTATCTCAGATTGTGCGTGAGTGAGGACAAAGCGTGCAGTTAAGACTGGTGGTGGTCTGTGGGGCCAGTCATCATTCTTAAAACTTTACTAAAGCCTTGGGCAGTGGGCCCAGGCACTACACATAATAATTGAAATTAATTACATTTATGAATAACCAAAAGAATTACATAGTGTGCCATTACAATCATCATATGACTAGCTCTCAAGGCATACTATCAGTGGTCCATCCTAAAGGTCCGAGTGTACCCTTTGGCAACTAAGAATGTTTCTAAACGTTCAAAAATCACATTAGAGTGGTGATTAACTGAGAAGACCCAGATACACCCAACATTTTTTTACCATAGAGCAGATCGACTAACTCCCATGTGTTATTCTCATAGTGAGCCTGCATCTCATCATCCATCTCGGCCTTTCACCTAGGATGATCAATGCAACCACATGGTTGTTAAGAATGGTGGTAGAACCAAGAGAAACATCAAAGGAGTAGAAAGAGGGAGATAAATGAGTAAGAAACACATATAGAGATATGATATTTAATACTACAAATAGGGAGAACTCGTCAAAGATCCATAGGTCCATTACATTCTACTGGAGTACACGATGATAACGGAGTAGCTCATGGTTAATCATCACATAGATTGTGTTTGTACATGTTAGGGAAAACTAAGGTGGACGTGGTGGTGTTTTTGATGAAGTATCAAGAATAAGAGGTGTATCCAAGTGATAATCTATGATTAAGAAACAAAATCTGATGGTGAATTAGACAGAGTAGTGGCCAAGGAGGTAAAAACAATTGATGTTCATAAAAAGTAACATCAATAGAGACATATAACCGTTGGGTTTTTGGATCAAAGCTCTTACAAGATTTCTAGACTTGAGAATATCCTAAGAAGATATCCTAATGGCATGACGAGATAGTTTGTCAGCTTTTGGATCAAAGTTGTGCACAAACGTGACACATCCAAAAATCTTTGGCATGAGATCAAAAGGTTGTTTGTGAGAATGAAGGACCATTGAGGATAGAATTTGGTTGTTGGTTGATTAGAAAAAATGTTGTTAGATGGATTCAAACCAATAATGTTTAAGCAAATTATCATGGATTGTAAAGACCTAGTAACATCAAGTAAGCATTTTTCAATTCAACAAAACATTTTGTTTAGGGGGGTATGAGCACACAATCTATGATGCATTGTATCGACCTCACGACAAAAATGAAGAGACCACAGTTTGGACATATTCAAGAACATTATCTACCTGGAGAATTTTAATAAATTTTTCAAATTTGACAAAAATCATTTTAGGAAAAACCTTAATTAGAGGAAAAACTTCTTCTCAATTCTAAAGAAGGAAAAGCCATGCCATTCTAGAAGAATCATTAAAAAGGTAAGAAAATATTTATATCCATTATAACTAGTACTAGGAAAAGGTCCACAAACATCACTATGAGTAAGACAAAAAAGTTTTGCAGACGGTTCTCAACCCCGGTTAGGAAAAAAAACTCTATGTTGTTCCCTTGATTTACATGTATCACATGATAATGAGGAAGTAGATGATATAATGGTATCTAAAGCCTTTATTTTTTCAAGCAACAAATGACCAAAATGAAGATGTTGGTGTAGCAAGAAACTTGCAATGTATGTAGCAGAAGATGTTAGATGAGAAGGGAAGTAATAAAAATCACTAGAGCACCCTCCTCCATTCAATGATTGTCATAATTTGTGGATCCTACAAAGCACCACCAGTAGGACTAAAATTTATTTAGCATTTTGAAGAATCAACGAGTTTTGTAATACAAAGTAGATTGTACAGAAAAATGTGGAACATAATGAGAAAAATGTAATTTTATGGTGGAAGTAAGTGCGACGGAGCCATATTTGATGATCATTTAGGTAGACCCATATGCTGACATGAGAGACGAGTGAGGAATATGAGAATCAATGATTTGAAGTGATGCACTGAATACTTATCGATTCTCACATGCTATTTACTATGTATTTTGCACACTTATTGCTCATTTGACATTATTTGTGTGTGATTTATCATTATTGGCCCATGACACTTAATTACATCAAATATTTGTATCTTTATTGTTCATAGTGATTTATCATTGTTTTTAGAATCTTATGTTCATTCTTGTAATTTTAGGTAAATCTACAATACGTGAATCAACTTGGTACGACCGACATGTCTGTCGGTGGTCCCGACATTGGAAGGAAAGGAACTTGGTAGTACCAAAGGAGAAATTGATATTATCGACACTTTAACAGGAGCGCTCCAAAGAGATCTTGATACTACCGACGCCCAAGTTGTTGGTACTGACTTCTATCAAAAATTCTACATGGAATGTCAAGAAAAATCTTAGTGCTACCAACACCGAATCGATAGTACTAACAGTTTACAAGGGATTGTGAATCTAAGAAGGTATCGATACTACCAACACTCAGTCGGTAGTACTGACTTGTCGCGATCAGGCTAGGTTAAAGACCGCTGCTAATCCAATAGTCGGGACTTAATGACGCCCTAAGTCAATCCGATAACTAAGAGAAAGTGCGACTGAACCTAATCATCATGCCATATTCAACTGTACGATAGAGGAGAGATGAGAAGAGAGAAACGAGAGGAGAAGCTACATTCCAAGTGGTTCGAGCACTTCCGGTGGCCCAATTCACAGTCGAAACACGGGAAATCACTATGTTTGTCAGAAGGAATCATCTGGACCGTCTTTATTTAGGGGTTTTTCATTGTTCTTTGATGTTTTTCTCGTCTCTTTATTCCTTTTCTATGTGTAGAGAAACTAAAATCATGCAATGCTAATACCCTAATTCCTTAGGATACTGGAGTAGCCCGATTGTGCATTGCAATTGACAGTTATGAATTAATATCTATATTTCTCTTAATTTCTGGACATATCTCTACGACTGCGTCACGAATTATATGTGTCTGGTCACCATAGGTAATTTATTAGACCTTTAATTTCTTTGAGAGAGGGATTAAGGGTTGAAAAACTCATAGATTTACACAATTTATACCGAACATCGAGAGATGGCTTACAATTGTGAAGGGAATAACTGAGAGAATTCGGTAACACACCTAACTAATAATTAAACTGCTATGAGAGTGGGGTTTATACACGATTAGGTAGTAAATTACGCTGCAAGTGTAGGTAGTTCTTTCTACATGTCTCTTTGTCTAGGGTTAGGAGGAATCAATATTAATGAAGTGATGTTGTTTGCAATGTGAACCATGGTAAACCAGTAATCTTAAGGAATCCATTTCATCTTTGATCACAAGCCAACTAGTTTAGTTTTACTTTTTGCAGTTAGTCATGTAATTAACCAATCACCTTTTTCATAGGTCTAGCTGGTCGAGTCATAGTTAGTAGTAGTGTCTATAGTACATTTCCCCATGTTCGATATCCAAACCTCTTTTGGTCCTATATTACTCTGATACATGCACTTGTGTTTTAAACATGTAGTTTACACGCATCAAGTTTTTGGCACCATTGCCAGGAAAACTATAATTGAAGCACTACGAGTGTTTTGATCGACCAATCTAGGCCACAAATTTTCTATTACTATTTTTAAGATAAACTCCAAATATTTATTCAATCACTAGTACCTATTTCTCACATTGATTTTATTAATTTCTGGTGCTAGTTCATGGTTCATACCAAAGCAAATGATTACAGAGGCTCAACTCCACAGAGTGCATTCCAGGAGTTCTTGTGTAGGAAAAGAGAGTTTAGTGATTCTGTGGGAGGACTCATCCCAACTCCACCACAACCGAATCAACCAGAACAACTAGAAATGGGTGATGGTAATGTGGAAACTAAAGAGCAGACGGTCCATAAGAGGATATAGAAATCTTCCTTTACAACTTAGTTGGTGCTAATAAAGAGGCGGGCCATTAATGTGGACAGTTACAAGATAGACCTAGGGCTGGTACCACTGGTAAAATCATAGGCATTCCATGGTCATAGCATGGAGGGCCCGATGGCACACATCAATAACTTTGTAGAGAGATGTGATATGGTGAAGATCGATAGGGTTCCAATGACAATGATATATTTGAAGTTGTTTCTATCTTCACTAGTGGACAATGCCAAGTCATGGTTTCTTAGCCTACCACCAGAGTTAGTAGAAACTTGGGATCAGATGATAGATGTCTTCTTTGAGCGCTATTTTCCACCCTAGAAGACAAATGAGCTGGCTGAAAAAATCTATAACTTCAAGAAGAAGGTAAAAGACTCATATTCTGAGGCATGGGAGCAATTCCAGAACATACTAAGGAAGTCCCACATCATGGGATTAACCTCTACGATCAAGCCGACATAGGAGAAAGAACTTCACTGGATAGCGCAGGGTCATGATTTTTCCTCAATAATAAAGCAACTAGGTGTCATGAGATATTGAAGAACATGGATAAAAATCAATTATAGGGTATGATAAAAACCATTCATAGGGTAAGGAAAGAGAAGTCCCAACATATGTTAAAAGCATTGGTGAGTCTAAAATCATCATGACATTGACTGAGAAGTTAGACAAGATTGCCATGAGGTTAGATCAGAAATCTGGAAATGCTGAAGGCGAGGAAGAAGAATGCATGTATGTGTGGCAGCATAACTATAGGGTTGGGAATGCCTATTCTTGGAGGAAGGATCCAAAGTTTTCTTAGAAGGATCCCAACAACATTCAGCAGGACTCGTCTCAAACGCAATAGGCCAAGCCACAACAGGGTGGTGCACAAAACAGGAAGGGGTCCCAACAAGATAGACCACATTGAAGACATGCTAGGCAAGTGGGTAAATCAGAATAAGGTGATCATTGGCCAAACATATAGGGAATTGTAGAACCAAGGAGCATAGATCCACAACATAGAGAATCAAATCTCTTAGATATCAGTCGAAGTGGATCCCTTGAAGAAAATCAACCAGTAGGGAATCCCAAGAAATACTGATATACCATATGTCAACCAACAAGTGAAGGTAGTGTTTCTATGTAGTGGGAAGAAATTGTTGAATGAATAGAAGACAATACTAGAGGCAAAAAATAATACAAGTGATACAGGACCAGATCCACTTGAGCCAGACACCACAACATAGGAAAAAGAAGCTAAGGAAGAGACCGATGAGCTAAAGGAGGCTAGGAAAGAGGCATATGTTCCACCACACCAAAGGAAGCTAGTGACTCTGGTGTCATTTCCATATATCTTAAAGGAAAAGAAGGCCGACCAATAATTTTAGAAGTTTCTGGATACTTTCAAAAATTGCATTTCAACATCCCCCTCGTTGATGCAATACAGAAGATTATGTCCTATGGTAAGTTTTTAAAGGACATAATCAATAAGAAGAGGATGATAGATGATTTAGATGTAGTGGCATTGAGAGAGGAAGTTAGTGCCCTCATTCTTGGAAGACTGCCACAGAAAAGGCAAGATCCAATCTGCTTCAACATACCATGTTACATAGGGAAGACCATGTTTGGGGAAGCTCTATGTGACTCAGGGGCAAGCATTAATCTCATGCCCTTGACCACTTTCAAGAAGCTGGGACAGAAGGAATTTAGGAAGAGCAATATGACCATATAACTAGCAGACCATTTAGTGGTTAGGCCATATAGTATCTGTGAAGATATTTTTGTCAAGGTGGACAAATTTGTATTTCCAGTAGATTTTTTAGTTATAGAGATGCAAGATGATCATGGAAATGAACTACTCTTAAGGAGGCCATTTAAATCCATAATAGATATGATCTTAGAGATGGGTATAGGAAGACTAACACTGGTATCAAGGATGACCATTTTGAGATCAAGATGCCCAATTCGACACAAATAGCTGAGGAGAAGGCACAATGTCACATGTTGTAGCATGTCCAAGGAGAGGTGTCTCTATTTCTAGGGAAGGCATTCCTAGACATGGATCATGTGATGATGAAGGTGTTGGGAAATATGGGTATAGAGTATAGCAGAAGAAACACAAATTTTATCTATCTATATTTCCATAACAATAAGATCACATCAACTACTATGAAATAGGAAGTATAGTTTTAGAGAGTTGTACCTGGTCCCGGAGTACGTCAAGTGAAAAAACTCTCTTCTTTGCAACTACTGACTAGTTGCTTTTGGACGGTGGTTGTGCAGCTCCTGGTCTTCATCACAAATAGTTGTCTGCACAACCTCTGCTGCAACTCCAGTGGTCTCACCACAGACTACAAGTTGACTTTTCTCTCCGAGCAGCAGCCAAAGGACTCCTGCCTCACTGTCGGGTAGGACTTATTTGGGCTCTCTTGGTTACCACAATGAGAGAGGATAACAATTGTCAGAGGAACTGGTTCTCAGTTGTCTTTGTTGTGTCTTGAGAAGTCCCCAATACCCCTCCTTTTATATGTGAGGTTAGGGTCAGGGCTCCCAGTCTGTACGAGATTGTATAGGATTGGAAAGGACCAGAAGAACTTGAACTTTCACAACATGTGAGACACCAAATGGTTGTCCAGAACACCCAGACGACTGTCTAGTGTGTGATACGATTGTCTCACACTGCCAAAAGACCATTTGGCAGTTTCCCAATCACACACGAATTTGGCAATTTTGAATCCAATTAATATTACATATTAATTAACTTGCACTCCAAGTTTGTGCAATCGAAACTATTCGAGAAACATCCTAAACCTTCATTCGGACCATCACAGCTGTCTCATCCAGGCGAGACGCCCATCTCACTCACCTAGATGCTCATCTAGTGAGTCGAGATGAGTCGGTTGGATCAGTCACATTAAATCAGTCAGTTCAAGGGCAAAACTTAGCCAGTTCGAACTCTGATTAGCCTGATTACCCAAATAGCTGTCTCAACACTTGAGACACCCATATGGCATGCCAAAATGGCCTTCTCACCCAATGATATGGTCGTTTGGCACACCAGTCTGCCAATCAATCAATCTGTTGCATGAATTGAATACCTAAACACTTTAGTCATCAATCCAATTGTCATTCAATATCAAACTCCTCTTCTAGATGAATTCATATGTGTGTGACCCTATAGGTCCCATATCACATTGGAAGTGAATGTCCATAACTAGCCTATGACATAACAAGCAAAGAGTGGTTCCTAGTCGCACATCAGTGCTACCCAAGTGGATGGAAAGTTGGAGAACAACTTCAACCTACAATCTATGTAAGGTGTTGCAAGTGATTGTATAATTCATTTGTCTCTGATATCTAAGATGAACTCGAGGCATGGAAGGTCATCCTTTAAACGTTCAATCCATGTTCCTTGAACTAAGAGTAGTCTATCGGAGATAATGTGGCCTCAATATCATATACTGATTCACATGTGTATGCGCATGTGTTTCTCAATCTCACTTATCAAGTGGCCATGACATCATACTCCAGTAGGAGGGACAAATCCCATATCTATCACTCACAGTCTTTCCCCATGTATCAAAGTCACCCAATCATCACCGTTATAACAACCCATGTTTCAGGACTACATTTGATGATGTCAAAGCTCACCCAACGACATGTGACGAGTGTAGTGATTTTAGGTCTAAGAATCACAATCACCACCTTCACTATGAGAGATGATTGTGACCACCACAACCATGTGTCACTCTCAAGGTGGGTTCGTCCGATACACTATTGTCTAACATGTATCTATGTGCTTGGTTTGGTATTGCCATATCATGACTAATGAGATTTAGTCATCAACCAACTCACACTCTAATCTTATGTATTATTGTTGTCTATCAACTTTCCACAATAACAATCGATTAGGGACATAATGAGAATATGTATATTTACTCTTAACATCCGTATGATCTCATCCACAAGGATAGTAACTTGAGTACATACGTCATTGAGTAAGATTAATCTCTAGAGATTCATTGTGTTTCTTCATTATCTCATAACTGAATGAAACAAAATGAATTGTAAGCTTTCCTTTGTAAGTATTAATCAACTCTTTTAAAGTCTATGCCATGTCAATCATCATATGATTGGATCTATGGGAATATCTTACCAATAGACTCCCACTTGCACTTAGATACAATCACCAATGGATCTCATCCTTAGTGATCTAAACATGTCCAACATGCTTCTGCTATGCTAGTGCTGATTTTGCGGGTTAGCAACATTTTGCTTATAGTCGGGATATTGCATATTCCTATTCTCTTCATTATATGATTTCTCGTATGAGATAGAACTGTCATAATATGGTATCTCATATTCGTTTCCTAACAATTAACTCCATTGTTGTCACAATATCACTACTGAGTCATCAATTGTTGGAACATCTATAAGTTCATCATATGAACCTTTAGATCCATATATTATCACTATGTGTTTAAACACAAGTATACTCGACTTTTATTGTAGAATGAAGTTAATGGCTATTAGTTCGGAACTCTTCCAACTAAACATCACTTGTCCCTTTTAAATCAAAACATATTTTAACTTGCGATCAGGTTTGTCATTATGGAAGCTTGCATCGATGTAACTCTTTACATCCAACTCCTCCTCTTATTGCTATCATCATTGACTAGCAGTCTTATCCTTAAGTACTTCAAAATTACTAATGGATGTAATTATGAAATTTCCAATAACCCTTACTGGATTTTAATATCATCTTGTCATGTCTATTACATACAAGATTATATGGGATAAGCATTTTAATAGCTTATATGATAGATCCAATGTTGGGTTGGCCCATGGAATCTTATTCATGATATCTCCATTCTTCACAAGAATTGGAATATAAGGTTCATGAGAGACTAATCAGATTCTCTCTCACTAAATCCTTCCATGTCGAACTCTTTCAACACATAGCTATTGCATGTGCTTGAACTTCCATTGTGAAACTTTTGAAAACTATCTCTATAAATCTAGTTTCTTATCTCATAAGATGTTTCACCTTATCCTTCATTGCTGAAGGGGTTTTCATGTCACTTATCAGTATTCACAATATTGAGACGCCATTCCTCATCACATGTGGAATATTCATACATGCTCCCACTAAATCTTTTTTAGTCACAAATTTCATCTTTTATCTTGATTCAAGTCAAACTCTTTGACTATCTTGTCAAAATCAAAAAATCCCATTTTTGAGATGTTTGTTTCAATCCCAGATTGAACTTTGTATTTTATAGACTTTATTTGCATTCATGAAGTTAAAAACCCTTTAGGTTGTGTCACATACACATCCTATGATGTATTTCCTTAAGGAATCTGATTTTTATCTTCATATGCCAAATCTCTCGGTCTATTTTAACAAGGCTTGACAATTAGTAAATGAATTTCTATCATGTTCAACAACTTGAACTGAACTGAAAAATCTTTTGAACCAATTTTGAAAAACCACTAGAGGGGGGGGGGTTGAATAGAGTTTTAAACTAATTTAACAATTATTTAACTCAAACAACCACAAATGAGAAACCAAGAAGGAGACAAAGGGTTTAGAGTGGTTCCAACCTTAGCAAATACTAAGGTTGTCAGTCCACTACCCGGTTGCTTACCCAATCGGGATTTTGATAGTATTAATTTTATTACCTTCTCAAGGAATTACACAAAATACAATACTTTCTTACACCCCTTTGAACAACCTTCACTTGAAGTAGATGCACCAACTCGAGGTAGCCTTCTTGAAGTAACTCCAAGCTCCCCCTTGAAGTAGCCTTCCTCTTAGAAGTAACCTCCCGTTGCACCAGCCTTCTTGAAATAGTTCAAAGTCTCCTTCTTCACCAAGAAGATCACGACCCTCTCCAATCCACAGCCTCCAACCTAGGAGTAGCAAGGAGAGTACAAGAAATGAAAGTGAACAAGAAAGGAAAATGGAAATTACAAATTATCCTTTGAAGCACAAGGCTTGATTTGCCTAGATCAAGCGTGTAGATCTCCTAACCAATGTATATGGAATTGTGATTGCTGTGGATAGGAGATACTAGCCTATAGGACACGAAATTTGAGCCAAGAGAAAAGTAGCCAATTGTCAATATGCTCAATTGCTCACAAACAAGTTGCACAATGCAAGTGTATGCTCAAAGATTGCTCAAGTGTGTAAAACTAGTAAGTTTAGGTGTCCTAAGGCATGTCCTATTTATAGGAATGTCCTACAAGTGCTTAAGGACGTTCTAGACACTTTCTAGGGGGTTCTAAGTGCTTAACTAGCCGTTAGGTACAAGTTTGTTGCTTTAACAACGACTAGTTAATTAATTCTGCAGTTGCTGTCAGAGTCCATCTCGGTCGAGAAATTGTCGACCGAGATGCCTACTCGGTCGAGGTTTTGTCGACCGACAGGCTCTCTGGATCAAGTGTTTGCAACGTTCATCTCCAACTACCAACTACCTTGTCAGTTGTGTCTAACGGCTACTTGGGTCTTTCTCGGTCGAGGAGTCTGTCGACTGAGAGTGTCTCGGTCGAGGATTTTGTCGACCGAGATTGACCCTGTTTCAATGTTTCAAATAAAGACATTAAGTGTGTGTATGAGTGTGCATATATGACACTATTGAAGGGGATGACCTATCTAAGTTTGGTGTTTAGCTAGGGAAAATCTAACGCTTGATTTACATGAAGTCTAAGTACTTGTACATTATATGTTTGTACAAGTTTTTACAAATTGATTACATTTCATGAAAATACAAACATTAAGCATATAGATTTCCCGGATGCTTTGTCATCCACTTTATTCCTGCAACACTCAAGTAGCACGTTAGATCTTTAAGAATGAAATATTTGTCATTATCAAAACAAAGGGATTTATCATAATGTCCAATTTAGCCAACGATCTCCCCCTTTTTGAAGATGACAAACATTTCCTAGATATAAAATAAGGAAATATAAAACATGTGAGTTTCATACCTGAAGATTACCTTTGTAGCAATTCGTGCAACTGAGTGCTGGCCGAGATGTTATGAAACTCATGTTAAATTCTATGTTTTTGATTTTAAATTCATGTTAAATTCTATGTTTTTGATTTTATATTCTTTCTCCCCCTTTATCATTTCAAAAAGATATCCAAGATAAATATTTGTGTGTCTTTTAGTCATAAGTAATTACTCAATCACTTACAAAGAGTATATGAAAAGTATTTTGAACCAAAAAGATGGAATGCATTGCTCCCCCTTAAACAGATATCCCAATTATAATCAAGGTATGAATGCATTTCAATAGATGGTCAATTTAGCCACAATTTTAAATTTTAGGTATTTGCAAAGATTTTATCCTTTGTAATTTATTACATATATATTACTCCCCTTACTTTGTATGCTCTACTATAATAGTCTTACAAGCTATGTTCAAATGATGCCATAGAAGGAACATATTAAGAATAGCGTAACATTTTTACAAGATGACTCATACGCTTTGAAGGATGTCCATTATAATCATGCAAAGATAACTAATTTATTATAATCATGAAAAGATAACCATTTCATTACAACTATTACAACAGATACTCCAAATGTCACTGGAAAGACCTAAGTATTACATAAATATCTGGGTCTTTTCCAAGAAATGGCTCAGCTCCATAATACTTGACTAAAGTTTGCCACTCCAAAGCACCTGTCTTGGTTAAGGCATATGCTTCCAAGAAGGTGGGAACACGATCAAAATGGAAATGAGCAGCAATGTCTTGTAGTTGCATTGGAGAAAACTGAGTATGAGTGAGATCTGAAGATGGTGGAGGTGGAGTTTGGTAGTAGTTGTAGGAGGGATTATATGGGTTGATCATGCCAGGATTTAAAGAATAAGGATATTCATCTGGTTGATTTGGAGAGAGGGTTTGCATCCTTTGGTTTAGGTAGGTCATGGCATGGTGGCTATAATCTAGTTGTTTGCTTAGATGATATTGGGACCCAGCAATATAGGTTAGGGTGTTTTGAACGGGATCATAGGATGGGTTGAGAGGAGGAGGTGGTGGTATGTCTTGAGTAGATGTCTCTCCTTCCGTCCTAGCCCTCTTGTGAACAAAATCAATTCCCATCTTCTCTACTGTGTTTTTGCTTATTTTTTGTGGTCTTCTTTCCCATGTGTATCTCATATCCTCAATTGGTGTCTTAAGAAAGTGTTGAGTGATTTGGCATATAAAATCAGCATAAGGGGGATTGCCAGAAAACTCAAGCATGTTCTTAAGAATGATGCGGATAAAGTTTATGGGAATGCGTTTGATAATGGCATAAATTAGATACATGCAAAAGGTAGGGACTTCAGACTTGTTTGCTCTAGGATGTATGTTTGTGGAAACAATAAGGTTGACAATCCTAGCTGCAGGTTTGAGGTTAATGGCATAGTAGGTACCCCTATCTTCATGACAAGTTGTGTTAGATTGAAAAATAGCTCGTTTAATGTCACTAAGACTGACCGTATTGTCATCTTGGGAAAATTTATTGAGTGGATTTACAGTGGTAAGGTCAAGTGCATCTTGGTATTCTTCTAAGTCTATGTTGAGCATGTCAAGGATACCCTCCTCAGAAAAGTGAAAGCTATGCCCATTTACCATAGAAGAGAAGGAGTCGTTTTCGGGATTGGAGGTTAAGTTTGCATAGAACTCATTTACCACTTTGGAAGAATAGGAAGGGAAGGAGGGGTTTAGAAAATATTTCAAATTTTGCACCTCAAAGAGATCCTCCAAGTCGACGATGCTGTAGAAGTCCATGACATCAACCGACCATCGTGGAAGAGGAGTTTTGGAGGAGAGTCTGAGGTAGCGATCACCAGCAACTGCGTTGATGAAGGGGATGTCATTGATGATCGGCAATGGTGGGGAGGCCGTCCTTCCTTTCCTCCCAGCAACCTGCTTCTTTCCTCGTGCAGATGATGAAGCCATTGTTTTGCTTGAGGTGAAGAGGAAGCAAGAAAGTATTGGAGGTGAAAGAGCTAAAAAGTTGCATAATAATGCACTAGAGAGAAGCTATGGAAGTAAGAATGTGAGAGTGGGAAGCAATGACCCGTTTTTTTGGTCCTTTTTATAGCAATCCAGTGACCAGGTCGGTCGACAATTTGTCGACCGATCGACCGCAACAGTCATATCCCAGACGCGCCACTCGGCCGCCCAACGGTCGACTGGCAACGGTCATATTCAAACGGTCAGATTCCAACGGTCAATTCTCAACGGTCAATTCTCGGTCGAGCAATTGTCGACCGACATCAGCTCGGTCGAATAATTGTCGACCGAAAGTGTGTCTGGGTTTTGCTGATGTAATTTTTATTTGAAGTCTGTCGGTCGAAAGAGATAGGCTGACCGAGATGTTTTTTGGTCGAGGAATTCGTCGACCGACAAACTTACTGTGAATTTTTTTTTAAGTTGATTCTTAATGCAGATGATAGACTGAATTTGTAGAGCATACATATGTTTTCTAAGGGAGTAATATTGTGATTATTATTACCAATATTTGAACAATTTTGTGGTCATAATTTTAATTGGTCTTTTGATCACAATTTTTATATAGAGAATGATATTCAAATAAGTATTGTGTCAAACTTATTTTAGGTCGCCTTTGAGTACGACCATAGCGCCCCTTGGTCAAACTTGATTTTAACCAAGAGGCAATTTTGCAGATTTCCAATTTGAACATTCATATGTGAAGTATAATGTCTGCATGTAACTCGATTAAATATCAATTTGAGACATTTTTAATATGAAGATATCCTTCCAAATTCTCCTAGAATATTTATATAAGCTTTGTTGTAGGTAAATATTAAATTCTATTTCTTCTTGTACCCTTATTTTCATATAAGATTCTTGAAAGCAGAAATAATATCTTAAGTTCTTATAGATGCCAATTGAGAAATTTTTATCTTATGTGTTGCAAGCATTTAGAATTCTTTTTCATATCACAGGTGAATCATTTTGCTTGCCTATGTATCATCAAGGATCCATGCCTATGTATCATCAAGGATCCATGCATACAATAATCATTATCTATTTGTAACATAGCATCATCTTTATGAGTTGAATGATAAAATCGTGAAAGCATATCCATGATGTAATGATAGAACAATAAAAGCATATAATGATAATTCCATGAAATACCATGTTCATTCAAACTAGATGTCATAACACATGATTTCTATATGAATAGACCAGGAGATACAAAATCATAAGAACAGTAATTGAATTAATGTCATTTATATTTATAAGTTTTTCAGAAATGGTCTTCAACTTGTTTTGCATGTAAAATCAGTCATTAACAATAAATAGATAGCAATTTAATCAATTGAAAATAGATTTAGTAGATTTATTTTAGATTTGACAACAGAGACCGGATCGGTCGATCATTTCTCGACCGACTGTTGTTCTCGGTCGACAGATTCTTGACCGAGAAAGGTTCTGTACTATTTCAGAACTGTTTTTAGTAAGAAAAGAATTATATATATCCAAGTTAGATGTTTAGATACTTGAACTAATTTGTTATGCCATTATGTTGAGTTGAGATAGACATAGAAATATGCAACTAAGGTCCTTGGTCATATCTCAACTTAATTCCGTTCATTTAGTTTGGAGGTTTTGGAACCCAAACTAACTCGACATCCTTTTTCTTATAAGGACATGAAAAAGAATAGTGACCAAGGCGCAAACAATAATGACAACATATAGAATCAACTTCATATTTCTTTCTATGATTTTGTTCTAGTTTGTTCTTGGGTACGTATGTATTTGTGCCTTTAGGTACATACATAGATTGACTTTTTGGCATTTGTGTTCTTCCCTTACTAGGTTTTTGATAAGATTGTTCTTTAGGCTTGTAACCTAGTCCTCTCCTTCCAATTTTATGGTAAGGATCATTTAAGATTTGATCAAGAATGCCATTGTTATTTAGACTACTAACTTCTTGTTGTAGCTTAGCAATCTCCTCCATTCTTTTCTTGATATCTAGCTTTGCTTGTTCTAGATTAGATGATAATGAATCTTTTTCTTTCATGATAGTATCATAATCTAGATGTGAGCACAAGACGGGTTGTTTTTGAAGATCGTTCACTTGAGTTTGCAAATTAATCTTTTCTAAAGAAAGAAGATTGCAATCTGCCTCTATAGATTTTATCTTAATTTATGATTTTCAATGATCTTTTTAAAATCTTCATTTTCAGATGTAATAGTAAGAAGCTTAGCATGTAATTCATCATTTGCTTTATTAGCTTTCTTTAACTTCTTCTTGCACTTAATATATTTATTATGTGTCTCTTCAAGACTAGCAACTAGCTCTTCTTTAGATAAATAAAAAAGACTTACCTCTTCTTCTTCTTCACTTGTTGTAGCAATAAGACAATCTTTGTGCTCATCTTCCTTCTTTGATCTCCATGGGCAGCTAGATGTCGTGTGGCTTGTTCCTAAGCACCAATTGCAACATGTTGTAGATTGGTCCAGGCTGCTCCTTTTATTGCGGTTGTAATCACCATCACCCTCCATTCTTCAAGACATGGTTAGGGTTCCTTGAAGCCTACTCTGATACCAATTGAAAAACCACTAGAGGGGGGGTGAATAGAGTTTTACACTAATTTAACAATTATTTAACTCAAACAACCACAAATGAGAAACCAAGAAGGAGACAAAGGGTTTAGAGTGGTTCCAACCTTAGCAAATACTAAGGTTGTCAGTCCACTACCCGGTTGCTTACCCAACTGGGATTTTGAAAGTATTAATTTTATTACCTTCTCAAGGAATTACACAAAATATAATACTTTCTTACACCCCTTTGAACAACCTTCACTTGAAGTAGATGCACCAACTCAAGGTAGCCTTCTTGAAGTAACTCCAAGCTCCCCCTTGAAGTAGCCTTCCTCTTAGAAGTAACCTCCCGTTGCCACAGCCTTCTTGAAATAGTTCAAAGTCTCCTTCTTCACCAAGAAGATCACGACCCTCTCCAATCCGCAGCCTCCAACCTAGGAGTAGCAAGGAGAGTACAAACAATGAAAGTGAACAAGAAAGGAAAATGGAAATTACAACTTATCCTTTGAAGCACAAGGCTTGATTTGCCTAGATCAAGCGTGTAGATCTCCTAACCAATGTATATGGAATTGTGATTGCGGTGGATAGGAGATACTAGCCTATAGGACATGAAATTTGAGCCAAGAGAAAAGTAGCCAATTGTCAATATGCTCAATTGCTCACAAACAGGTTGCACAATGCAAGTGTATGCTCAAAGATTGCTCAAGTGTGTAAAACTAGTAAGTTTAGGTGTCCTAAGGCATGTCCTATTTATAGGAATGTCCTACAAGTGCTTAAGGACGTTCTAGACACTTTCTAGGGGGTTCTAAGTGCTTAACTAGTTGTTAGGTACAAGTTTTTTGCTTTAACAATGACTAGTTAATTAATTCTGCAGTTGCTGTCAGAGTCCATCTCGGTCGAGAAATTGTCGACCGAGATGCCTACTCGGTCGAGGTTTTGTCGACCGACAGGCTCTCTGGATCAAGTGTTTGCAACGTTCATCTCCAACTGCCAACTACCTTGTCAGTTGTGTCTAACGACTACTTGGGTCTTTCTCGGTCGAGGAGTTTGTCGACCGAGAGTGTCTCGGTCGAGGATTTTGTCGACCGAGATTGACCCTGTTTCAATGTTTCAAATAAAGACATTAAGTGTATGTATGAGTGTGCATATATGACATTATTGAAGGGGATGACCTATCTAAGTTTGGTGTTTAGCTAGGGAAAATCTAACGCTTGATTTACATGAAGTCTAAGTACTTGTACATTATATGTTTGTACAAGTTTTTACAAATTGATTACATTTCATGAAAACACAAACATTAAGCATATAGATTTTCCGGATGCTTTGTCATCCACCTTATTCCTGCAACACTCAAGTAGCACGTTAGATATTTAAGAATGAAATGTTTGTCATTATCAAAACAAAGGGATTTATCATAATGTCCAATTTAGCCAACAAATTTGTCCTCCTATGTTATCCATGTAGGTCTTTTCCAGAAGGTCCAATTGCACCCTTTAGCCGTTACCCTTTTAGGTGGTGCTATTAAGGTCCTACCTTGTTAGCTTACATGGACTCCATAATACTAATAAATAGCTTCTAGTTCACTAGTCGGCACATTAATTATGACCAACCCATCTGAATCGTTGGAATCACAATTCTCCAATCTCAGATGTGTTCTACTAGAACTATTATTCTGTGTTACATGATGAACTTGAGATTCCACAACAACTTGTGATTCTCTTAGTTCTCATTGTACCTCTTTTTTGACCTCGAACATTTCAAGTTCTACTTTTACTCCCACTGATTCTTTAGGACTCAGTTATCCTATCAACAAAACACTTTTGTCATTGGATTGGGATTAACAATAATATTCAACAATTATGGTTTATAAATAAACCTTCTTCAAGAATTACTTTCTCAATATAGGTTTCTATCCTTTAGACATATTGGGACATTCCCAAATCATATCATGTATGCTATCTTATAAACCCTTTAGATGGTATATCATTTAGTGATTATATATTTATGAGGATAAGAAGATTAGATTAATTGATAATTATATCATGACTCGTCATGGTATAATTCCTTCATTCTGAAAAATCATCATATTCGACTTGTGATACATTATCACAGTTCTTTCCTGAAGATTCTCAAGTTAAAATACTTTCATCAACGTCGTACTTCATTTATAATCTCCTTTGAACACTTCAAGAGATTTATGTTTCTTATTTACCAAATACATATCATCATATTACTAGTAAATGAAACGAAGTATAAGCAATCATTTATAGCATTCATTGCAAGAGATCTCCATGAATCATATGCATGAGGTATAATGGAAGACTTATCCTCCCATAACGTTAGTGAAGGACGTCACGTCATATTGTGTGTGAATAAGTCTTGCATGTTTCCTTAGGATCAATAACCAAGGGAATCTAGATCAACAACAATATGCACTCTAGGCATGCAATTCTCATATTCGCACAAGATGACTAACACTAATGATAGTTTTGAGTTATCAATTATATTCCTTTTGGTATAAACATTATAAAAATTCATATTTAGATTCATCTCACATAAATATTGCAAGATGTTTTAGGGAAAATGCCATGCAAGATCATATCTTTGAAGTAGAAGCACTAATAATTCTTTATTGATAATCATCCTTGTCCATACAAGATGCATAAAGAAAATGTTTCTATTCTAATGGCATAATGAAATAGTAATAACTCTATTACATGCCCATTGGGCTAAGATAAATTTACATGTACATAGACTATGGCTTCCGCAACACTTGCTCCGCCTTGTCCATCTTTTTCCTTCTATGAGGACTTTTACTTCTTGTCAGTGCCTGTACATCAGTATGTCAGATCTCTTATCTGGTATCATATACCAAAACTTAAAAAGTAATCAAATTTATCTTATATTATTTTTACTTGAAGTGGAGGCCTCACCGCCATCCTTCTTCTTCTTTAGTTCCTCTAACCAGAGTGGGAAGTTTCTCTTCCAATGTCCATGCTGGTGATAATCACCTCTTTGTTTCTTTATTCCACCTTTTCCCTTGAGATCTGAAGACTTAGGCTTATGACTAGCTTTAGAACTCTTCTTCGCTTTGTCTTTGCCTTTAGACTTCCGCTTTGTCTTGCTGATCACCATCACAGACTTGGGGTTGTTTTTCTTTATTTGTAAAAATGCCCAACAACTCTGTCAATGGCTTGTCAAAGATGTTTGTGTTGTAGTTCATGAAAAACTGACTATATGACTCTGGTAGGGACTACAGAATCACGTCAGTGGCAAACTCTTGCAACAAGAGGAATCCCAATCTAGTTAGGTTCTCCATATACCCAATGACCTTGTGTACACGAGGACCTACTGAATTTTCTTCTGCCATGCTGCATCTGAACAATGCCTTGGAGACATCGTATATCTCCTGTTTTTCCTGATCTTGGTACATGTTCTTGATATGTGTGACCATCTCAATCACCCCCACGTTCTCATGTTGCATTTGCAACTCATGGTTCATGTAGCATAGCATTAGCAATTTGACATCCATGACGTATTCAGTATGCTTCTTATAAGCATCCTTGTCAGCCCTTGGAGAATTTTGAGCTAGTTCCTCTGGTTTTGGCATTCCCAGGACATAGAGCTTTCGCTCGTGTGTGAGAACAATTCTTAACATCCTGAACTAGTCATGGAAATTGTTCCCAGTAAGTTTTTCCTTCTCAAGGACTGATCATAGAGAAAAGTGATTGTTGTCTGTTTCCATTTAATTCTACAAACAATTTTGCAATTTTCTCAAAAAATCATTTTTTATTTTATTTGATTGAAATTTGGGCGATAATTAGGTCTTTAATTCATTATCGTTCTCATTATTTTGTTCAAATTGACAACCCACAAGTATCAATTCAGAAAACTACAATGAACAAGTTTCCAATGAGCCAAGATCCATATTTCATCAAATCATGAGTCAGATTTTGCCAATTGCCCAAACTGGATTATTTAGGTAGGCAATCATGCCAATTGCATCACATGCATCTCTTGGATAGATGATATGCATAACTCTTTTCCATGATCATTTGAATGCCTCTGGGCTTGGGCTCTCCATGTCACCAGTTAAGACTGACCCAATAGCCAATACGATAGATACACACCATGCTTTGTGAAAATCTACATATCTACCATCACACTTCCATGAGATAGATGGTGCACCATGCTTTATGCAAATCTATGCTTGGTTGATCAAGCTTTTCATGTTTATTGCTAATGGAAAACATCTTAGATTTAATATGTTTGATTGAGGGGTTTTATATATATCATATATATATATACTATATTAAATCACCACATATATAGTACATATCATATACATGGTATATCCCACAAAGTAAACATACAATATAAAATGAAAAAGTGATGGTTATGGCCATATCTACTGTAATTTCTTGGAGCCACAAGGAATTACTACCACCTATGTCAATCATCACATCATCTATATGAACCTGTTGTTGGTGTAAACCTGTGCTTTCCAATCTGGGTAGATCAATTCAGTCCTTGAACTGGCCATCTCTCCTCTTGGCCGGTCGGTTGGTCCTCCTATCAAACTAATGTTTGGACTCCTTTGAAACGGTCAGCTAGGCCTACTGAAAATGGTCGTTTGGTCTCCTGTCCAATCGATGTTTGGACTCCTTCCAAACGGTCATTTGGGTCCACTAGGCGGTCATATGATTCCATCACTCTGTCCTCCATGGTCCTCCAGACGGTCATATCATCTCACAAACTGGTCATTTCATTCGGTGATGAACATCTTGAACATCGTTGCAAGAAAAGAAACTATCCTATCACTACTTTATTACATTGAATAAGAGAAACCTCAAGTTGTATTCAAGGGAAGCAAAGGTAGGAAAGTATTAACTTTACATTGGGAAAAGAGAGGTAGAGGCTCGATATGTAGACTAAGATAAAAGGAGACAAATTATCCAACCACACACAGATATAGGGCTTAGGCCATAACAATGCTACACATCCACCATCAAAACTGCTTTTAGGGCGACACATGTAAATTGCATATATATATATATATATATATATATATATATATATATATATATATATATATATATTAGTTTGGGATTATGTGGTCTTTGATCAGATACTCATATGAGGGAAGTTTAAATATTAACATCATAAGAAATTAATAAATGATAAAATAAAAAATCTGATCATATCAATTATCCTAAAACACAACAAATTGTTATTTTGATACCACTATTGGAAAATAAGGGAACACAATATAGTAGCAGAAACAAAAATTTTATCTATCTATATTCCCATAATAGAAAGATCGTGTCAACTACTATGAAATAGGAAGGATGGTTTTAGCGAGTTATACCTTGTCCTGGAGCAAGTCCAATGAAAAAATTCGCTTCTTTGCAATTGTTGACTAGTTGCTCTTGGACGGTGGTTGTGCAACTTTTGGTCCACCACTAACAGCTGTCTGTGCAACCTTTACAGTGACTCCTGTGGTCTAGCCAGAGAGTACAGGTTGACTTTTCTCTCTGAGCAACAGCCAAAGGACTCCTGCCTCTAGAGTACTCCACACATACCAATTAGAACTCCTATGGTTCACCAAGAATAGTCAGGAAGGAGTTGTCCCTCCCGTTGGTGTACTAGTCACCAACCTACTCTCCTACCAATAACGATCACTAGTTGTTTCTCTCCCATAGCTATCCCTACCTGTCGGGTAGGACTTGATTGGGTCTCTTGGTTACCACAACCAGAGAGGATAATAGTTGTCAGAGGAACAAGTTCTCATTTGTCTGTGTTGTGACTTGGGAAGCCCCCAGTACCCCTCCTTATATAGGTGAGGTTAGGGTCAGGGTTTCCAGTCTGTACTAGATTGCATGGGAGTGAAAAGGATTGGAAGAATTTGAACTTTCACAACTTTCAAGACACCAACCGTTCATATGGAACACCTAGACGATCATCTAGTGTGTGAGATGTTCATCTCATCTGCCAAATGACCATTTGGTAGTTTCCCAATAGCACACAAATTTGGCAATTTCAAATCCAATTAGTATTATATATTAATTTACTTGCATTCCAAGTTTGTGCAATCAAAACTATTTGGGAAACATCCCAAACCTTTGTTCAGTCCAAATGAGCCATCTCACCCACGCGAGACACCCGTCTCTCTCACCCAGATGCCCGTCTGGTGAGTCGAGACGAGTCAGTCGATTCAAGGGCAGAACTTAGCCAATTCGAACTCTGATTAGCCTGACAGCCCAAATGACCGTCTCAACACTTGAGACACCCATCTAGCATGCCCAAATGACCGTATCACCTGGTTAGATGGTAATTTGGAACACCAATCAGGCAATTCGTCAATCTGTATTGAATACCTAAATACTTTAGTAATCAATCCAATTGTCATTCAAGATCAAACTCCTCTTCTAGATGAATTCTTATGTGTAGGACCCTATAGTTCGCATATCATTTTGGAATTGAATGTCCATAACTAGCTTATGGCATCATAAGAAAAAAGTGGTGCCTAGTCGCCATCAATGCTACCCAAGTGAATGTAAAGTTGGAGAACAACTTCAACCTACAATATGTGTAAGGTGTTGCAGTGATTGTATAATTCCTTTGTATCTGATATCTAGGATGAACTCGAGGTATGAAAGGTCATCCTTTCAATGTTCAATCCATGCTCCTTGAACCAAGAGCAGACTATCGGAGATAATGTGACTTCAATATCATATATTGATTCAAATGTGCATGCGGATGCATTTCTCAGTCTCACTTATCAAGTGACCAAGATATCATACTCCATCATGAGGGACAAATCCCATATCTATCACTCACATTATTTCCCCATGCGTCAAAGTCACTCATCACTATTATTACAACCCATTTTTCAAGACTGTGTTTGATGATGTCAAAGCGTACCTAATGACATGTGATGAGTGCAGTGATTTTAGGGTTAAGAATCACAATCACCACCTTCACTATGAGAGATGACTGTGACCACCACAACCATGTGCCACTCTCAAGGTGGGTCTATCTGATACACTATTCTCTAACATGTATCTGTGTGCTTGGTTTGATATTTCTATATCATGACTAATGAGATTTAGTCATCAACCAAATCACACTCTGATCTTATGTGTTACTATCGTCTATCAACCTTCCACAATAACAACCGAATAGGGATATAATGAGAATATGTATAGGTACTCTTAACATTCGTATGATCTCATCCACATGATATTAATTTGAATACATACGTCATTGAGTAATATTATTCTCTAGACATTCATAGCATTTGTTCATTATCTCATAAGTGAATGAACTAAAATTAATTGGAGGCTTGCCTTTATAAGTATTAATTAAATATTTTAAGGTATATGCCATGTCAATCATCATATGATTGGCTCTATGGGCATACCTTACCAACAGAAGGTACAAAAAGGCACCTTGGCACTAGACATCATGGAGCATACCAAGGAAGTTTCATCAACCTGGTGGTACAATATCTTGATGATGAAGAGGAGGCATGCCCAATGACAATTGAAGAGGAAACATATTATGTGCTTACTCAAGCATACCCATAGTTACCCTTGGAGGTGTGCATCATGAATTTGGTGGATGACTGCACTCAATGTCATTCTTTGGAGGAGTGTGTTTTATTTCTGAAGGCATTTCTATGTTTCTACACAAGGCACTATGAAGATTTGGGACCACCACCACCACCATTGGTTCCATCCTTGTAGAGTCCTCCAAGGCTCAAGTTGAAACCATTGACACCGCATCTGAAGTACACCTACTTTTCAGCAAATGAGATGTGTCTGTTCATCATCTCAGCCTCATTGATCATTCATGAGGAGGAACAATTGCTATTGGTACTGAAGAACCACCAACATCATTTGGGTGGTCAGTTGCAGATATCAAGGGGATCTCCCCTAGCCTATTGGTTCCATCCTTATAGAGTCCTCCAGAGATCGAGCATCTCATCTGAAGTATACCTACTTGGCAACAAATGAGAAGCTTCCGGTCATCATCTCAACCTCATTGACCATTCATGAGGAGGAGTAATTGCTAATGGTACTGAAGAACCATCGAGCAATGTTTAGGTGGTTAGTTGCAGACATCAAGGGAACCTCCCCTAGCTTTTTCCATTATAAGATCCAAATTGAAGAAGGAGCCAGGCTGATAGTTCAACCTCAGTGACATCTCAACGCAATCATGACTGAGGTGGTAAAAAAGAGGTAGTAAAGCTTCTACCAGCATGTATAACTTATGCTATTTCTGATTCAAATTGGGTTAGTCCAACCCAAGTGGTTCCTAAGAAAAGGGGGATAACAGTCACAATGAACTCTACAAGTGAATTGATTTCTACTATATTGGTAACTGGGTGGCAAGTTTTTATTGACTATTGTCGTTTGAATGCCGCCACACTTAAGGATCATTTTCTGCTTCCTTTCATTGATCAGATTCTTGAGTGTCTCGGTGACCGCTCTCATTTTTATTTTCTTGATGGGTATTCTGGATATAATCACATATCTATTGGGCCACAAAACTAAGAGAAGTCTACCTTCACTTGTCCTTATGGCACATTCACTTACCGTGGGATGCTTTTTACTTTTGCAATGCACAAAGTACTTTACAGAGATGTATGCTTGCCATTTTTTCTAATATGATAGAGCATTGTCTCGAGGTGTTTATGGATGATTTTTTGGTGCATGGAGAGTCATTTGAAGACTGCCTTGGCATTCTTGAAAAAGTATTGTAAAGATGTGAGGACACTTAGTGTTATATTGGGATAAATGTGATATGATGGTGAGTGAGGGAATAGTTTTGGGACACAATATGTCCAATAGAGGAATGGAGGTTGAACCGGTTAAAATCAAAGTCATCTCTAAGCCACCTCCACCATCATTAGTGAAGGGGGTTAGGAGTTTTCTAAGACACATTGGTTTTTATCGACGCTTCATCAAGGATTTTTCAAAAATAGAAAAGCCTCTTTTTGAGCTGTTAGAGAAGGGTGCTGAATTTAATTTTGATGATCAACACTTAAAAGATTCAAGGTGTTGAAGGAGAAACTTGTCTCCGCATCTATGTTTAGGATCCATATTGGAGCCAACCGTATGAGATTATGTGTGACGTATCACATTATGCGGTAGTGGCTGTTTTATGCCAATCAAAAGACAAAAACCCCACCATGATTTATTACACATCAAAAACCCAAAATGATGCCCAACTTAATTATATAACAACTAAAAAGTTCTATTCTACACAGATCACCTTGAATCATCCTCTTTTTAGATTCTGATCCAAATCACCTTCTCTTATCTATTTCTACAACGAATCTCTCGATATAAGTAGAAATAGAAGTTCAAGCAAGAAAGAGATCAACCAAACTAACAATCATAACCGGAAAGAGAAGATAGAATAGAAAATGTACTAGATCTGAAATAAAACTGCTTGCTTAAGGTAAAAGTAGATAAACATTCCCAAAATAGGCTACATAGCCAAGAAGGAGCTCAACTAGCCATGAAAAAGCATAGTTGGCAGCGAACAAAGATGGAAGAACAATATTTGTACAGAAACAAAGTAGAGAAATAGAAGAAAGGAGAAGAAGAAGAGATTTAGCCTGTAGAGGAGAGGTGGCTCTCGCTCCTTAGCCTCCGCGTAGGCTGGATCTTGTCTTTGGGTCATCCTCCTTGGTCTTCTGGACTCCTTGACCTCCTCTCTCTTCAATTCCGCCCAAATAGTAGCTTGGTGGTTGTATGGACTTGGAAGATGGATGGGAATGGTTAGATCTGGATGGAAGATGGTGGAAAATGGGGGTGGATGGAATCAAACTGAAGAGATAGGTGTAGGATGAGCACTTCAGCATTTTCAGACCTTAAAACTCTCTCATAGGACTTTGTGAACCAAAATGGGATAGAACTATGGATCAAAACCTCCACTATTCGGAATTGCAGACCTCTAAATCTCAGAACCCCTCTCTAGGTAGCAAGGGGTGGGTATTCATAGGTGAAGGCAGAGTGTATATGAAAATTGGTCTCAGAACCTGTCTTGATCGCTACACTTGTCTCGACACATCACGGTTGAGATGGATGTCGTGGGTGCAGAGCTTGTAGAGGTCAAGATAGACATCACAGTCAAGATGGTTGTCATGGTAGAGACAGTTTTTGTGATCAAGGTAGGAGCAGCTGACTCTTATCCTTGGCACAACCATGCCAAGCATAGCGTGACATGTGTCACAGTCGAGACGGGCATCGCAGTCGAGACAAGTACATCTGACCCTTTCCTCAGCGTAGTCATGTAGGGCTTGACACAACCATGTCGGGCCTCTCAGTCGTAGATGATGAGATTCGTTCGTGGTTGCTTCGTGTTGCGGTCAAATAGGTGTCGTGGTCGCAATGGGTTTCGCAGTCGAAACGAGTGTCACGAATGAGATAGGTGCAATCGACCCTTGTCCTCAGCACGACCATGCCATGCTCGACACAGATGTGCCGAGCATCTCAGTCGCGGCAGGTGTCATGGTCGTGACGGATGGAAGCCTAGCTACTGCAAAAACCATGTTTTGGGGAGAAATCTTGGAGAATAGATGTCTTTTCAAGTTTGGTGCATGTATGTCCCAAAATTGTCTAGTTGAGCAACTCTATCTATGAAAAGATATACATTACTAAAAGATAAGAATCTAGGGTTATTTTGGGCACATTAAGGCTATAATGACACAACACCATAAATAAATGCTTAGCATAAATGCTTGAATTTGGGTGTTATCAACCACCCCAAGCTTAAACCTTTGCTTGTCCTCAAGCAAGACTGTGCTCAAAGAACAAAAAGATAAAATCCAAAGTAAGCTTGACGCTAAATGCTAAGGTTAAGAAAAATAGTTTAAAACATCCACTCTCTTGACCCATGTCATTTCAGAGCAAACCCCCACCAATCAAGCACAATCCTGCTAAAGTATGATCAAAGAGCATCTAGGCAAGATCAAGCGAATTCACTGCAGCCTATTTGTACTCATGGGGGTTTGAATCAAAATATATAACATTAAAGCATCATCACATAGGCGATCTCGTGGGCGATGAGTTATAAGCTATTATAATGTATTCATGTAGACCAATCAGGAACAACACACCTCCCACTTATTCAGGTCCTGAGAAGCAACAAAAGCAAGAAGACTCTAATGACTTCTGTGAGTCTCGATCTGTGTCAGGTTGTTCCATGTAATGAGCAATAGTCCCTGCAGTCTGAGCTAGTTGGCCCAGAGCAGTGAGACAAACTCCTCGTACTGCGCTCAAACCAACCATGCTACTAGGATGATCTCATAGGTCTCCTAGGGGTTCCTAGTGACTTTCTAATGAGCTTTAGAGTGGCACTACCAGGCATGACATACCTGCATTCATGAGTGCAGTCATACACTGGTTGGGCACCATCTTCAACTCTCCTAAAAGAGAAAACAATGCTCATTTATAGGTCTGGGTGAGAACTATTTTGAATATTTTTGGGATTTTATGGGCGGCCAAGCCTCTTTTGCAAAAACAATTTCCATCTTTTTGACTCAATCTAGGGTGAGAGGGCGCGTACTCCATCAAGGAAAACACTTCAACCTGATTATAGCTCGAAACTCATCATTATTCACTTGATACTTGTGTGAAAAAATAGTAATTATGATTCAAGGATCCTCAGAGTAGAGGTAAGTTTGTAAAAAATGCAGCTTGGAGTTTTGATCAAACTCTAGATCTTACCAATGGTCCTATATCTTGGATTTGTTGTTGACAACATAGATCCAGGGAATAATGCTTTAAGCTATGAAAAAGGGACATAACCTTAAATTGATTGCCAAACTTAAGGAAAGAGTCAATGAGAAAGTCAGACAAGAGATCAGGCAATTTTAAGATGAAAATTGTGCATTTGGGCATAAAGATAAACATTTAGATATGATATTCGAATAGCCTTAATTGCCAAGGTTACAAATTATGAAAAAAAAGTCCTAGCAAAGCAACAAAGCTAGGCTAAAGTGTATAAAAAATTCAAAATTTACATATAAATGCAAGAAGTAAACATGCACATGTGAAGAATGAAGAGACATGTAGCATCCAACTCACAAAAACAAGATTAACTTAAGCGGAAGCGAATTATTTGCAGTGGATTACTGAAAATCACTGAAAATTAAAACTTTTTGCAAAGAGATCCACACATAGGAAATCTTTTCCATTGAGAACCATTGTATAACATTTACATTCTGGTTCAGACGTACATAACCTATACCATCTCTTTTCAGAGACTACATCATCGACTGTCTTATAAACATTATATACAGACAGTATACAAATCTCGAGGCATCAAGCCAAAATCTCAGATCGATTCATTAAAACACTAACTAAAAACTCCGAGGACCTGAGAGTACAGAGACGACACATAGGACTTTCTAGCTATATGACTTGACAGTCAGCATCTCCACCTGAGATCTCACTACTGTCCAAGCCGTTGCTTTCCTTTTCCTGCAAAAGAGTGTCTACTTCTTTGTCCGCATCCACCTAAAAATGTTGGATCCCACGGGGGTGAGACAATTGTAAATTTCCCCAGCGGGAGATATAACTCTCCGCCAAAACATTGTTGTTGTAGATTATTATATTAAAATTGAATAGGAGTTCTTACATATTAACAACAACATTATTCATTGTATGAACAGAGAAAGATAGTCTCCTTTCCTAAGGAGAACATTGTATCTACTCATGGTGGATTCATAATCCATTTATCTAATTGCAAGAAATGTAAAGAGATATGAATAACATTTATCAACTGAAATTGCATAAAAGGAATGTAACATCAGCCAATGAGTTTCCGTATTCAAACCTTAAGAAAACATGCTATACAACTAGTTACATTTTAGGTATGCCGCTCATGCTCCAACCGACCAGTGCGAAGTCGAAATCGGTACCATACAAGGTCAAAGATAGAGCCGGCTACCAAGACCTCCCATATCTCGGTCAGCATGAGATCACATGCAGGACATCTTGTATCTCTGCTATAAATATAGCTTTCCAGGGTATACTGGCAACTTCTCTATTAGAGTTACAGTGGCGTGCTATACTCTCTTCGCGATCGTGAGATCTCATGTTTATCTCCATCGATCCGGTATTAACATTATTGGGAGATGTGTACTGCATCTATCCAAATCATCGGGAGATTCATGATACATCTATCCCGATACTAGTAATGAAGGATTGAGAGGTTTTTTGTTTACCTTTCATCAATTCCCTCATTAGGGCGTAAGGATATTCGCGCCCATAACCCCCACATACTCAAAAGTATGCCCTCCAAGTTTTGCCACAGAGCACCCATTTCACCATCACAAATTTGCTGACGATGATGGATCTATGGTCAGTGCTCTACATGATATGATTTCACTTGATTAATTAAGTACATTATCATTTTCTTTTAGCATCAGTCAAGTTCTCAAACATAACTTATTCAGACAAATGCTATTAAGAAACAAGTACTATTTTCATCAATCACTTGTCAGTCTCTATAAGACATTGGGATCTCAGTCCCTCATTTCATTTCTTTGAAAGTTCACTTCCCTCTGCAGCATCATTATCATACTTATCAACTTTGGGTATTCATACCCTCAATTCATCACTATCACTGTTACCATTTGTTGGGTAACCATTACCTCCAGGTCCTCAGATTGAGGTATGCATAATACTTGTTACACAAGTATCTCACATGGCTCTCAAAGCCTATTAAATGTTTTTCCACCCTTCACTAGGCAACAACTTACTCATGGAACTCATAAGGTTCATGCACATTTTGTTACTTTTACTAAGCAACAACAACATTAGGCACATAAGGCCATACAACATGTTTATTATATGAAAGTCATAGCTCATATCTGGCTATGTTCATCATCTTATGATGTCTACATGATTAATAGACATGATAACAGTCATGTAAGTGATTTGTCTCATCATATGAAACATTAATAACACCACCATCCTTTATCAGGATTAGGGTTATCTATCAATCAGGGCTTTTCATTCCCTTTACCCAAAATTAGGGTTAGGGTTTCCCATCTTTCATTACTTAGGGTTTCATGCTCATATTATTGATTCAACCCTAATGTATTGCTCCACACCTCTAGGAGTATTCAAATATATCATAAGTATATGCTTATGATCATTATTCTCATTATGTATCATTAATGATCATCAATTCAAGGTATGAGTTCATTTCTCATCCTCATCAAGGTATGACTATATCATACTCATCATTTGGGCTTAACCCCATTTTCAAGGTACATTAATTAACACTCATCAAAGTGCAACAACTCATTACATTTCATTGTAATAGTTGCGTAACACACTTCATATGTTTCTTACCCAACTACATTGGATTTGGAGTATATCAAGGTATATAAACCCTGGGGTGCTGAATGTGATAACTATCATATCATGATGTATTACTTTCTCATCATTTGAAACTCTCTTGAGTTAACCAACTTATCTTGTATTAAGGTATTTCCCTCTTAATACATTCCATTACAAAACTCTCACCTTTAGCATATAATACATAGGCTACACATTAGAATTGTCCAACTATTTTTAATGATATGGACTTGTCAAATGATAAAGACATTGCTTACAATTAGGTTGCATATAATCAACCACATGAAATGTTTCACCTTTATAAGGTCATTTCATTTATCTCATCATTAGGGTTTCCTTGCATCCTTATTTAAAATTAGGATTATGATTCATTGTCACATTGTCCAGGATTAGGGCTTTATGCATTATGACTTCACATTAGAGTCTCATATACTTTCACCCTTCTTAGGGCCTCTCATCACAACATGGCATTAGAACATCATGTGGTGTTAATTCTTAATCAGGGTCTCACATGGAATCACCCTCAACTAGGGTTTCACATGGAATCACCCTCAACTAGGGTTTTACATGTCATTACATGACATCACCCTAAGTTTGATTCTCATATCACATCATCACATCAATGTTCCATATACCTCATTCTAACTTAGGGTTTCTCATAACATAACACTGGAATAGGATTTTACATGGAATCATCCTTAACTAGGATTTCCACTATAGTCACCCACAGTTTGGGTCTACAATTCATCTCCATTAGGATTTCATTCAATTATCCATAATTAGAGATTCACTATTCATCACAATTAGGGATTTACATCTCATTTCCATAAATTGGAGTTTCAGACATCACTACCCTGGATTAGGGTTACATCCTCACCCTAGGTTAGGGTTACATTTAGAATTGCCCTCAATTAGGGTTAAAACTCAATAAACCTATCAATTAGGGTTTATGTTCATGAATAGGGTTTCATTATCTCTATACTTAAGGATCATACCCTTAATCACCACAAGATTCATATTCATGTATGAATTCATGTTAACATCTTCTCAACTTGATTAGATAATATCATCCCTCCAATCAAGTACATACAACTATGGATGACATAATGTACCAAGTCATTGATCCTATCTCAATTAGGGTTCATCCCTTAATTGGCACTATTCAATTAGGTACTATTAGGGTTTCAACCTTTGTACCTTCATTTATTATCATTACTAATCATCATTGGATCAATGGATCATTCATCATTTTAATTCTCAAGAGATTCAATCACATTGGACCTCAATTTCATAAGGTATCCAATTGAATTGATCAATTGAATCTTCAATTAAAATAGGTGTCCAAGTGGATTAACCAATTGAATCCTCAATCAACCTTGACTACTTGAGCCCCAAACGGTCTTGGTCTTTCAAAGTTTAAATGGTTTGAAACCATTTGGTAAAGGTGTACACTCAAGCCCGTTTGCCCAAGTTTTACTTTTGAAACCGCATGGGCACAAACGGTTTGGGATCGTTTTGTCCCAAACGGTCTTTAGACCGTTTGGTCCCAAATGGTCTTGAGACCGTTTGGTCCAAACCTCCTCAAAACCACATGGACCAAATATGGTCTCAACCAATTGAATTGGATTAGGGTTTCCAATGTTGATTCCTTCAATCATTGAATTCATGGAACCAATCACCAATTGGACCTATCCTCATTCTTCAATTGAGTTTAATAGGTCAACCTTCAACTGATTTGACCCTCAATTAACCCTCAACTAATCATCAATTAGGGTTTGAATCAATTGAATTAGGGTTTGGAATCGATGATCCTTCAACACTAATCAATGCAAGATTAGTTACTTTGAAACCATTGAACCATCATCCAAATTGAACATGACCTGACCCCAAACGGTCTTGAGGTCGTTTGGATGACCACAAAAAGGTCTTGAGACCGTTTTCCCATCATATCATCAAAATCCAAGTCAACCAATTAAGGTTTGGACCATTGGATTGATCACCAAATCAGCAATTGATTACACTTTAACTTAGTATCATTGGATCATCAATTGCTTAACCATACTCACCCCTAGACCTCCAAACGGTCTTGGGTGACCTCCAAACGGTCTTGATACCATTTGGATGAGCTCCAAACGGTCTTGAGACCGTTTGTCTCATCCAACCCTTGGATTCTAGTGAGATTTCATCAAGGATTGGTCTATTGAGTTGATCATCAAATCAGCACTTAATTGCAAAGTGATTTGGTACCTTTAGACCTTCAATTGGTCAACCATACTTAACCCTAGACCTCCAAATGGTCTTGGGTGATCTCCAAACGGTCTTGAGACCGTTTGGGTAATCCCCAAACGGTTTTGAAACCGTTTGGGCTAAATAACCCAAAAAGTCAAATCAATCAAGTTGAAAATCAGCACTTAATCCAATTAGGGTTTGCCTAATTGATTAGCCTTGAACTCATGATTCCTTTGGAATTAATCCATAAAATTTGGTGGATTATCAACCAACATAATTAGGAACAGGTTTCTCAAACGGTCAACCCTTGGTCAACTCCCCCAAATAGTTTTGAAACCGTTTGGTGAAACCGTTTGCTTCTAAACGGTTTGAAACTGTTTGCTTCTAAACGGTTTGAAACCGTTTGCTCCCAAATGGTTTGGGAAATCGTTTGAGCAACTCAATGAAACTGTTTGGCTTTGATATTTGGTGAGGTACTTGCTTATGATGATGTCATCATCATCAAGCTCTAAACCCACGAAACCTGCTGTGATTTCCATGAAGATTGCATCAATCAACTGAATCAATTATTGTAAATGTAGAAATGATCATTATTTGATATGTAATTGAATGCAATAACAAAGTTAGGGTTTCAAGTTATAAAACCCACCTACAATTGAGCTCCAAATCTCCATGTTCACGGAAAAAATGGTGTATGCAACTCCCTTCACCATTCCAAGGCTCGTCCTCAAGATTTGAGTGAAAATGAATGGTTAGAATTGAAGAGGAGATCGAAATAGGAAGAAATCCATAATTTATTTTTGATTTCCACCATGAAATCAAGGTGAAATGGATCAAGAACCTTACCAACAGGTTGGGGGTCGTCCTCCTGACCCTCCCAAGCTCCCTTGGTCGTTTCCCAAGCAAGGAGAAGAAGTGGGGTCGAAAAAGCCTTCCATTGAGCTTGTAAAAGGTTCTTTTATAAAAATTCAATGAGAGAGAATGTACTTTGCAAAAACCCAATTAATCCCAAAAATGTGGCCGCCTCTTCCCCCTCATATTCCTTAGGGACGAGGCTATCTTGTTTGCCTCTTATTCCTCTCAATTATCCATGATTTAAAGAAAAGCAAATCAAGCACCTTAAAACATTTTATATTAATATCCATATGTGAGTGGATATTTCTTTTTCTTATAACATTGTGTGTGAGTTATCCACTCCCTTGGATATTTTCGTGGTCCTTGCAAGGCTCAAGGACGTCACACACACATCTGAATCCAACCATTTTAATTTTGGTTGAAGGCCCTTTAATTAATACATTTGTTTTTGCCCTAAATCAAATTAGGGTTTCACTTAGGATTAAATCTTGATTATTTTATTATCAAGATTCTCTCTCCTCCAACTTAATTCAAATGAGGCACCCCTCTCATTTTATTTGCTTTACATGGTGACAAGAAACATTAGGGACCTTATTGAAGTGGTAATTTACATATTGCACCCTAGGTTTTGGGTAAATTGCACATTACACCAAAACTAGGTTTTCATGCACATACATTGCTTTATCAGCTCTTTCTTGGTATATAGGCTTCCATAAGCCACACCTCAGCATCATTTTCACTCACATGATGCTTCAACACATGAGGAACATATTATCATGCACAATTTTCACTTAAACTCCTCAACTTGGGTATTTTACACATTAGTCCAAAACAAACAAAACATTGATTTCAACAATGTTAAAAAAGGACTAGAATTGCAACATAAGTTCCTCTTGAGCCCTAATTACTTTTCACAAGATGATATTAAGCATTTGATCACCTTCCTTAATTAAACACCTAGGGTTAAAGCATAACCCAGGTCAGGGATGTTACAAGACAGAAGGGCAAATAGCTTACCACCCCAAGCTTAAAACTTTGATTGTCCTCAAGCAAGCCTTGAACTTAAGATAGTAGGAAAGAATGCATGGATGCTCAGGATGGATATTTATTAAAAGTCCTACTATGATGCATGTATGCAAGGCTTTGTAAAAGTAGTTACAGGAAAGAAACTATCTAAGCAAGAACATGAAAAACAAAATTTATTTTAACAAAAAGAATAAAGAAAGGGGGTGGTTGCCCCACAATACTGACACTATAATCCCAAATTCTAAGTTTTGGGACCAGTGTCACATGTGTCTTTCCAATTGAATCCTCCATGCATGAAAATAAGAGGTGGAGGAGATCTGGGCCCTTTTGAGTTTGAAGTAGAGGAATAGAATCTGATGACTTAGTGAATTCATCCTCATGGTGGAAATGACTTGAACTACACTGAAATGAATTCTTCGGAAAATCTTCCTCAAGGTACCTTCCAAGATATGAATCCGAACGTGAAGGCCCTAGAATGTGGACATAAGATGAGATGGAGGGGAGAGACTGAAAGTGTTCTAGAGGAATCCTCTCTTCTCTCTCCACCTTTGAACTTGAGGTTGGATGCTTGCATAAATTCTTATGTACAGTTCAAGTCATCCAATCATCATCTAAACAAGAAGTACCCCCAGGTGAATCTATTTGTGGTTATACCACCCCAAGCGTGTTACATTCTATGGGGTCTGGGGTATCTTCATGCTCAACAACCATGTTGTAGTAGATTGTCCATCCTCCTCCATCAATGTCCACCAAGCCTTGTAAGGGAATGGTAGCATATGTCATCTCATACTGCTCCAACTCATCAACGTCAGTATACTCACTACACCAATTTCTTTTGTCGTCATCCTCATCAAACAAATTGTTCCAAACAATGATCGGAGTACTACTCAAAGTGAAGTGACATGTCTCAATATGAGAGATATCACCCTAGTCTAGATCAATGTCTAATTCAGGTTCCTCAAACCGACCTCCCTGTTGCGAGGTTGTTTGACTGCCCTAGTGAGGAAAGGATTCATCATCATCGTCATATAACCATTCATGTGTATGGCTTGTATCTTCCATTGGTTGATTAGCTGAATCATCTGGATAGAATGAAGGGCTTCCCTAGGTGGGTTGGTATTTATAGAAAAATCATGGTGAATCCAGTTGATGGTCTGAATAGGATAGTGAGGCATACTTTGCTTTAGGCCTAATAGAATGGTCTTGATGATTGTAATCTTCAATGATGTGTGGTGGGACTTGCAATCATGAGGTAACCAAATAGATGAGCTCTTGAAGCATCCTGCCTTGATCAATATCCTTATCATGAAGTTGTTGGACTTGAGCAACAATGCTTTCACAATTCATCAATTCAACCATGCACTTCTATTGGAAACCCGTTATATCAGACTGATGCACTTGTACGAATCCTTGTTCAACAATTTGAAGTATACCCTACTACAGTCTGTGATCTCAGTGGCTACTTGGAGTTGATGTTCCTACTTTTCTAGTAGCTTCCGGAGTAGATCAACTTTTTCTTAGAGATGAGGAGCTAAGGAGGAGGTGATCGCATTGACACTTTCTCCGGCTAGCTCCACTACTCTGATCATTTCTTGATCCCATGGCATTGTCGAGGTTGAAGACTATTTGGAAATATCATATGTTGGAACTTTCACATATGATGACGGTGGAGGCGAGTATAGCTCGACTAGCTGTAGAACATGACTTCCAATTATTTTCCAGCAGTCGAAACTGCAGAAAAACTTGGGAGGATAGGTGGACAAGATGACCTATATTGCATAACCTGGTAGTGGGCCAGACCGTTCCCAACTCTACGATTCTATACAGATCACCGGAGAAAGTGTCCTCTCTTCAGATTCTGATCCAAACTACCTTCTCTTTTCTATTTCTACAACAAATCTCTTGATATAGGTAGAAATAGAAGTTCAAGCAAGAAAGAGATCAACCAAACTAGCAATCATAACTAGAAAGAAAAGATAGAATAGGAAATGTACTAGATCTGAAATAAACTACTTGCTTAAGGTAAAAGTACATAAACATGCCCAAAACAGTCTACATAGACAAGAAGGAGCTCAACTAGCCATGAACAAGCATAGTTGACACCGAACAAAGATGGAAGAACATCATTTGTACAAAAACAAAGGAGAATAGTAGAAGAAAGGAGAAGAAGAAGAAGAAGAGATTTATCCCATAGAGGAGAGGTGGATCTTGCACCTTAGCCTCTTCATAGGCCGGATCTCATCTTTGGGTCGTCCTCCTTGGTCTTCTGGACTCCTTGGCCTCCTTTCTCTTCAATTCCTCCCCAAATAGCAGTTTGGTGGATGTATGGGCTTGGAAGATGGATGGGAATGGTTATATATGGATGGAAGATGGTGGATAATGGGGGTGGATGGAAGCAAACTGAAGAGATGGGTGTAGGATGAGCACTTCAGCCTTTTTGGACCTCATAACTCTCCCATAGGGCTTTGGGAACCAAAATGGGTCAGAATAGAGGAACATATTCTCCAATGTTTGGAACCGCAAACCTCCAAATCTCGAAACCCCTCTCCAGGTAGCGAGGGGTGGGTATTTATAGGTGAAGGCAGAGTGTATATGATAAGTGGCCTTGGCACCTGTCCCGGTCACTACACTTGTCTCAACACAGCTGTGTTGGTGGTAGCAGTAGAGATATGTCATGTTTGAGATGAATGTCATGGGCAAAGAGTGTGTAGTGGTCAAGACAGATGTCATGGTCGATACGGTTTTTGCGGTTAAGGAAGGTGCAATTGACTTTTTTCCTCGACGCGGCCGTGCCAGGCTCGGCACGGCCCTACCGAGTATAGCTGTCGCGATAGGTGTCATGGTTGAGACGGGTGTCACAGTCAAGACAAGTGCATCTGACCCTTTCCTCGACACGGTTGTGCTAGGCTCAACGTGGTAATTCTGAGTGTCTTAGTCGCGGCAGATGAGATTCAGTCGTGATTGCTTTGTGTTGCAGTCGAACATGTGTCACGGTTGAGGCGGGTGTCGTGGGTGAGATAGGTGCAGCCAACCCTTGTCCTCGGCATGACCATGCCAGGCATCTCGGTCACGTCAGGTGTTTCAGTCACGACAGATGGAAGCCTAACTACTGCAAAAACCATGTGTTGGGGAGAAATCTTAGAGAATAGATGTCTTTTCAGGTTCGGTGCCTACAAGTCCCAAAATTGGCTAGTTGAGTAACTCTATCTATGAAGAGATATAAATTACTACAAGATAAGAATCTAAGATTATTTTGGGCATATTAAGGCTATAATGACACAAAACCATAAATAAATGCTTAGTACAAATGCCTGAATTTGGGTGTTATCACCTACTAGGGTAGACCATGCTAGTTCTAGGACAGCAAAAAAGGTGCTAGCAAGAGGGTTTTATGGGCCAACACTCTTTAAATATGCTTACCATTTTGTGTGTAATTGTGATGCATGTCAACGTGCAGGAAATATATCTAGGAGACATGAAATGCCCCTAAACGTCTTTTAAGAAGTCGAGGCTTTTGATTTATGGGGAATAGATTTCATGGGTCCTTTTTTGTCATCTAATTCCAATCTATATATATTACTTGTAGTTAATTATGTATCTAAGTGGGTGGAAGTGATTCCAACTCACACCAATGACGTTCAAGTTGTTTGTAGATTTGTTAAAGACCATATTTTCTGTTGGTTTGGGGTGCCAATAGTTATGATAAGCGATGGGGGATCTCACTTCACTAATAAGAAATTTGGAGCCTTATTGAGAAAGTATGGAGTGAGGCATAAGGTAGATACCCCATATCACCCACAAACCCAAGGGCAGAATGAGGTGTCTAATAGGGAAATTAATAAGATTTTGGAAAAGACAGTCTCAACTAATAGGACCAATTGGAGCATGAAACTAAATGATTCTCTTTTGACATATAGGACAACCTATAAAACACCCATAGGAACACATACTTTTAGGCTGGTTTATGGGTTAGCATGTCATTTACCTATGGAATTAGAGCATGAAGCCAACTGGGTTTTGAGAAAATTGAACTATTAATCTTGATGATGCAGGGAAGAAAAGAATGTTGGAGCAAAACGATTTAGATGAGCTTTTGATAAATGCCTATGAAAGCTTAAGAATCTATAAGGACAAAACTAAGAAGATTCATGACCGCCATATCTTGCACAAAGTATTCACTCCAGGGCAGAAGGTGCTTCTATTCAATTCTAGGTTGAAAATGCAGCCCAGGAAATTTAGATCTAGATGGAGTGGTCTGTTTGTCGTGGTTAAAGCATTACCCTATGTAGCAATGGACATGAGCCATTCCTTGTAAATGCCCAGTAGCTAAAACACTATTTTGAGGGAGATTTTCTACACAAGGGGGAGGAGTTGAAGCTCCTTGAGCTTCACTAACTATTTTTTATTTGACCATCGAGACTAGGACGTAAAACAAGGGTGCTTGTTGGGAGGAAAATCAATTTTCATTTTTTATTTTTTTCTTGGATTTTTCTATTTACATTCATTCTTAGTAGAATTCATTGTTCTAGTTGCATTGATATTTTTCAATGTAAAAAAGGTACCTTGATCAGTTTGGTTTAGTGTGCGGATAGAATAAAAATCGGTACTACCATCAAACACTCGGTGGTACTAACGCAATGGGTGTAGATCAATAGGGGTGAAAGAAAAAAAACCAGAACTACTGCAAACCATGTCAGTTCACAGACGTTTTCCAATAGGGACGGCTAAAAATTCACTCGGTACTACTGTCGTGGAGGTCAGTACTTCCTATATAGACAAGCCATGTTTACTCTACAGGCTCTATACTATAGAAACGATAGTTGATGGTAACGATGCCTACATGATACTCTAGGTTTGGGATACCGAGAGGCCATTCGAAAGTATCGAGAACATTAAAGACTCGATACTATCGACACATGTAGTCGGTAGTACCGACGCCATTCGATAGGGGTGAGAAAAGATCGAATCATGTACTACCAATACATTGGTCGGGGTACTTATATTTACAGAACTAGAATCTATGGATGTACCATCAACGATCAAGATTATCCCCATCCAACGATCGGTCGTACCAATCTGACACATACTTTTAGAAGTCGGTACTATCGACATAGGGAAATCCACACAACATGATATCGATGGACAAGGAGCGTCAATATCAACGCTTGATGTCGACTTCACAAATTGTGGGGGAGAAGTCGGTACTACCGACACATATGGCAGTACTACCGACACATATGGCGGTACTACCGACACAGAGCCTGACGACAATTCCACAACTATAAAATGAAGGGTGTGGGTAGTGTCTCAATCACACCCACACCACATCCTTTGCAAGCAGAAGAAGTGCCAGTGCTTCCGGGATATTATAATCTTCACTGAGCTCTCTCACCTCCATCTCTTTCTCGTTCTAGTTTGATGGTGACATGAAGATCTACTTACTCAGTGATAGGATTCACCGTGATGGTGTCCAAGCTGAAACACATGGCGTACGTGAATGAAAACCATAGGAAGATGTACATCTCCCTAATGAAGAGGGAGTCGGTCCCAACACGGTATGGTGACCGTGCCTTCCTAGCCAAAGTGGGCTTCACCAAGAGCCTTCGTTAGGTATGTGTTGGCCAAGGCATGGTGGGTGATCACCCTTTCTTTGGTGATTGACCCACCTACTAGGAAATCGTCTGTGCGTTACTGGCATCTTTGGAGGTATGTTGCATCCTTGAGCATGGGGAAGGATGGGTAAAGTTCTTCCTCTTCAACACCCCTCATCACTTGACACTAAAGGAGTTCAATTCCATGTACTGGTGGTCAACAGGGGATGTGCGCTACACCACCAATGACTGCGACTACTCGCATACATGGAGGCTATTATCAAACTTGCCACAGGGTTACACAATAAACTGGCACATGAACTCCGTCACCGACATTGAGCATCTCTTTGCTCAGATTTTGCACTGCTATCTCACTAACACGATCTTTTCCAGGTCCATGTAGGTACAGGGGAAGGTACAACATGTAGACTTCTACGTCCTTTGGGCCTTCTTGGATTTAGGGGAAGAGAAGGTAAACCTCGGCTCTGTGGGCTCTGATCTCCAAAACACAAGATAAACTCAGCGGAAATGATTCGATTAACGGAGGAATGCGAAAAATCACAAAAAAATAAAACTTTTCGAGGAAAGATCTTGAAAACATGAGATTCCTTTCATAAAAGTACGATGAACGGATTACATCTCTGTTAAGTCACTTTTGGAGTTATCATATACAAACATGTACAAAATTCCCCAGACTCCCAAAATTCAAAATCTCATATCATCATACTTCTAGGACCTGAGTGTACAGAGACGACATAAGACTTTCTATCTAACGAACTGATCAACCAGGGTATCCACATGAGGCTCACTGTTGCCCCTGGTTCTGCTCCTGGTACAGCTCTCCTGCAGGCTGGTTCCTTCATCCTCAATGACCACCTAAAAGGTTGAAGCCTACGGGGTGAGACAATTACAAACAATTGTCCCAGTGAGAGTTATAACTCTTCGCCAGAAGCTTACTAAGAAAAAGGAAAAAAACATAAGCAAGGAGGTTTATCCTGCAAGAGCGGGTTAAAAGTATATAAACAGCAATTACTTCTCAGTAGAATATGAAGAGCATGAAATCTAAATATTATATTCAAAGTAGTATCAAGCATTGCTTCTCGTATTTCAACCTAAGCAAATATACTACTCGGCTGATTACGTTTTACATACAACATTATGCCCTGTGGAGGTGAGATGTACCGCTCAACTCCAACCGACCACTGTTAAGTCGCCTCGGTATCATACAAGGTCATCGAAAGAGCCGGATTCTCATGACCTTCAACTTCCTCAGTCAGGTTGAGGTTCAACATGCAGGACATCTAGTGTCTCTGCCACTATAGCTCACCAGGGTACTCTGGTCCTTCGCTATTAGAGTCACAGTGGCGTTCTGTACTCTCTTCACCATCGAAAGATTTCATGTTTATCTTCATCAATGTGGCATAACAGATTCCTCGGGTGATTAGTGTTACATCAACCCGGCATAAACACATAGTGTAGTGTTGATGGATTATGATACATCCACATCAACCCCTATACTAGGACGTAAGGATATACGCGTCCATAACCCCCACATACTCAAAAGTATGCGCTCTAGGAGTTCCCTTGGGAAAACCTGTTTCACCATCATTTAACACCTGACAATGATGGATCTATGATCAGGGCTCTACATGATATGGTTATACTTGATTAGTTAGGTACCTTTCAGTATTCTTTTATCATCAAGCAGGTTTCCAACCAATTAACTATCAAACATAGTAATGACTAGAAGAACACTACATGTACCAAATTTAGTTCACATCAACTATCAGTAGGATGTCAAATCATCACATGTCATCTTAGTTAGCATGACCTTGATACTACTCATGGCTCTCACATCCCATCATTATCATGTGTGCCACTTGAGTTAGGCAATCATGCATATATCACTGTTCATAAGCCTAAACATGCTTTGATGAGTAAAGTGGCATAACCCTCACTTGGTCATGATCATTTTTTATAAGAACCTGCATGGTCAATTCAACAGATAACAATAAACAATTTATCTCCAGGACAAAAATTATAAGGCAGTAGTAACATTCATCGCATTATCCCCAATTAGGGTTTACTATTCATTCAACATGGCATAACCCTAGAATTAGGGTTTACTATTCACTTCATAAAGAATTGGGCTCATGGCATCACCATGTAAGAGATTATCCTCCTTGATGTCTTTAGATTAGGTTAAGATTCATCAATTATCATAATTAAGGTTTTCATGATCTCACATAGATGGATCATACCCTAATCGGGCACATTCATGTACATTGAAGGTACTTTACTTGAATTTCAACTATACATGGGACCTTCTCTCTCCTCTTACTAATAGGTGGTGATTACATCACTCTAGGTTAGGTTAGGTCACATCAATTTTAATTAACATAAGCCAATTCACTACTATCAAGTCATTAGGGTTTGGTTGATGAAGTGTATCGCCCACTTGAACCCTTCAAGGGCATATTGGTAAAGTTCACCTTCAATCACCACATGGATCAATCTATTGATCACTTAGCCCCTTAATGTCTTAAGGTACCATTAGGGTTTAGATTAGGTCACCATTGGTCCAACTACACCTTCAAACCATTAAGCATAAACAGCCCCAAAAGTCTCCAAACGGTTTCACCTCACAAACTCCAAACGGTCTTGAGACCGTTTGGGGGCGTTGACCGTTTGGACACTTTGACCTCAAGACCGCATGGTCACCAAGACCGCATGGATGCGTTGACCGTTTGGATGTGTTGACTTTGAAACTGTTTGAAATGAAACGACCTTGAGATCGATTGGATCCAAACGACCTTGAGGTTGTTTGAGCCCAAACGGTCTTGAGACCGTTTGGTCCAAATGGGCTCAAAACCGCATGGACCTCAAAAGTGCATCCAAGGTTGTAATCGATTAGGGTTTCTTATGTTGAAGCCTCCAATTAGCCACATCCTTGCTAATCACTTGTCAATTGAGTTAATTAGGGTTATCTTCAACTAATTGGACATTCAATTGACCCTCAATTGCTAACCAATTGGGGTTGAAACCGATTGAATTAGGGTTAATGAGCAATTAACCATCAACATTGATAATTGTGAGTCTAATTGGGGTTGAACCCATCCATTGGCCCTCAATTGGGCCCAAACTTGGCCCAAACGGTCTTGAGATCATTTGGACACCCTCCAAACGGTCTTTAGACCGTTTGCCCAAAGTTGCACCAAAATCTAGGTCAAGTTGATACGGGTTGAACCCTAATTAGGTCTAAAATCAGCACTTTTCTTCAATTACTCAATCTACTGTGATTGGACCATCAATTCATCAAATTGCCTTAACCCTAGACCTCCAAACGGTCTTGGGTTGTCACCAAACGGTCTTGAGACCGTTTGTATGAACCCCCAAATGGTCTTGAGACCGTTTGGACCCTTCAACCCAAAGTTCACCAAAAGTGGTCATTGAAAACAGTAATTTCAACCGATTAGGGTTTAGAGGGTTGAGGTGCCTTCAACTTGTGATTGGGTTGCAATTAGGCTTCAATTCTTTGGAGTTATTTAATTCAATATGTGTACAACAGACCTCCAAATGGTCTTCCCTTGGTCAACCCTACCAAACGGTCTTGAGACCGTTTGATTCCAAACGGTCTTGCAAGACCGCATGAAATCAAACGGTTGTGAGACCGTTTGATTTCAAACGGTTTGCAAACCGTTTGGACCAAATGGTCCAAGGTCGTTTGGTAAAGTTACCTAGGTATTCACGCCCAATGTCTTCAACCTCAAGACAGGTTGGTTTCTCCATGGTTTTACTTGCAAGAAGGCTAGGAAGGTTGGGGAAAAAGAAGAACTAGCTACTACAAGTATGAACAAGTATATGCATTATGAAAGCAAGAGGTTTAGAGATATAAAACCTGCCTTATGGTCGTTCCTAGAACTCCAAGATCCAAGCTTTCAAGTTTTTAATGGCACCTTGAGCTCCACTTTGTCGGCCAAAGACTTTCTCCAAGAGAAGGTTGAGGAAGATCGGCTAGAACAAGAAACCTAAGTGAGATAACCATAAAACCAACCTTGTAATTCACTTTCCTCCATGAATCCGAGCTTAGAAGATGGTATCCCTTACCTAGGAACAATATGGTCGTCTCCTTTAGCTCCCAAGCTCTACCTTGGATGGGCCAAATGAAGTTTGCAAAAGGAAAGAGTGAGAGGAACGTTCACTTGGTTGCAAAGGGGGTGGTTTATATAGCTTGGGCTAGTTTCATCATAAGGACCCCTAGTTTTCTCTATTTCTCATCTAGGCCCCTCCTTACTTTCTTGCACACCCCTAATCCTTCTCTAGGTGAACATTTAATTAAAACAAAGGTCCAAAGGCAAGGAAAGCCATCCTATCACTAAGGTACACATATATGAGGGTTTCTTTACTTATAATATGGTGATTCTACCACAAGGTTATTTATCTTATCTGCTTAATTAATTGAAGCACATTTTTATCATTTTTATCCTAAATGATGCAAAAAGTTGCACAAGATAATCTAGAGGATGTACTTTACAATTTGCACCCCACATTTTGGGTAAATTGCATTTTACACCAAAATTAGGGTTTCAAGCACCAGGATTGCTCCACAAGCTGCATCTTGATGCCCAAGCTTGGAGAATCCACCATACCTCATTAAATTCATCCACATGATGTCTCACCATAAGAGGAACATCTCAACATGAGAAAATTGCAAGTTCACCCTTCTAATTGGGTAATTTGCACATAGGTCCCTTCATAACAAAACATTACTAAAACATTGTTTATAAAGGACAGAAATGGAAATGTATGTTCCTCAGGAACTTAATTACATGCCAAGAGTTAATCACAGGTGTGTAATTACATATTTATGCAGAACTTCTAGGGTTAACTCCTAACCCAAGTCAGGGATGTTACAAATCATCCACCCCTTACAAGGATTTCGTCCCCGAAATCGATAAGATGTATTAAGAGAAAAGAGCAGGGTATTTCCTCCTCATTTCTTCCTCTAGTTCCCAAGTGGCTTCCTCGACACCACGATGATTCCATAGGACTTTCACAACTCTTATATTTTTCTTCTTTAGCTTTTTAATTCTGTTATCAAGGATCGGTATTGGTCCTTCCTCATAGGTTATATCTTCATTCTATTCTACCTCCATAGGTTGTAGAACTGACTCAGTATCCGGGTGACATTTCCTCAACATGGAAATGTGAACCACAGGGTGTAACTTCTGCAGCTCTAGGGGTAACTCTAGTCTATAAGCTACCTTCCCAATCTGTTCAATGATTGGGTAAGGCCCCATAAACCGAGGAGCTAACTTCCCTTTCTTTCCAAACCTCAGAACTCCCTTCCAAGGAGAAACTTTGAGATACACCCTATCACCAACCTGGAACTCTAAGGGTCTACGACGTTTATCGGCATACGACTTCTATCTATCCTGCGTAGTCTTAAGCTGTTGTTGAATTACTTTAATCTTCTCTGTAGTTTGCTACACAAGCTCAGGGCCTAACAACTGATATTCACCAGTTTCATACCACACTGGTGATCTGCAACATCTATCATATAAAGCTTCAAAAGGTGCTATGTCAATGCTATGTTGATAGCTATTGTTATAGGCGAACTCTATCAAGCTCGGGTGTAGGTCCCAAGTCCCGGTAAACTGGAGAACACATGCTCTCAACAAGTCCTCCAAAGTCTGTATAGTCCTCTCCGACTGCCCATCAGTCTGTGGGTGGAAGGCTGTACTAAACCTCAACTGGGTGCCTAGGGCTTTGTGCAAACGTTCCCAAAAATGACTCATGAACTGGGGACCTCTGTTAGGTACTATGGTATCAGGAACTCCATGAAGCCTCACTATCTCTTGAACATACAACTGTGCCAACTTTTCTACATAATAGGTTGTTTTGACAGGAAAGAAATGCATTGTCTTCGTCAACCTATCAACAATTACCCAGATGGAATCATGTCCTTTGTTGATACTGGGTAGGCCAACAACAAAGTCCATGGTCACATGGTCCCACTTCCACTGTGATATGGGTAAAGGTTGCATCGTCCCTGTAGGCTTCTGGTGCTTAGCTTTCACTTGCTGACACACAGGACACTCAGAACAAACTCAGCCACATCCTTCTTCATCCTAGGCCACCAATACATATCCTTTAAGTTTCGGTACATCTTGGTGCTCCCGGGATGCATGGCATACATCGAAGAATGAGCTTCCTCCAGGACTAACTTCCTCAAGTTATCCACATCTGGTACTATCATCCTACCATGATAACATGCCACCTGGTCATCCGAGTCATGGAAACCATCTCTCTTCTCATCTCCATACTCCGATCTGATCTGCTGAACCGCAACATCAACTAGATGTGCCTCTCTAATTTGTTCCCTTAGGGTAGGTTTGATATGAATCTATGCCAACAACCCAGCAATCCACGTCACCTTCAACTGTACATTGTCTTGTCTTAAAGAGATGAGAATATCTCTCCTAGGGCATACCAAAGAGTTTAGTTGTGTCCTATCAGAGGATGGTGTTGCTGACTTCCTACTCAGAGCATCTGCCACTACATTGGCTTTCCCTGGATGGTAATCTATCGTACAATCGTAGTCCTTGATTAACTCCATCCAGCGACGTTGCCTAATGTTAAGTTCATGCTACGAGAAGATGTACTTAAGATTCTTGTGGTCTGTGAAAATCTGGAACGTCTCTCCATAGAGATAATGTCTCCAGATCTTCAAGGCATGAACTACAGCTGCTAACTCCAGGTCGTGTGTCGGGTAATTCTCCTCGTGTTTCTTAAGCTGTCGGGAAGCAAAAGAAATCACATGCTTATCCTGCATCAGCACACACCCAAGTCCATTCTTGGAGGCATCACAGAACACTACATATCCCTTGCCTTGCTCCAGTAGCACAAGTATAGGGGCACTTGTCAAACTCTCCTTCAACAGCTGAAATGACTGTTGACACTTATCACTCCAGACAAAGGGGACATCCTTCCGGGTCAACTTAGTCAAGGGTAGGGCTATGGAACTGAAGTTCTTAATGAACCTCCGGTAGTAGCCAGCTAACCTAAGAAGCTACGAACCTCCGTTGGTGTCTTCGAATGTTCCCACTGTAGAACAGATTCTACCTTCTTGGGGTCAACACGAATTCCCGAGGCAGATATCACATGTCCAAGGAAGGATACCTCTGGCAGCCAAAACTCACACTTGTTGAACTTAGCGTATAACTTGTGCTCTCTTAGCAGGGTCAACGCTTGGCGAAGGTGTTGATGCTGGGCATCTCTACTATAGATCAGAATATCATCTATAAAGACGACAACGCACTGATCGAGAAAGGTTCGGAAGATTCTATTCATGAGTTCCATGAATGCAGCTGGTGCATTAGTTAGTCCAAACGACATAACTATGAACTCATAGTGACCATACCTTGTCCTAAAGGCAGACTTGGGTATGCCACTGTCCTTAATACAGAGTTGATGATAACCTGACCTCAAGTCTATCTTCGAGAAGATGGTCGCACCACGTAACTGGTCAAAGAGATCATCAATCCTCGGCAGAGGGTACTTATTCTTTATCGTTACTTTATTAAGTTGTCTGTAGTCAATGCATAAACACATTGATCCGTCTTTCTTTTTAACAAACAAGACTGGAGCACCCCAAGGTGAAGTGCTTGGTCAGATAAAGCCCTTCTCAAGCAACTCTTGAAGCTGCTTCTTGAGTTCGGCCATCTCAGCAGGCGCCATCCTATATGGTGTCTGGGCTATGGGTTGTGTACCTGGGACCAAATTGATTTCAAAATCAATTTCCCGAGGCGGCGGTACACCAGGAAGGTCTTCAAGAAATACGTCTTCGAATTCCCTGACAATAGGAACTTCAGCAAGGGTGGGGCTCTCCATGGTAGTATCTACCACTTGGGCTAAGAATGCATGGCATCCTTGCCTCATCAACCTCTCAGCAACTAAGGCTGACACAAGATAGGTGGGCATGATCTTTCTCTCTCCTTGAAAGATCCATGTGTTGTTATCATCAACAAACACAACCTGCTTGGATTCACAATCCAAGACAACTCTATACCTTTCCAAGGTATCCATCCCCAAGATTATATCAAATCCTTGCATATCGACTGGTATAAGGTCCACGTGAATGCGATGACCAGAAAAGAAAAGGATGCAGGGAGAGCATACCTCCCGCAACACAGCAGACCCACTCAACAGGGTCTCGAGCAACAAACTATCAGCCCTATGTCTAATTGTCATATAGCAGTTATGAATCACTCTTCGAGTGATAAAGGAGTGCGTAGCACCCGGGTCAATAAAAACAGATACAACACAGGATTTAGACATATCAGAATATAAAAGTTCCATCTGACCTGCCACAACCCGTGGATTGACCACTGCATCTGGTGGGTTCATAGCGTAGAACCTCGCTGTCGCCTGAGGTTGAGTTGGTGCGGATGATCCGACTTGGGATGCTTGTCCACATCCCCTAGATGCTCCCTGGAACTGCCTTCTCTGTGATCCTTGTTGACTTTGTCTCTGAGGCTGTGTCATACTGACAGGCCTAGACCTGCAGTCCTTCATCAGATGTCCTACCTTCCCACAGTTGTAGCATCTTCTGTCTTGTTGTGGTCTAGGTGGTCCTGTAACCGATACTGATGCCGAACTGTGAGTCTCTTGAGGTGGTAGACTCCATCCTCTACCTCTACTTGGGGACCACTGAGTCTGAGGGGTAGATCTGGGTGGTCGAGGGTTAGGTGCAGAGGATCTAGGCTTCTTAAAGTCTCTAGATGAAGATGCCTGGAACTGCGGGTACCTCTTGTGGGTTTGTCTCTTCTCGACTACCGATCTTTCTATCCTTCGAACTGACTCAACGAAGGTAGCGAATCTCTCCCGGTTCTCAAGAGCGGACACGGGAGTAGACAAATCGGCATTCAAACCCTTCTCAAACCTCTTGATCCTTTCTTCCTCCGTGGCAGGCATGTGCGGACAAAACCACAACAACTCCATAAACTTGGCCTCGTACTCATTGACGTTCATCATACCTTGTCTCTGCCTCTCAAACTACTAGATCTTCTCGTCCAGAAAGGTCTTAGGGAAGTAACGGTTAACAAACTCCCGGCGAAAGTCTTCCCATGAAACCTCTACTCTAGGCCTCTTCGCCTCTTCCATGTTCCACCAGTGGCCAGCACTTCCTTTGAGAAGATAGACAGCATGTCTCACCTTCTCCGCTTCGGGGATGGTCAGGATTCTGAAAGCCTTCTCCAGCTCAGTCAAACACAAGTCTGCATCTGCGGGGTCAGCTGTGCCGAAATATTCGGTCGCTCTGACTCTGCGAAGCCGCTCGAACGTCTTTCCGACACCTTGCCCCTCATGCTAAGCAGGTGCCCTGGGTGCAGGCATGGGCATCCTGTCAGTGATATGTGTCATGGCAGCCATGAACTGCCCGAACATGGCTTGAACAGCTGGGTTCGCCATATCAGCCGGGTCAAACGGGGGTGGCTGTACAGGTGGCTCAGGCACTGCTTGTTCTATCTATGGAACCCTTGCACCGCCTTGAGGTGCAGCTACGCTACTCTCGCTTTCAGATTCCTGATGTGGCTCATACATCCCTATATATCTTCTTCTCCTGAGGAGCAGAAGACTCTATTAGATAAGAAGGAACACTAAGGATAGAATCGACACCCTAAGTCCTATGTCTCTGTAGACTCAGTGAACCTGGCTCTAATACCACTAATTATGGGCTCTGATCTCCAAAACACAAGATAAACTCAGCGGAAACGATTCTATTAACGGAGGAATGCGAAAAATCACGAAAAATTAAAACTTTTCGAGGAAAGATCTTGAAAACATGAGATTCCTTTCATAAAAGTACGATGAACAGTTTACATCTCTGTTAAGTCACTTCTGGAGTGATCATATACAAACATGTACAAAATTCCCCAGACTCCCAAAATTCAAAATCTCAGATCATCATACTTCTAGGACCTGAGTGTACAGAGACGACATAAGACTTTCTATCTAACTAACTGATCAACCAAGGTATCCACCTGAGGCTCACTGCTGCCCCTGGTTCTGCTCCTGGTACAGCTCTCCTGTAGGCTGGTTCCTTCATCCTCGACGACCACCTAAAAGGTTGAAGCCTATGGGGTGAGACAATTACAAATAATTGTCCCAGCGAGAGTTATAACTCTTCGCCAGAAGCTTACTAGGAAAAAGGAAAAAAAACATAAGCAAGGTGGTTTATCCTGTAAGAGCGGGTTAAAAGTATATAAACAACAATTACTTCTCAGTAGAATATGAAGAGCATGCAATCTAAATATTATATTCAAAGTAGTATCAATCATTGCTTCTCATTGTTCAAACTAAGCAAATATACTACTCGGCTGATTACGTTTTACATACAACATTATGCCCTGTGGAGGTGAGATGTACCGCTCAACTCCAACCGACCACTGTTAAGTCGCCTCGGTATCATACAAGGTCATCGAAAGAGTCGGATTCTCATGACCTTCAACTTCCTCAATCAGGTTGAGGTTCAACATGCAGGACATCTAGTGTCTCTGCCACTATAGCTCACCAGGGTACTCTGGTCCTTCGCTATTAGAATCACAGTGGCGTTCTGTACTCTCTTCACCATCGAAAGATTTCATGTTTATGTTCATCGATGTGGCATAACAGATTCCTCAGGTGATTAGTGTTACATCAACCCGGCATAAACACATAGTGTAGTGCTGATGGATTATGATACATCCACATCAACCCCAACACTAGGACGTAAGGATATACACGTCCATAACCCCCACATACTCAAAAGTATGCGCTCCAGGAGTTCCCTTGGGAAAACCTATTTCACCATCATTTAACACCTGACAATGATGGATCTATGATCAGGGCTCTACATGATATGGTTGTACTTGATTAGTTAGGTACCTTTCAGTATTCTTTTATCATCAAGCAGGTTTCCAAGCAATTAACTATCAAACATAGTAATGACAGAAGAACACTACATGTACCAAATTTAGTTCACATCAACTATCAGTAGGATGTCAAATCATCACAGGTCATCTTAGTTAGCATGACCTTGATACTACTCATGGCTCTCACAACCCATCATTATCATATGTGCCACTTGAGTTAGGCAATCATGCATATATCACTATTCATAAGCCTAAACATGCTTTGATGAGTAAAGTGCCATAACCCTCACTTGGTCATGATCATTTCTTATAAGAACCTGCATGGTCAATTCAACAGATAACAATAAACAATTTATCTCCAGGACAGCAATTATAAGGTAGTAGTAACATTCATCGCATTATCCCCAATTAGGGTTTACTATTCATTCAACATGTCACAACCCTAGAATTAGGGTTTACTATTCACTTCATAAAGAATTGGGCTCATGGCATCCCCATGTAAGAGATTATCCTCCTTGATGTCTTCAGATTAGGTTAAGATTCATAAATTATCATAATTAAGGTTTTCATGATCTCACATAGATGGATCATACCCTAACCGGGCACATTCATGTACATTGAAGGTACTTTACTTGAATTTCAACTATACATGGGACCTTCTCTCTCCTCTTACTAATAGGTGGTGATTACATCACTCTAGGTTAGGTTAGGTCACATCAATTTTGATTAACATAAGCCAATTCACTACTATCAAGTTATTAGGGTTTGGTTGATGAATTGTATCGCCCACTTGAACCCTTAAAGGGCATATTGGTAAAGTTCACCTTCAATCACCACATGGTTCAATCTATTGATCACTTAGCCCCTTAATGTCTTAAGGTACCATTAGGGTTTAGAGTAGGTCACCATTGGTCTAACTACACCTTCAAACCATTAAGCATAAACAGCCCCAAAAGTCTCCAAACGGTTTCACCTCACAACCTCCAAACGGTCTTGAGACCGTTTGGGGGCGTTGACCGTTTGGACACTTTGACCTCAAGACCGCATGGTCACCAAGACCGCATGGATGCGTTGACCGTTTGGATGTGTTGACTTTGAAACTGTTTGAAATGAAACGACCTTGAGATCGATTGGATCCAAATGACCTTGAGGTCGTTTGATCCCAAACGGTCTTGAGACCATTTGGATCCAAAGGGTCTTGAGACCGTTTGGTCCAAATGGGCTCAAAACCGCATGGACCTCAAAAGTGCATCCAAGGTTGTAATCGATTAGGGTTTCTTATGTTGAAGCCTCCAATTAGCCACATCCTTGCTAATCACTTGTCAATTGAGTTAATTAGGGTTATATTCAACTAATTGGACATTCAATTGACCCTCAATTTCTAACCAATTGGGGTTGAAATCGATTGAATTAGGGTTTATGAGCAATTAACCATCAACATTGATAATTGTGAGTCTAATTGGGGTTGAACCCATCAATTGGCCCTCAATTGGGACAAAACTTGGCCCAAACGGTCTTGATACCGTTTGGAAACCCTCCAAATGGTCTTGAGACCATTTGCCCAAAGTTTCACCAAAATCTAGGTCAAGTTGATACGGGTTGAACCCTAATTAGGTCTAAAATCAGCACTTTTATTCAATTACTCAATCTACTGTGATTGGACCATCAATTCATCAAATTACCTTAACCCTAGACCTCCAAACGGTCTTAGGTTTTCACCAAACGGTCTTGAGACCATTTGGATGAACCCCCAAATGGTCTTGAGACCGTTTGGACCCTTCAACCCAAAGTTCACCAAAAGTGGTCATTGAAAATAGTAATTTCAACCGATTAGGGTTTAGAGGGTTGAGGTGCCTTCAACTTGTGATTGGGTTGCAATTAGGCTTCAATTCTTTGGAGTTAGTTAATTCAATATGTGTACAACAGACCTCCAAACGGTCGTCCCTTGGTCAACCCTACCAAACGGTCTTGAGACCATTTGATTCCAAACGGTCTTGCAAGACCGCATGAAATCAAACGGTTGTGAGACCATTTGATTTCAAATGGTTTGCAAACCGTTTGGACCAAATGGTCCAAGGTCGTTTGGTAAAGTTACCTAGGTATTCATGCCCAATGTCTTCAACCTCAAGACAGGTTGGTTTCTCCATGGTTTTGCTTGCAAGAAGGCTAGGAAGGTTGGGGGAAAAGAAGAACTAGCTACTACAAGTATGAACAAGTATATGCATTATGAAAGCAAGAGGTTTAGAGATATAAAACCTGCCTTATGGTCGTTCCTAGAACTCCAAGCTCCAAGCTTTAAAGTCTTTAATGGCACCTTGAGCTCCACTTTGTCGGCCAAAGACTTTCTCCAAGAGAAGGTTGAGGAAGATCGGCTAGAACAAGAAATCTAAGTGAGATAACCATAAAACCAACCTTGTAATTCACTTTCCTCCATGAATCCGAGCTTAGAAGATGGTATCCCTTACCTAGGAACAAGATGGTCGTCTCCTTTAGCTCCCAAGCTCTGCCTTGGACGGACCAAATGAAGTTTGCAAAAGGAAAGAGTGAGAGGAACGTTCACTTGGTTGCAAAGGGGGTGGTTTATATAGCTTGGGCTAGTTTCATCATAAGGACCCCTAGTTTTCTCTATTTCTCATCTAGGCCCCTCCTTACTTTCTTTCACGCCCCTCATCTTTCTCTAGGTGAACATTTAATTAAAATAAAGGTCCAAAGGCAAGGAAAGCCATCCTATCACTAAGGTACACATATATGAGGGTTTCTTTACTTATAACATGGTGATTCTACCAAAAGGTTATTTATCTTATCTGCTTAATTAATTGAAGCGCCTTTTTATCATTTTTATCCTAAATGATGAAAAACGTTACACAAGATAATCTAGAGGATGTACTTTACAAGTTGCACCCCACATTTTGGGTAAATTGCATTTTACACCAAAATTAGGGTTTCAAGCACCAGGATTGCTCCACAAGCTGCATCTTGATGCCCAAGCTTGGAGAATCCACCATACCTCATCACATTCATCCACATGATGTCTCATCATCAGAGGAACATCTCAACATGTGAAAATTGCAAGTTAACCCTTCTAATTGGGTAATTTGCACATAGGTCCCTGCATAACAAAACATTACTAAAACATTGTTTATAAAGGACAGAAATGGAAATGTATGTTCCTCAGGAACTTAATTACATGCCAAGAGTTAATCACAGGTGTGTAATTACATATTTATGCAGAACTTCTAGGGTTAACTCTTAACCCAGGTCAGGGATGTTACATGCTCCTTCTTCCTCCATCATATGTTGGCAGTTCTGCGGCAAGTGCAGATGAAGCCCCCAATCTATTTTGGAGGGCTCATTACTCCAATTGCTATGCATCTCAACCTCAACCTCTCCACCTCCAACCCTTTGAGTACTTCCTCAAAGTTGGATGTCAAGCATTTCAAAAGAGCCCACCTCTTTAGTGAGCACTACGGGAAGGTGTATGCTTGTTGTATAGTCCAGAAATAGTGGCAAGAAAGGTAACTCCCTGACCCCATCTTCACCCTATGAGGGATGGGACCCCTAAGGTGACTAAGGGAGGACACAATGGAGGAAGAGGCAAAATATGACAACACTGAGCAGGAGTAGGAGAAAGAGCAGGAAGAAGAAGAGGATGAGGCAACCATGCCATTCACAAGGCGGTGGGTCAGCCACAAATGTTCCATAGGACATGGTGCTTCTAGCTCCACTTCTCCACCACCTATCTAGAATAAAGACCCATACTCAAAGGCAGGTATGTATGGGATGTTATAGGAAATTCACCAGGGGAAACAACAACATTAGCGGGCATCCAAGATGTTCAAGGATGATTGTACCAGAACCAACATGCCATCTTTGAGAACAAGTGACTTCTCCTGGCCAACCAGGATCACATGCATACTTGCATGTAGAGGATGGAGAACTAACAGTAGTCGTTCTTCGACAACTACTAGACTCAAGGTTATTTTGAAACTACCGACAACCTCTAGAGATGTCGCAATAAACCCCAACTTTTTAGGGCACTTTCTACCCCCATGACCCAAACATACCACAACCACCACCATTTTGATCTAGTGCCACTATTCCACCTATTTGGTTGAATCCTAACTTTGTGTACATAGTCAAGTTCAAGCTTAGGGGGTTCTAGAACAACTCTATCTTTTATTTGCTTTTAGTTTTATTATTTTGAGTTTTAGGATCCACATCTATCTAGTGTAATCATGGAGCATTTGTTGCATGATGTATGTTGTTTCATAGAGTGTGCTCTTATGTGCTTTTGCAATGGAATCTAAATTTTTTTGTCATACCTTCGCAAGCTTAGTTGTAATTCCAAAGGCAACACCATCTAGAGGAAGTGTATGGGTTAGTCAGCTTGATGACACTTAATATGAATGTAAGTCTTACTTATCCATGAATTGTGGATGGCGATGAGGTTTGAGCTTGAACTGACCAAACAATTAACGTGACCTTAAATTGATGTTTTAGAAAGAAATCCTAAGGTTACCCTTATAAGGACCTTGACCCACGTTTTGGATAACCCTGTTTGTTTTTCTTAAGTATGTTGCGTAGCTCCTTGCTCTAATCATCTGAGATGTAATTAGGGCATGTTGGAGGCTTGAGTTACTTGTTTTAGCTTGATGCTTGTGTTTTGTGGAGAGGTTTTGTGCAAATTGCAATTTACCCATGATATGGGTTAATATGCAAGTTTGCCACCTCTAGTGCATTCCTTATCTCTCTTAGCATCATCTAGAGGAGTGAGAGAGAGATGGGCACCTTAGTTGAGCTTTTGTTGAGTGGTGACATCCTTGATGATGCTTTACACTCATGCTTTAGGTGTATCTTACACCTTGAGGTATTGTCTCAGGCTTGAGAGCCTTGGAGAGGCCTTGTATCAGTTGTGGGTGTCTTGAAGGGCATCCTATCGATTTTGTGGTGACTAGTGATGCATCATATCAGTTTGTGGCTCTAGGGTTTCATCCCTATCAGTTTGTGAAGGGAGTGGGTGTGTGTATAACCCTTGACCTAGGAAGGAGACCAAGTGGGTGAGACATAGACCTTATCACCTTGTTGCATGGTGTTGCATGTGGCCTTTCTTCATGGACATGTGTCATCTAGGGTTCTTTGGTGATGACACCTCTCCTTTATTCTCTCTTTCATCCCTCTTGTATATATACCTCTTTCTCTCCATGCAAGAGAAACCTTTTGGTTATCTTTGCATTCTCTCCTTGGTGGCTGATCTTGAGGAGTGATCTCCCTTGAAGCTTGGTGGACAAGCCTAAGCTTGTGGTGATTCTCTTTTCACCTTCTTCCTTGGTAAGCTATGATACTTATCTTTCTTTTTCTCCTTCTTTATTCTTCTCGGCCATGGACCTTGGTTGCTTCTCTCTCGCTTAACCTTGGTCCTACCTTCTTATTGGAGGTGTTGTGGTGATCGAGCTTGGAGAATCTTCTTCTACCTTGAGCTTGTGAAGCTTGGAGCTTGACCTCAGAGCTTAGAGCTTGGTGGTGATCCTTGAGGTGGGTTATATAACTCTAAACCATCTTTGTTATTATCACCTCTACTTGTTCTTTATTCTTGGCTCATTATTGCTTGCTTGCTAGTAACTTTTCTTGGTAGCTTGCGTTCTATTTTGGGAAATGAACTTTGTTTAGTTGATGCCTTGTGTTGCACTTTCTTTTACCTTGTTAGTAACGTCGTCTTGAGGTTGAAGATGAAGTGGTTGAAATGGTTTTGTGACCGATATGTTTGTGGAGGCCGACATGCTTTTGTAACTGATATGTTGGGTGGTCGTCATTACCTGTGACACCCCTGGCCATTACCCTGGCGGCAGGTCACCACAACCTTGGCTAGGTCTAGGTCGATACGATCATATGCTGCCTAGATCATCATGCCTTAGGTAGGTTTAGGACAGTTTGAGTAGGCCGATGTTAGTCGAGGGATGTTATCCGTCTTGGCCTTGGTCGCCACCCTTCTAATGACACACACATATGTTGCCCAAGACCTGTGGTCGTCACAGCTTGGCATTGTGGCCATGGGAGTGTTGTTTTTATGGAAGTTGCTCGTCAAGGCTCTGCCATTGCGGTTTGATGCGTCACTAGCTCGATAACCCTAGCAGCCATCACGGATTTGAGTGTTGCTAATACACCAACGATTCCCGTTATCCCTTTGACGCCTGTTACCCCTGTGATGGCATTTCCCGATAGAAGGGGGTTAGCCGACATCCTCCCCTTAAGGTGTTGTGCCCGATATACATATGGTAATACCTAAACCGATACACCATCCCAAGTGGTAGGCCAATACCTTGTTTTCTCTATGAAGTATATGCTTAATTGATAACCCCTTGGAGTGGTTGGCTGATACACTTAGGACAATATGATACCCTATGTTAGAACCATAATCGGTACCTTGTGGTGGTGGTTGAGACACACCATGTTGATGCTAGGGTCACATGGTAGGGTGTGTTACCCTATGGAGTAGTTGTACGTGTGATGTGAGAGCTATGTTCTATACCTCTTAACATGTTTTATAATGATAATGAGAAACATGCTTCTATGTCTCATGACACATCTCATAATGATGATGAAAGTGATAACATAAGGGTGGTTGTTACCCAATCTTGTAAACCCTAATTGGGTAAAGTGAAACCCTAATTGTGGTGATGTGATGTAAAATGTACGGCATGAGTCCTATGAGATGATGATGTTGATGATGCATTGCCTTCTTGTTATCAGTTTCTAACCATGCAGGTGATACCAATTGATGTACATAGCCAGGTATGAGCTATGGTGGTTATGATCTATTGGACATTGGTCCTTGTGATAGACATTGGTCCTCGTGATGGACACCAGAACTTGTGATGGACATTGGTCCTTGTGGTGAACATATGATGAATAACTGGTAGAAAGAGTCATGATGTGATGAAATCATACCTACACTACAAAAAATAAGGATTTCTGTGAAGGACAATTGTGAGGGATAAGAAGCCTTCAAAAAAAACATCTATTGTTGAGGGATCCTCCCTAACCAACAAGATTGTGTCCCTCAACCGTGTTCTTAAAAAATGTCAATTTTTGTGTGACCCCCTTTCCTTCATAAATAAATTTTAAATTACAATAGTCCCTCACAATAATATTAATGTGTTTCCCCCCTTTATTTCCCTCCAAAACACACTTAAACCATAGATAATTTTTCTTTAATATAAGTATCAGTACCATGAACGAGCAAGTAAGTCAAAACCCAATTATTGATTCTGCATTCTTCATTATTTTTCACACGCCACAAATGAGAAAGTCATCTCCCAGTCTATGTGATTTCAACCATCGTCTCTGCTTAGGCGTGAGTCTTTCTTCTTGTCCGTGAGTTTGCTCTACATTCTGCTCATTGTCTCAGACATGGTACACACCGTTCTTTGTCTCAAACACTGGAGTCCATGGTTTCAATACTCCATAATATATTATCTCTACCAATTCCACCTACTGTCAGTTCTCAAGGCCTTGACTCAATGCAATGGAATCCATTTTGCTGCCTGCTACTACTTTCCTATGTGTTGCCTACCAGTTTCTTTATGCTATGGTGTTTTCCGTGACCAACCAGAGACCAAGGAGCAACGGCCAACAAAAATATAGAACTAGAATCGGAGCATAAAGGTGAGTTCGACACCTTAATTAAGCATCATTAAGGTATGTTACTATCATGACATTGTTTCTAGCTTCTCTATTTACCTTTACGATCTCTTGAATTAAGAGAGTATTTAATCTGATTTTAGGATGTGATTGTTACATGTAATGATACTGAACCGTCACACTAATTAGGTTTGTTAAAAGTGGTCTTTGTATTCCTCGAGGCCAACAATTCAATATCAATGTTCTCTCCTTTTTGTAGTTTATTAAGGAACCAAATTTGAAAATTTTGATTTGGAGCTTGTCTCAACTTTTAAGTTAGTTGTAGTAGTCAAGCAGTTTGATCTCTTTTTGAGGAGCAATGAGTACCACTATTAGACTTTGATGATTTGAAGCTTGCCGTGAAGAAGTCAACAAAATTTGTTAGGTATGACTGTATTGCTTTTTTCATGTGTGTTTTGCTGAATAATCAAAGCATAGAATCTCCACCCCATCCATTTTTTGACATTTTTAGACTGTGTTTGTTACATGGTGAACAATAGATAGTCAAGAGAAAGGGGTATGGGAAGGATACTGATAAAGATGGAAAAATTATTAAAATGTGTTTGGTAATATGTGCATGAGGAAAGCAATAGGGGAGGAGAAAAACTCAAAAAATGTTGTTACATGGGTATGTAGACTAGGAGAGAAAATTTATTTACAAAATACCATGTATAAGTATGAATCTTATTAAATTAATTTTGTTACATATGATTTACCATGCTTTTCCACGGGGACATAAGCATATGAAACTTTCCTATGCATTAATTTTAGAATATTTTTCCTTCCCATCACCAAGGTAAACAAATACTAATTTTATTCCTCACTATTGCCCTCCCCATGATTCACCATGAACAAACACTTCTTTAAGGATGCCCAGGTCTTTCCCTACCATTGGCTGAAGTTCTAAATTTTCTATAAAATTAGTTTTTGTTTTCTATTTTTTTTTCTTCTTCTTCTTCATATACTTATTATCTTTGACATTGAGGAAGTTGTAGGCTATCATATTTTTTGAAAAGAATACATCCATATATCAACATAAGTTGCACCAACATAGTACATTTATAAATCCTTCTCATATATTATAGTTCCTTATTCTATTTATTTTTAGTATAATTTATGTGTTTGACATAAGATGCTTCTTGAGTGACTAATATTTCCTTGACTTGTTGAAACTTCAATGAATTATAACTCTTCTAAAGATTTCATTGTTTTCCATTTCACGAATTTATAATTTTTGAAAAATATAGATATTTCATTGCACCAATTAGTATAATCACTAACAACATCTCCAAAAATGGACTATTCTATTGTATATAGAGTAGGGCCTAGTATCCACAATGGAAATCATGTAGTTATGTACCCTTACAAGCCAACTTACTTGGTCCCCTCCCTCCACTATTGAGAAATCATCATTATGTAGTACATACTCCACCATCTACAACCTCGACCAATAATGTTGAACATGATGTCATAGATGAAGAAAAGTTTGAGAACAAACTAGAGAACAGAAAGTTTGGATGGGGCATGCAACCGAGCAAAGCCTACTTCATGAGGATGGGGAACCACGTCACATGGTCCAATGGAATTCTGATGGAAATGTATTTGGAGAAAATGGTGGCAAATTGAATCAGTATTGCCATATGTTATCAAGAAAATCACACATTGCATTTAGACTTGAAGTGGGGTGAACAACCATAACAATCTTTTGCAGATAAAAAACATCATTGGAGTAATATTCTTCATTAGGTCTTGTATTTTGTGTAATTATTATTTTCAAAAGTTATAGTTTTATTTTTTTTAGAAATACTTTGATTTGATAGTCAACTAAACTCAAGGAAATCCGTTGATGAACATATTAACAAAGGAATATCAGTGTGGAGAGCACATGTAAAAAAGGATTACAATAAAAAGTATGTATGACCTAAAATTGATGAAGAAGACAGGTGAGAAAAATGCATCACTAGATATGGAACAATTCAAAAATCTTATAAACGAATGGGGAATCAAAAAGTTCAAAGTATAGGTATGATGGATCACACCGTAGGGTCTAAACCATGGATCTACTACTGGATAGAAATGGTATTTTATTAATTTTGTTTTATGAATAACCTTAAATCTTTTGAAATGGATAACACACATTTTATCAATCATCTATGTGAAGAAAAACCCAATGTACTCCTTAACAAATTTTTGAAAAAGGCTTACGACAAACAACACAAATGGTTAGTCAATATGCAACTTTTGATTTCCTTCATGTCTAGAAAGCTTCATATGCTTTCCTATCTCAGTGTAAATTTTCTTGGTATGGTGCTTTGTAATTACAATAAGAAATATCTATAATTGTGAAAAATCAAGTAGCAAATTAAGAAGAATCAGATCCTAGACAAGTTGATAAACTGTCAAGTGAAGCTAATTTGTAACTTTGAAATCCTACAAATAAAGGTTAGGATTCGAGATATTGGAACTGGACACAAAAAGATAGGACATAAAGGAAAATCTATCCGAATTAGATATGAAATGCTACTTGGGTAATGCAATGCAAAGGATGTATGATGCATTACTTAACATGTTAATTGCTAGTTACAACTATTGTTTTAGAATTGCCTTTGTAATTATTTCCCATTTTAGGATACACTTAAGAAACTTAGTTAAATAATAATTGGTTTGAAGAATGGTGTTTCTCAAGTAATGGATTGGTATCAAAAATCACAATTAAATTTTAGTTGGATTCTCTATCTCATTGTAATGCTATATTTGATGACATCATTGATTTGTTTATTCTAGGGTGATGGTGTTTATACTCAATCTGCAACAATCCACCCCACAAATATGGGCAACATCGATGGGTTTCACAATACATGTGTGCTACAAATGGGACTTTTGTAGGTGTCTTACATATACAAGGTCTCACACACATTTCAAGTGTAGGTTCATTTCACACATAAGATAATACAAGTGGTGTAGATGTAACCACGTTCCCTAAGAAAAAAAATCAAGAGGGGTTGTCTTTGAGCATGCTTCCTAGACAAAGCCATTCCAGTGGGGAAGGATTAGGCAGGTTGCAAATGCAAGGTAGTCAAAAGACCAACTACAAATATGTTTCAAATGCAAGGTTCTGAAAATGAATCTTTTGGAGACATGTTTCCCATGTAAAGTTCTACAAAAAAAAACAAGCTTTCAGCCACATGTACGACATAACAATTGTAGATTACTTTGTATGTTGATAATCACATACAAACATTGACATATGATTGTACTATTTGGAAAGGAACTGTTCAAAGTTGGTGGCCCTCCTCTTGATAAAAATCCATAAAGTCACCCTAAAATATAGTACACATACAACACATCATCATCAGTGTCCTTCACAATAGTAGTTCACCATTCAAATGAGCTATTCAATATTCTTTTAACAATGTTGTTTCCTTTACCAGCTTTTAGTAGATTGTGTGTTTTCTACCAAGTATATGCCTACCTCTATTCCATTGTAAATTTCCATGAACAAGACTTGAAGTGATCAATGGGGCATGTTGTTAGATAATCATATTCTGAAGATGATGCACTTTATAAATATATCTAAAACTTCTATTTGGTTATCTTCATTATCCTCAAGATATAGATGAATAGTTAGCTCATATTTTTTCTTCTATTTATATTGGAAGGGAAGCTTTACTTATAAAGATAAATTTAGACCCTCAATGCACCTTGGATTGCACCAAAATCAAATTATAAGGGTAGTTCCATTTGTACTATGATTTATGTATTTGTCAATATTTCAAATTTTATTAATCTAATGATTGTATCATTTTCAGGAGCAGTATGAAGCCAATCATATGAAGGATGACATTCATGAAGAGAAACACATCATTTGAAGGAAACTGAAACATTATAGATCTTAGGAGTTTCAAACATGATGTGTTGATTGCTATCAATATCAAATTTTGTTTTTTATTATATTAACATTGACCACGCAATGTATGGATAATATTTTGGTTTAATTATAAATATTGATTTTAGTGATATGAAATTCCTGTATGAAATTTTGGTTGATTGGTGTTATGATGTCATGCGAGTATCATACAAATATTGCTTGGGGTTCAAGATTTAAAAGTTTTCATCTAAAAATTGTTTTTTAGAATAAGAACTGATAAACATAAATAATTAAACTAAATGAAAAATGAAATATATAATATACAATGTTTATTAGTCCCTCATAAATATATTGATGAAGATTTTTTCGTCCCTCAAAAAAGTAGCGATGAAGAACAAACCGTCCATCAAAATTATTTTGATTAGGACCATATAGCCCCACAAAAATAATACTAATGAAGGCATTAGCCCTCAAAAATATAATTGTCAGGATCATCAAGTTCCTCAAAAATATATTGTGAGAACTCAATAAGCCCTCAAAAATGTATTTCTGAAGGCTAAATAGTCCCTCAATATAACATTTATGAGGGATATTTAGTCCATGACAATTGTATTTTTGAGGGTCAGTAGTATTTTTCACAGGGTTTCTCTTCACGGACCATTTGTGAGGGACATGCCCACAATCGTTCCTATTTGTGAGGGCCTACAGAGAGGAGTTTTTCACTGGACTGGCCCATGAAGAAAGGCTATTTTTTATAGTTCTAATACGTTTCAGTATGTTCTAGTGACGAGTCATGCCCTTGTTTATGTAGATCTTATTCAGAGGTAATATGTTGTAACTTCATTGATGCTTAAAGATGTTTAAATTGATCTAATTAATCAAGTGGAATCTAAGCCATAGATCCATTCAGTGTCAGTAATTTACTGAATGGTGAAATGAGTTTAACTCGGAGTGCATATTTTTGAATATGTGGGGTACAAGTCGAGTAATTCATTGTATCCTTAAATACATGATGTGTGAGATGACCATGCGTGAGTTGATCTCGTTGTGATATGGATGGCCATGCATGAGCCATTCCTTTTTGTTAGAACGGCCATGCATGAGCCTATTCTTCTAGCATCATATTATACCAAGGTGGGCTAGTTATGATTATATGTGTGGATGGACATGCGTGAGCCAATTACTAAATCTAACTATATGTTATTGTTGTAGCTGACTGATATGTCTATGCAGTGTTTTCTCTTGTGCTGACCAAGAGGTGTGGTGAGGTCATAGATTCTGACTCTTCCATTAGACCTTGTATGGTACCAATTTCAACTTATCAAGTGGTTGGTTGGATTTGTGTGATACGAATCAAATCCTTGGAGCATAATGAAATACGTAATCAGCCGTGTAGTATAATTGTATAGGATCAAATATGAAAACATTGGTTGATGCCTTGCGTGATCTTTGTACAATGTTGTTGATAGGAAATATACATGTTCTTCATATTACTTTTAAATTATTAAGATGTTTCTTAAATTCAATAGTATTTGTCTTTAGTTAATAATGAATACCTGCTTCACATAGTTGTAATTATATTTCTACTTAGTTTATCTAATCTATGATAATAATAATAGAGTTAGTGGTGAGTTATATCTCCCGCTAAGATTTGGAATCTCACCCTGTGGGTTTCCTACATCCTTTTTAGGTGGACGAGCATGAAGAGGTAAAGATCGTGCAGTAGAGGTTGAGGAGCAGCAAGAGGAGAAGTAGCGGAAAAGGTTGGAAGTGCTTCTAGTTGTCTTGTGTTGGTAGAGTCCTAGAGTCGTCCCTGTACACTCGGGTCTTCGTGAATGTTTTGTAGATGTTTTGTGAATGAACTTTCTTTATATGGTTGGCTTGTATACCTGTTAGTTACAGATGTGGTGGAATCATGTATATATTCTCTAGAACAGTTCTTTGGTTACAGGTTGACAACATGCCTTGTATATGCTTTGAGGCAGTAAATGACTCATACATGAAGGTTCTTGCTGCTTGGCAGTTTTATGAAAATGGTTTTGATTTTTAGTGTTTTTCAGTAATCTATTCGTTAATCTTTCTTCAATGGTTATGTTTTGAATAATCTCACTTTTTGTGGCAATGGTTGTCACAACCCTGTACACAGGTTAATAGAGAGGGACATATCATAACTTAAGAAAGGCACTGTCTCTTAATCTTGTGATTCCATCCATTTGTTCATCCATTTTGATCCACCACTTAAGTTGACCAAGTAACCTGAATTATTTCATCTTGATTGCAGTGCATAACATTATAGGTGACATGATAGTTAGTTTCATTTTAGTGCATTAGTTATGAAATGATAAAAAGAAGCTTTTGTGCATATCATTTAGTTGCATGACAAACCCATGTAGATTACATATCTTTTGCATCATTCATTCTACATCATGTACCCATGTTGTTTTCTTCTAAAAATAAAATGCAGGGATAGACTCTGTTAGGACCCACGTTTCGTTTTACCAGTAAGTACCTTGGTTAGTGCATAATTGAACTAGTTATGTTGAGATGAGTACTTGCTTTTGTTAATAGTGTTTTGAGTTTTGAGCTATTGTTAATGTATCATTAGCTTGTTCTCTTGTCCTGAGATTGAGGGCAAGTTTGTGCTTAATCCGTTGCCGAAGAAATCATGTGAAACTGACCTACGAGTAAAAAGATATGAGCTTTTTAGTGTGCAGGGACCTATGTGTAATTTCGGAAAGTTTCTGGATAATTTGCATCCGGCCCCCTGGGCGCCCTTCCTTATCCTTTCCTTCAGTTTTCCCTTTTTAACTCGGTTAGCCGAATTTGGAATGAACGATAGGTCATTCTTTCAGTTGCCGCCTGAGAAAAACAGAGAAAGGGAAAGGGAGAGAGAGCGAGCTAGAGGAGAAGCTAGGCAACCAAGCCCCTCCTTCTCCGTTCTTCTTCGATTTCTTCATCTTCTCCAGCCAAATCAACCAGCTGCATCATCTTCTTCTTCCTCACCTTCTTCTTCCTCCTGCAGCCATGAAGAAGACGACCATGGAGATGGTCTAGGGAGCGAACGGTGCTTTCCCCTCCGTTCTTTCTACTTGCCAACTGCTTGCTAGGTCATTCCAAAGCTATAGGAGTGATTCGGGTAAGAATCGTCTACCGAATCGACCCCAATCTCCTCTTTTAATTCTGCAATTTCCGCCTCTGCGCAGGTTGCACGGCGTGCAAATCCATTTGCACGGCGTGCAACATTACAGAAAGCTAATATAGGGGATTTCCGTTTCTGCGCAGGTTGCACGGCGTACAAAGTCAGGTTGCACGGCGTGCAAAGTTACAGATAGCAGAACGAGTTTCATCCCAGGTGCACGGCGTGCAGATCAGTTTGCACGGCGTGCAGATCAGTTTGCACGGCGTGCAAATCAGTTTGCACGGCGTGCAAAGGTGCAGAAAAGTAGAACAGAAGTGCACTGAAGGTGCACGGCGTGCAGTCTAGGTGCACGGCGTGCACGCTGCTGTAAAGGGCAGAATTAGGCGTGTCTGTAGATGTTTTTCAGTGTATACGAACACACCGAAGTGGGTGAGTAGTAGTTCATTTAGAAATCATTATTTAACTCAATTTAAGTGCTTAATTGCTTTAATATCAGTTGGTATAACTTCTAAACAGCTTAGCACATACAATAGTTTATTATAGATTCAATAGAACTTGAGATACGGAATATGATTGATGAAAAAGATGGAATATCCTGTTTTACAGTTGTAATGCATATGCTGAATAAAGATGGCTGATTAGCAATGAATTTGAATAAGTGATGTTTAAAGATGACAATGATATATATATGAAAGTAAAAGAGATGTTCAGAATGTGAAATAAGTTTGAAATGTGATTTTCCTGTTTAAATGATTATATGTTAATCGGTTAATAGACTTAGGTGCCCTAACACCGTAGAACCCCTTCTGAGAGGTTTGCATCCAGGGGGGTAAAACTCGTGTTCAACATCAACACGTGCGATGTCACGGTGGCACGAGGATGGAAAGGCAGTGTTCAACAACAACGCGTGCGATGTCATGGTGACACTGGAGTAAATAGGGGTTATTCAACAACAACGCGTGCGATGTCACGGTGGTAACCCGGTAAGACTCTCCGCCTGTGTGCTCAGGTTTGAGGAGGAGTCTAGAGTTCACTCTTTTGAGAGTACAGTGAGGCCGATGAGCCTGAAGGCCGATGAGCCTGAGAGTCCTGCAGCAGACCAGGGCTGATAGTCAGACTTAGCATTTCCCGGGTGTGTCGCTAAGTCTTGTACGGTGGGACCGTGGTTCACTACAGATCTTTATATGCAGAGTACACTGCATATGATTAGGGCATAATAATAATATACTCATATAGAATCACAGTAAATTAAAGTATTCGAACTTTTGTACTAATTCTCTATATCTGTTTATCTGTTCAAATTATCCGTTATGATATGGAAATGTGAATATATCCTGCAATCTGCTATGTCATTAGAACTGCCCTGCTCGTACTATATTTATGTTTGTTTCAATTTTATAAATTTGATGAGTTGTTTAGTGATAGCTAAATGAAATGCTATTCACTGAGCGAGTAGGCTCATACCTCTACTCAAAACATTTTCAGATCAACATCAGCAACAGGAATCGGAAGGATCGTTTCATCCTAACGCCTAGTCTATATAAGGTTTGTAGTTAGTCTAGTTAGAGGTCTCTTAGTCCTTTCCCCTCGGTCCTTGGGACATGGCGTGGGTGAGAGAGAGTGTGTATGTGGAATGTGTATAAAGATGTAAATTAACTGTTATGTTTACTTTCCGTTAAATAATGTTACATGTTGTAAACTTTGTTTATGGTCTCTAGCCAGGATAATTGAAATGCTTCCGAAATAGTTTATTGTGTTTTAGTTTACAGCAATAATCCGGATATCGTTACGAGGTTTTAAAAAGAAAAAGTTTTCAGCGATTTGTTTATGTGATAATCCCTCCGTCTCGCCCTAATCTCATGATTAGTGGTTAGTGTGAGATCGGGGTGTGACATCTTGGTATCAGAGCTTAGGTTGAGTACATAATTACTCAGAGTCCAAGTCAGGGGACGATAAGAGACCAATAGGATTAAGGTTTAGGTGTCTTTCTTCTATCTGTAGTTTTCTAACATGAAATATTCTGTTATATCATTGCAGATGGCAGGAAGAGGCTTTGATCGTGATGATCAGGCCGAGAGCCATGTTGGTCCTGATCCTTTGTACTTGGGTCCCGGTGGTGGTGACCACGTGGATGAAGCATCCCGGATGTACAGGATGTTCCTAGAGACCAAAGAAAAGTACAAGGCTGATAGGCGAGATTCTTCTTCTACCAGCAGTAAAGATCTGATGCGATCTTATGAGCTTGTGAAGAAGTTAGGTGGCACAGAGTTTAGTGGCACCACAGATCCCGCTGAGGCTGATGAGTGGTTTAGACAGATAGAAAAGGTCTTTCGCCTGATGGAACTTCCAGAATATAAGAAGATTAATCATGCAGTCTACCTTTTAACAGGCGATGCAGAGTTGTGGTGGCGTGGTGTGGAAGAAAAGAGGAGAGGTACATAACTTTCCTGGCAGGATTTCTCTGAGGAGTTTCATCTCAAATTCTATCCACCCACTTTTCTTAATGAGAAAATCAGGCAGTTACAGAATATCAAGCAGGGGAACCTGACAGTTACTGAGTATGAAGCGTTTTTCACACGGTTAGCGAATTTCTGTCCGCAGCTTGTTCCCGACAACATAGAAAGATGTAGAAGGTTTCAAGAAGGGCTGAGGCCAGAGATTCGGCATACAGTTTCTGCTACTAGTAGGAGGAACAGCGAGAACTTTGGTGAGTTTGTTGAGGCAGCGAGACAGGTTGAAGAATCTGTGAATGCTGATAAGGTGCCTGAGTCTAAGAAAAGACCCGCAGATTTCAGTAGAGGACAGTCCAGTAGTGGATATAGAGGTGGAGGTAGAGGGTTCTTTTCTAAACTCAGACGTGGCTTTAGCTGTTTCGGCAGACAGAGATCTGAGGATGTTGCTTCTTCTAGAGGCAGAGGGGGTTACAACCCAGGGAAATGGGGCAGTGCCACTAGTGGACAGTCTTCTGGGTCGTCAATGTCAGTGAAGGGTCCCCAGGGACAAGGGATACTGCCATGTGACAAATGTGGAAAACTACATTCTGGTCCGTGTTGGGGTGCAAGTTGTTTTGTCTGCGGACAAGTAGGACATTTCAGAAAAGAATGTCCTCAACTTTGACAAGCAGCATCGCAAGCCTTCCAGCCTCAGTACCATGATGTTCCGAGTTCTTCTGTGGCTTCTGGGTCTAGAGGTGGTGGAGCGCCTAGTGGCAGGAGTAGTCAGAGAGGACAGCATGGCAGGGGGAGAGCTTCAGCACGTTTCTTCTCTTTGACACCTCAAGAAGGTATAATTTCTTCACATGTTGTTACAGGAGAGATGCTTTTGTTTAATAGTATACCAGTCTCAGTTTTGATAGATCCGGGTGCTACTCACTCTTTCATACGACGTTCTTTAGTTGGTAAACTTAATCTGTTAACTCATGAGTTGGTAGATGAGTTAGTGTTGAGGGTTCCACTTGGTGGACCAACAGTTTTGACTGAGTTCTGTCCCGGATGCTTGTTATCTTTTAGAGGTTATACCTTTGCTACAAATCTCATACCCCTGGATGTCAATACTTTTCAAGTCATCTTGGGTATGGATTGTCTTGAAACATATCGAGTGCAACTCGATTGTTGGAAAAAGGAAGCTACCTTTCAACTAGGTGAATTTTCTTGTGTCTTTACTGGAGACAGGAAAGTTCTACCTACGTGCATTGTATCAGCTGCAGTAGCTGATAAGATGTTACAGAAAGGATGTGAAGTGTTCCTTGCTCATGTGGTTGACACCAGAGCAGAGAAGAGCACCGCCAGTGTTTATGATGTGCCTGTAGTTCGTGAGTTTTCTGATGTCTTTCCAGAGGAGTTACCAGGCTTACCTCCTGTCAGAGATATTGATTTTGAAATTCAGGTATATCCAGGTAGTCATCCAGTAGCACTGCCAACCTATAGAATGGCACCTGCAGAGTTGAAGGAACTCAAGGTGCAGTTGTAGGAATTGCTAGATAAGGGTTTTATTAGACCCAGCTCTTCACCGTGGGGTGCTCCAGTCCTGTTTGTTAAGAAAAAGGATGGTACCATGCGTCTCTGTATAGATTACAGGCAACTGAACAAGATCACTATAAAGAACAAGTATCCATTTCCGAGAATAGATGATCTGTTTGATCAGTTGCGTGGAGCGACGATCTTCTCTAAAATAGATTTGAGATCTGGATATCATCAGCTTAGGATAAAGGCTTCTGATATTCCCAAAACAGCTTTCAGAACCAGGTATGGGCATTATGAGTTTCTGGTCATGTCGTTTGGGCTGACCAATGCCCCAGCAGCCTTTATGGATATGATGAATCGGATTTTCAAACCGTTCCTAGATCAGTTTATTGTAGTCTTTATAGATGATATTCTAATCTATTCCAGAGACGATGAACAACATGAGCAACACCTGAGAGTGACGTTGCAGTTGTTGAGGCAACATCAGCTGTATGCTAAGTTTAGCAAGTGCGAGTTCTGGATGGCTGAGGTAGCATTTCTTGGACATGTTATCTCGAGAGATGGAGTTAGTGTTGATCCTAAGAAAGTTGATTCTGTGCTTCAGTGGGAACGACCTAAGACTCCTACTGAGATTAGAAGTTTCTTGGGTTTAGCAGGCTATTATAGAAGGTTTATACAGAACTTCAGTGTTCTAGCATCACCCTTGACACGTTTGACAAGGAAGAATACACCGTTCGTTTGGTCTGATAACTGCGAGAAGAGTTTTCAGATCTTGAAGAGAAAGTTGACTTCAGCACCAGTGTTGGTTTTGCCAGAAGCAGAAAAGGGTTATACAGTATTATGCGATGCTTCCAGAAGAGGTTTGGGCTGTGTGCTGATGCAAGAAGGCAAGGTTGTGGCTTATGCATCTAGACAGCTTAAGAAGAACGAAGAGAACTACCCTACTCATGATCTGGAATTGGCTGCTATAGTTCATGCTCTTAAGACATGGCATCACTATCTGTATGGTGAGACATGTCAGGTGTTTACGGATCATAAGAGCCTGAAGTATATCTTCACTCAGAAGGATTTGAATCTGAGACAGCGCAGATAGCTTGAGCTGATTAAAGACTATGATGTGACAATCGATTACCATCCTGGTAAGGCGAATGTTGTAGCAGATGCCTTGAGTAGAAAGTCAAGTTCAACTGCAGATGCATTTTCTATGGCATGTTTCAAGAGAGACTTACTCGTAGATATGCGAAAGTTGAACTTAGACTTGAACGTGACTGAACAGAGTGGGTTGATTTCTCAAATCCAGGTCAAACCTACTTTCTACGATCAGATTAAGGAATTGCAACAGAATGATGATGAGTTGAGGCAGATCATGCAGGATATGTCGGAAGGTAAAAGGTCAAAATTCAGGTTTTCTGACAATGCTGTGTTGTATCTTCATGACAGGTTGTGTGTACCTGGGAACAGTGAGCTGAAAGAGCAAATTCTTGAAGAAGCGCATGCTTCTATGTATGCTATGCATCCTGGTAACACGAAAATGTACAGGAATCTCAGAGAGCTGTACTGGTGGTCTGGTATGAAAAAGGATGTGGCTGAATACGTGGCTAGGTGCGGGGTGTGTCAGCAGGTTAAGGCTGAGCATCAGAAACCTGCTGGTACTTTGCAGTCGCTTCCTATACCTGAATGGAAATGGGAACACATCACGATGGATTTTGTGGTAGGATTACCTAGGACGTCTAGAGGTTCAGACTCAATATGGGTGATTGTGGATAGACTAACTAAGTCTGCTCACTTTCTTCTGGTCAAGTCAACCTTTGATGTTCCGAAGCTGGCCAAGATATATGTGGACGAGGTAATCAGATTACATGGGATTCCAGTCTCCATTATTTCTGACAGAGATCCTAAGTTTACATCTAGATTCTGGAATCATTTACATCGTGCGTTGGTCACAAAGTTGAGGTTCAGTACAGCGTTTCACCTGCAGACAGATGGTCAATCTGAGAGGACCATTCAGACTCTTGAAGACATGCTGAGAGCATGCGTTCTGCAGTTTAGAGGTAACTGGGAGGAACACTTAAGCCTGATGGAGTTTGAATATAACAACAGCTACCATTCTAGTCTTGGAATGGCTCCATATGAAGCTCTTTATGGCAGGAAGTGCAGATCGCCAGTTTGTTGGTACGAGGTGGGTGAAAAAGAAATTCTTGGACCTGAGATAGTCGATATGACTACAGAGAAGATATCTGTGATCAGGGATCAGTTAAAAGCTGCACAGGACAGACAGAAAAGTTATGCAGAGAGACGACGTCGACCTCTTGAGTTTGAGGTTGGTGATGAGGTGTATCTAAAAGTCTCGCCGTGGAAAGGAGTACTGAGGTTTGGCAAAAGGGGTAAGTTGACCCCTAGGTATATGGGTCCATATCCTATTGTTGAGAGGGTTGGACCTGTATCTTACAGGTTGGATTTGCCGTCTGAGTTGGCAAATCTTCATGATGTCTTCCACGTGTCTATGCTGAAAAAGTGTCATCCCGGTACAGAAAAGATTGTAGATCCAGAACCGGCGCAGCTTAGAACAGATGTGTCCTATGTAGAAGGACCAATACAGATAGTTGATCACCGGATCAAAAAGCTTAAGAACCGTGAGTTATCTTTAGTGAAGGTTTTGTGGAGGAATCACAATATAGAGGAAGCTACGTGGGAGCTTGAATCAGAAATGCGTAACAAGTTTCCTTTTCTCTTTTAGGAATTTCGGGACGAAATTCTTATAAGGGAGGGAGATTTTTAGGACCCACGTTTCGTTTTACCAGTAAGTACCTTGGTTAGTGCATAATTGAACTAGTTATGTTGAGATGAGTACTTGCTTTTGTTAATAGTGTTTTGAGTTTTGAGCTATTGTTAATGTATCATTAGCTTGTTCTCTTATCCTGAGATTGAGGGCAAGTTTGTGCTTAATCCGTTGCCGAAGAAATCATGTGAAACCGACCTACGAGTAAAAAGATATGAGCTTTTTAGTGTGCAGGGACCTATGTGTAATTTCGGAAAGTTTCTAGATAATTTGCATCCGGCCCCCTGGGCGCCCTTCCTTATCCTTTCCTTCAGTTTTCCCTTTTTAACTCGGTTAGCCGACTTTGGAATGAACGATAGGTCATTCTTTCAGTTGCCGCCTGAGAAAAACAGAGAAAGGGAAAGGGAGAGAGAGCGAGCTAGAGGAGAAGCTAGGCAACCAAGCCCCTCCTTCTCCGTTCTTCTTCGATTTCTTCATCTTCTCCAGCCAAATCAACCAGCTGCATCATCTTCTTCTTCCTCACCTTCTTCTTCCTCCTGCAGCCATGAAGAAGACGACCATGGAGATGGTCTAGGGAGCGAACGGTGCTTTCCCCTCCGTTCTTTCTTCTTGCCAACTGCTTGCTAGGTCATTCCGAAGCTATAGGAGTGATTCGGGTAAGAATCGTCCACCGAATCGACCCCAATCTCCTCTTTTAATTCTGCAATTTCCGCCTCTGCGCAGGTTGCACGGCGTGCAACATTACAGAAAGCTAATATAGGGGATTTCCGTTTCTGCGCAGGTTGCACGGCGTGCAAAGTCAGGTTGCACGGCGTGCAAAGTTACAGATAGCAGAACGAGTTTCAGCCCAGGTGCACAGCGTGCAAATCAGTTTGCACGGCGTGCAGATCAGTTTGCACGGCGTGCAGATCAGTTTGCACGGCGTGCAGATCAGTTTGCACGGCGTGCAAAGGTGCAGAAAAGTAGAACAGAAGTGCACTGAAGGTGCACGGCGTGCAGTCTAGGTGCACGGCGTGCATGCTGCTGTAAAGGGCAGAATTAGGCGTGTTTGTAGACGTTTTTCGGTGTATACGAACACACCGAAGTGGGTGAGTAGTAGTTCATTTAGAAATCATTATTTAACTCAATTTAAGTGCTTAATTGCTTTAATATCAGTTGGTATAACTTCTAAACAGCTTAGCACATACAATAGTTTATTATAGATTCAATAGAACTTGAGATACGGAATATGATTGATGAAAAAGATGGAATATCCTGTTTTACAGTTGTAATGCATATGCTGAATAAAGATGGCTGATTAGCAATGAATTTGAATAAGTGATGTTTAAAGATGACAATGATATATATATGAAAGTAAAAGAGATGTTCAGAATGTGAAATAAGTTTGAAATGTGATTTTCCTGTTTAAATGATTATATGTTAATCGGTTAATAGACTTAGGTGCCCTAACACCGTAGAACCCCTTCTGAGAGGTCTGCATCCAGGGGGGTGAAACTCGTGTTCAACATCAACACGTGCGATGTCACGGTGGCACGAGGATGGAAAGGCAGTGTTCAACAACAACGCGTGCGATGTCACGGTGACACTGGAGTAAATAGGGGTTATTCAACAACAACGCATGCGATGTCACGGTGGTAACCCGGTAAGACTCTCCGCCTGTGTGCTCAGGTTTGAGGAGGAGTCTAGAGTTCACTCTTTTGAGAGTACAGTGAGGCCGATGAGCCTGAAGGCCGATGAGCCTGAGAGTCCTGCAGCAGACCAGGGCTGATAGTCAGACTTAGCATTTCCTGGGTGTGTCGCTAAGTCTTGTACGGTGGGACCGTGGTTCGCTACGGATCTTTATATGCAGAGTACACTGCATATGATTAGGGCATAATAATAATATACTCATATAGAATCACAGTAAATTAAAGTATTCGAACTTTTGTACTAATTCTCTATATCTGTTTATCTGTTCAAATTATCCGTTATGGTATGGAAATGTGAATATATCCTGCAATCTGCTATGTCATTAGAACTGCCCTGCTCGTACTATATTTATGTTTGTTTCAATTTTATAAATCTGATGAGTTGTTTAGTGATAGCTAAATGAAATTCTATTCACTGAGCGAGTAGGCTCATACCTCTACTCAAAACATTTTCAGGTCAACATCAGCAACAGGAATCAGAAGGATCGTTTCATCCTAACGCCTAGTCTATATAAGGTTTGTAGTTAGTCTATTTAGAGGTCTCTTAGTCCTTTCCCCTCGGTCCTTGGGACATGGCGTGGGTGAGAGAGAGTGTGTATGTGGAATGTGTATAAAGATGTAAATTAACTGTTATGTTTACTTTCCGTTAAATAATGTTACATGTTGTAAACTTTGTTTATGGTCTCTAGCCAGGATAATTGAAATGCTTTCGAAATAGTTTATTGTGTTTTAGTTTACAGCAATAATCCGGATATCGTTACGAGGTTTTAAAAAGAAAAAGTTTTCAGCGATTTGTTTATGTGATAATCCCTCCGTCGCGCCCTAATCTCGTGATTAGTGGTTAGTGTGAGATCGGGGTGTGATAGACTCGATACCCCTAAAAATCAAAATGAAAAAAAGAGAAAATTGTGATTTTTTATAGTGAAGCCCAAACATAATCTCCAATCACACTAAAATAGTGGTCCATTTAAAAGAAAAGAATAGAAAATAATTTTTTTATGAAATAAAGAGGGAGAAAAGGATGCCTTGAGCTCAGTTCTGAATTTTTCTTCAAAAAGAGTTGAAAAAAGATACATGATGTATTCTTTTGTTTCATTTTCATCGAACTGATGAGACTTTCAGTGCTTACATCATTCCACTCATAACGGTAGGCATCAAAATTCACGCATTTACTCACTTTCACCATGTTATGTTCATCATGTTTATTTTCGCATAAATGATTCAAATGTTACTTGTCATTCTTCATAATCCACCTACTTCATTTCCCCCATTGCATTTATTTGTAGGCCACAAATATGGTTGATCTTCTCATTCATTCTTATAAAGAGAATTGCTTCCAATTAGTTGGTAGTTTAGGAAAGAGCAATGTAGATAGGGGATCATATGATGTACCAAATGAATGCCTCATTGATTGTAATATTAACTGCTTTATTGATAGTGTCTTACTGATGTAAGTGTGGACATCTTTGATGAATACTTTTGGTCGCTTAAGAGTAGTTAATTGTTTAGTGGTCAGCAAAGGCTGATTTCGGACCGCCACATGAGGGTATTTGAGAAATTAAGTTCATATTCCTTTCCTTTTGCTGACTTTCTCAAACAAATTTGAGGGTGAGTTGCTCGAGGATGAGCAACATGTAAGCTTAGGGGATTTTGATGCACTGAATAATTGTCATTTTTCACAGGCTATGTACTATGTATTTTGTACACTTATTTCTCATCTTAATATTATTTATGTATGATTGATCATTATTGACCTGTGACACTTAATTACATAAAATATTCATATTTTATTTTTCATAGTGATTTATCATTATTTTTGAAAGCTTATGTTATTTCTTGTTAATTTTAGGTAAATCTACAAGAAGTGAATCAACTCTGTACTACCGACATGTCTGTCGGTGGTACTGACATTGGGAGGAAAGGAAGAGGGTTGAATCAAGGAAACTCGATAGTACTGACGGAGAAATCGATACTATAGAAGCTTTAACAAGAGAGCTCCAAAGAGATCTCAATACTACCCACACCCAAGTCGGTGGTACCAACTTCTATCAAAAATTCAACATGAAATGTCAAAAAAAATATCAGTGTTACCGACATTGAATCGATAGTACCGACAACTTACAAGGGATCGTGAATATGAGAAGGTGCCAATACTACCGACACCTAGTTTGTAGTACTAATTTATTGCGATCAAACCATATTATAGACAACTGCTAATCCAATAGTTGGGACTTAATGACGCCTTAAGTCAATCCTATAACTAAGGAAAAGTGTAGCTTGGCCTAATTATCACGCTATATTCAGTTGTATGATAGAGGAGAGCCGAGAAGAGAGAAAGGAGAGGAGAAAGCTACATTTTGGGCAGTTCGAGCATTTTCGGTGGCCCGATTTGCAGTCAAAAGACAGTAAATCACTGTGTTAGTCAAAAGGAATCATCCAGATTGTCTTTCTCTAGGGGGTTTTCATTGTTTTTTGATATTTTTCTTGTCTCTTTTTCCTTTTCTATGTGTGGAGCACCTAAATCATGCGAGGTTAATCCCCTAATTCCTTAGGACCTGGGAGTAGCCATGTTGTGCATTTTAATTGACAATTATGAATTAATATCTATATTTCTTTTAATTTATGGACATAGCTCTATGATTGTTTCACGAATTATCTGTGCATGATCACCATAGGTAATTTATTAGGCCATTAATTACTTTCAGAGTGGGATTAATGGTCGGAAGACTTGTAGATTTACACAGTTTATACCCCATTTTGAGAGAGGGCTTACAATTATGAAGGGAATAACCCAGAAAATTTGATAACACAACTAACTAATAATTGAATCGCTACAAGAGTGGGATTTATATTAGATTAGGTAGTGAATTACGCTACGGGAGTAGGTAATTCTTGCTACAGGTCCCCTTTTCCAGGGTTAGGAGGAATCAATATTAATGAAGTGATGTTAATTGCAATGTGAACCATGGTAAATCTATAATTCTAAGGAATCCATTCCATCTTTGATCACAAACCAATTAATTTAGTTTTACTTTTTGTAATTAATCAAGTAATCAACCAATCAACTTTTTCATAGGTCTAGCTGATCGAATCATAGTTAGTAGTATTCTCTGAATTATGTTTCCATGTGTTCGATATTCAAGCATCTTTTGGTCCTATATTACTCTGATACGTGCACTTGCATTTTAAACGTGTAGTTTACACGCATCATGAAGGTGTTGCATACTCGTCATGTACTAGGTTGCACTAGAATCAACTATCTAGTCTGGATGTGAAGCAATCATGGATGTCTCATAGTTACCTTGGTGTGTAGCTACGATATGTGTAGATGATGCTTGGGAAGGATGCATAAGAGGATTGATAATTTTCAATCCTTTTGTTGATATTATTATGTTGAAGGTCTAGGTTGAGAGTGAGTCAAGAGTCACCAGCTTGTGGTGAAGCCTACAAGAGTTGTTCATATTCTTTGTTTTTCAAAGAGATGTGAGAGGATTTCTAATGGAGTTTGCACGAGCAACATGTATTGTGATCGGACCTTGGCCGAGACAAGTAGGTGGAGCTTGGATAACATGTAGGGCTGGCAATGGGGAGGGTAATGGTCTACCCTTATCCTTACCCTCTAGAGGGTAGCGGGTAAAGGTAACGGTAATTACCCACCTCAACAATCCCCTTACCCTCCCATTTCCGTTACCCTCACCATCTTCCCCACAGGGTTAATGGGGAGGATAAAGAGTAAATAGGTAATTTTGATAAAATGAATTTTTAACACATCACATGTTGAATTTTGAGGATTTATAAAAGTAATCCATTGATAAAAAATATAAAATATTATATTTAGTTCTAAATCATATCTTTCACAAAGAACCACTTAACAACCATAACACAATAGATTAGTGTTTACATTTGAACAAAGCCAATAAACATAATTTCATATTACTAAGAATCTACCAACAAAAGAAAAAATGATACAAGATACTAGGACTGCATTTCAATATTTTAGGAATGTACCAAAATTGAGTTTGAAGAATTGGAGAAGATCCAAAAGTCCAAGTTCAAGCCAAACGCCTCAATTGTGCTATTGTGTAAGGGGAAAAGATGAAAAAATGATTCAATTTACTACTGCTTGAGAACTCAGAAGCATGAGCATAGGTCCTCAATCCAC